>CM055267.1:112919128-112965047 GCA_029237695.1 Conchocele bisecta | reverse complement strand
TGATGTAACTACGAAAGAACGGGTGCATCATAGTAGATAGGATGTAACTACGGCAGTATGGGGACGTCATGTAGACAGGAGGTAACTACGAGAGTACATATGACGTCAAATAGATAGTAGGTAACTACGGCAGTATGGGGACTTCACAGTAGAAATGAGGGAACTACGGCGGTACGGGGACGTCAGATAGACAGGAGGCAACAACGGCAGTACTGGCACGTCAAGTAGGTAGGAGGTAACTACTAGAGTATGGGTACGTCACAGTAGATAGGAGGTAACTACGGTGGTGCGGGGACAACAAGTAGATGGTTAGTAACTACAAGTGTACGGGGACGTCAAATAGAAAGGAGGTAACTACGAGAGTACATGTACATCACAGTAGACAGGAGGTAACAACGAGAGTATGGGTACGTCACAGTAGACATGAGAGAACTACGGCGGTACGGGGACGTCCTGTCTACGGTGAGATCCCCGTTCCGCCGTAGTTACCTTCTGTCTACTGCGAGAGCCCCGTACCGCCGTAGTTACGTTACCCCCTGTCTACTGAGACGTACCCGTACTCTCGTAGTTACCTACTGTTTACTTCACGTCCACATACCGCCGTAGTTACCTCCTGTCTACTGTGAGATCACCGCACCGCAATAGTTACCTCCTGTCTACTGTGACGTACTCGAACTCTCGTAGTTACCTCCTCTCTGCTGTGAGATCCCCGTACCGCCGTAATTGCCTCCTGCCTGTTGTGACGTACCCGTACGTTCGTAGTTACCTTCTGTCTACCGGACGCCCCCGTACCACCGTAGTTACCTCCTGTCTACTGTGACGCATCCTTACTCTCGTAGTTACCTCCTGGCTACCTCCTGTCTACTGTGACGTTCCCTTACTGCCGTAGTTACCTCCTGTCTACTGTGAGATCCCCTTACCCAGGGCCGTAGCCACAGTATATAGGAGGTAACTACGAGAGTACGGGTACGTAAAGTAGACAGGAGGTAACTATGAGAGTGCGGATACGTCACGGTAGACAGGAGGTAACTAGAGTACGGGAAAGTCAAGTTTACAGGAGGTAACTACGACAGTATGGCTACGGGTACGTCACAGTTGACAGGAGGTAACTACGGCGGTACCGGGAACATCACAGTAGACATGATATAACTACGACGGGACGGGGAAGTCGCAGTACACTGGAGGTACATACGACGGTACGGGGACGTCTCAGCAGACAGAAGGTAACTTCAAGGACAGCAGGCAACTGCGACTGTCACATACAAAATGCCAAAGACGTATGTGAGGGCCAAACCAGGTCTCCAGTCGGGATTCCGGTAAGGATGAACCCCGATCGTTAAATTACCCATCGCATGCTCCCACCTGCCACCCACAACTACGGCGGTACTGAAACGTCACAGTATACAGGAGGTAACCATGGCAGTACGGGGATGTTACAGTATACTGGAGGTAACTACGGCAGTACGGGAATCTAACGGTAGACAGGAGGTAACTACGGCAGTACGGGAATGTCACAGTAGACAGGAGGTAACTACGACAGTACGGGAATGGTTTATCACACATGTCCACATGTATCCCATGTGCGAATACAATACATGCTGAAGTAATCCATCCATTAATAGTAATGGTATGGCATATAACCAGATTCAACTCTCACATACAAGAAATCCAAAGACATACTGGAGGGTCAAACCAGGTCTCCGGTCGAGATACCGGTAAGGACGAATCCCGATCGTTAAATTACCCATATCATGCTCACGACCAACCACCACCTCATAATGGAGAAACTCTTACAATCTTTTCGACGCAAATAACCCCGGACTGACAGATCCTCAAGAGCAAAGAAATATGCCCCCCCCCCCCCTTGATATTGCATTGGTGACATAATAATATTTCGTATTTAATATTTCAGCGTTGAAATTAGATTGATTGATTGACGTTAAGGTGTTTAAAAGCCTACCTACAGCTAAGGTCATTTAAGGCCGGGCCAATGGGTTGAAATATCCCTATTTAACCTGTTCATAATGAGGGAAATTCCCAAAATCAACTCTGAATATTTACAGAAAAATATTGTTTTTCAGCTCTGAAATTAGAATATTGGTGACCTGGTGACAGGTCCATTCCACATCAGTGACTTAGCTCCAACCCCAAAAGTAATATGATCGGCACTAATATTATTACTTTTTAATGGGGTATAACTGGATTTTGCTCTCAAGTAATTCAGAAAGATCAAAAAGGTACACGAGGGCCAAACCAACTTGAGTCGTTACGGTAAGGATGAACCCCGATCATTGAATTATCCGTCGCGTGCTCCCGACCAACCACCCACCCCCAAAATTAGAATAAACTGATCTGGTACCAGGCCTTCACCACACCAGTGACGCTTAACCCTACACCCAAAATAATAGGATTAGCACAAATCTTACTACTTTTATAAAGGGTATAACCAGATGGAAGTAACTTAAATACAATAACAAAGAAATACATCAAATAATTTTATGTCAATCTTAAACAGATTTATACCATTATTTGTTATATTTACATGTATGTTAAAATATATTTTTATCATTGTGACACGCCATGTGATTTTGTACCTTCGGACATCTGCGTAATTTCATGAAATACGTTTACAAAATTCACAATATTTTCCGTAAATGGCGTCAAAAGTTGACAAAATTTTCAGAGTACATGCGTATAATTCCGCATGTACTCTGAACATTTTGTCAACTTTTTACTTTATTTATGAAAAATTTTGCAAACGTATATAAAGAAATTACGCCGATGTCCTAAGGTACAAAATCACATGGTGTGTCTCATATATGCCCCTCAACATACATGTATGCGACCGACTGGAGAAATGGTGCCCAGACATAGGCCCAGATCCAGACTGATCAGTAGCCAATTTCACCAACATTGCGAAGTATACTTTTCCAGCAAAGTATACTTTGACGGAGAAATTTTCAATTTTAGGATAAATTTATTAATTTTTATTACACTGAATTTATTACATTATCACAGCCATGCTGTGATAATGTAATAAATTCAGTATAATAATTCCGTTAGAAAAGTATACTTTGCAATGTTGGTGAAATAGGCGACTGGGTAGGTCCCCAGGGCGTCCAGTTTAGAGCTTCCACTGTAATTCAAATGTATGACGATTCATAGATATGTCCGAGTGCTATACAAGCATACATAAACATACATGAATATGTGGCCGAGACGGGCGAAATGGGGCTTATGGGATTTGTGACTAGTGTAGCTCCTGATCAAATAGCAGACACTCATATAGCCTGATAACAATCTATATTGATTGTTGGATGCATTATGGATGTTTCAGTGATGGATTGGTGAGCAGTGCAGATCCTGATCAGACGGCTGATCTGGATCTACACTTGTCGCAAAACCCATAAGCCCCATTTCTCCAGTCACATATTATTTATTAAATATAAATTACAGGACAATTGATCAATATAATTCAAACTAGGCTTTTTGGGCGTCAGATTTGTCACACAAGTCCACATGCCCTGTTATGTGAACAGGAGTGAAAGAGATGAAAAAAAAACAGGGGGACTTTTATATGTATGTATTATTGTCAAATGCATGAAACAGAATCCCAGAACGGGCGCTAATCCCAAAACAGGGGTAAAGTTTTCCCAGAATGGGGGCCAATCTGCATGTTCAGTTTTGATTTCAAGCCTGAATGACGTCAAAGTCAAATGACGACAACTAGTGAAGATGTCGGGGTTGCCATCTAGGACAAACATACATTCATTACCTACCATGAAGTGAATAAAAGTATGCCTTTCCTGTTTCTGTTTCCATGACGGTCGTATCTTGTAAATGTCCCATGTGAGGAATTTTCCGGCCATTTTCAGATTGGCCACCCGTTCTGGGACTGACGTCATGTTTTCGGCCCCCGTTCAGGGATTGACCCCCGTTCTGATACTGACCCCCGGTCTGGGTCTTAAATATTTATTCAGGTTTTATAGAACAATTTTATTACTAAGCATTACATACAACTGGGGGCCGTTTCGCTAAACTTTGTACGACTAAAATGTTTGTACGTGCAAAATTATGATAGTCTATAAATTTCACATTAACAATGTTTTCTTGTAAACAATTATTGGATTTACATTTATTGAACATAGGCTGCATAATTAAACTTTCCATCAATTAAACTTTCCAGACGATCCTAATTTTGCACTTACCGTAATAACATTTTAGTCGCACAAAGTTTAGTGAAACGCGCCCCTGATGACCAGCAACATGTTGCACACAATAACAAAACTGGATCATGCTTCAACTCCTACTTAACAGACAATGGCAGTGCAGGTATATATGCATTACATGGAATGTGACAAGGACCGGCCAAAAAAAGATTTCTATAACAGTTTACCCCAGACTGAGAAAACGAACCTTAGGATAAATGCAACAATTGTATATGTGGATGTGACTGGAGAAATGGGGCTTATGGGATTGGTGACCAGTGTAGCTCCTGATCAAATAGCTTATTCCTGTAGTCAGATAACGATCTATACTGTTTCTTACAAGCATGACGGGTGTTTCATTGGTGGAATGGCAAACAGTGCAGATCCTGATCAGACCGTGTGGATGCACGGGCTGATCTGGATCTGCACTGGTCGCAAAACCCATAAGCCCGGTTTCTCCAGTCACAGTCACATATAGCGGTGCTCTTACACATTAACTCAGTAGAATTCAAATGCAAACCCTTGTTCAATACTACATAACACGGTGACACACAACAAATGGTGTCTCATAATATACCGAATACAAGGCTTTTGATATCAAGTTTTATCAAGCAAGGCTAGGAAATGCGTAAGAATTTTGAGGCGAGCTTTGAATTCCTACCGTTTCCAACTTGATATAAAATACACCGACTGGCCTGGTATTCGATTTATCACGTTAAAGGTACATGCCCACTCAGTAGGCACAAAATGTTATTTACATCAGAGACATCATCTGACACATTTTCTGGCAAAATAAACATTCATTCACCGTTATTCCACGTATTGATTGGCATTATTATACATTTTATATTAGCCGTAAATTTACACACTGCTATCAGGGGCGATAACTGTGTTTCCTTAAAATGTTAACGGACATTACTATTTATTCTCTGTATTTATTTTTTTGATGTGCAATAATCATACTTGATGATCTGTTGAAAATATTATTTTTTCAGGTGACGCATTTAATTAGTATAAATAATTAAAAATATCATGCCTCATTTGCATATGAAAATAGCCTGATACCACCGCGCGTCACTATCAGTAAAATAAATATTACTAAATGATTATATCTGTATAGCGGGCACTTGTAATGTTTAGAACTGGTGTAATAGTGACACAATTATACACTTATTTAATTCCTATAAAGAACAGTTTGTGCCTACTGCGTGGGCATGTACCTTTAACATTGTATGTGAAGAAATCATAAATGAGTAAGCATAATGTGATTTTCACCAACAAGAACATGCAGTACCGAAAGACGTCGTCCTTCCAATGAAAGAGTAGTTTTCGAATACAGATTGACCATGATACATTTACATATCAATGTCAATGGTGGCTACAGTATTTTGTTATTGGTCAGTGTGTATATAATCAATGTACAGCTAGGTACCTTTTAATAATTGTGTGGCTGTGACTGGAGAAAATGGGCTTATGGGTTAAGCGACCAGTGTAGATCCAGATCCACAATCGGACAAAACCAGGCTTATTTTATGTCTAACTAGCGCAGATCCCGATCATCTTATGAACTAGTGCACCAATGTAATCAAACATTTTACTGAAAGATTGAGGTTTCATCTACAGTGTGACAAACGGCGGGCAGATGCGAACATTGGTCTAACCATAACCTGGTCACAAAACCAATATGTTTGCCCGATCATGGCCCAAATAGTGTCCAGACATACGCAGTCATTTGACAGTTATCTAGTTGTGGAAACCTAACACTTCTGGGGGCCGTTTCACTTAAAACTGTACGACTAAAATGTTTGTAAGTGCAAATTTAGGATCGTCTGCAAATTTCAATTGATGGGTTTACATTTATTGAGCATAGGCTGCATATGCAGCCTATGCTCAATAAATGTAAATCCAATAATTGATTACAAGAAACATTGTTAATGTGAAATTTACAGACTATCATAATTTTGCATGTACGAACATTTTAGTCGTACGAAGTTTAACGAAACGGGCTCCTGTATCGTCCGTGCTACATATTTCAATTGTTAAGTGTCCGAAACAACTAGTCACTTAACTAGCATGTTACTGTTAACAATAACAAGTGCCGGCAACAATCAATGTGTACACTATAATTATACACACATAATTTACAATACAACTAGTGGATATTTTGGCTTTCGCCGGTGGATGTGGAATAATGGTGGTAGGGGTGCGGTGTCGTGTATCTGCCGAAGGATGGGCGTCTGTCTGTCGAGAATGTCAGTGACATCCAGACGCGGGGTCGCCATTTGTGTCGTCACGGGCTTCAAGCCTTGCTGCGTCTGACTGAGCATATCCACTCGTCTTATGTACTGTAACGATATAGACATATATGTGGCCGCGGCTGGAGAAATGGGGCTTATGGGATTTGTGGCCTGTAGTCGATTTAATCAACATTGCAAAGTATACTTATATAGCAAAGTATACTTTGAGGGAGTAATCCTTTATTTTTCCCAAAATGCATTATTTCATATAGAACTAACCACTGCATATATTTGATGAATAAAAGTATGCAGAATTATTATACTGAATTTATATAAATGGCTGTGATAATGTAATAAATTCAGTATAATAATAATAAAAATTAATTAAACTCCATATTCTTAATAGTTTAAACAATATTTATTTCAAGTTTATATGGCAAGTGAGATATATATACATACAATTGAGAACAGGATTAGAAAACAAGCTTTTACTCTTATGTGAATTCTTCTCCATATTCTTGAAATCAGGAAGTTTGATTGGCAGGGGCTGAGCACCTCAGCCTTGGCTAATGAAACAAGTTTTAATAGAAGCCATAAATGTGGCTGTGACTGGGAAAATGGGGCTGCTAGTTTTAATTGATGGTCAGACAGTAATGTTGCTGTAACTGGGAAAATGGGGCTGCAAGTTTTAATTGATGGTCAGACAGAAATGTTGCTGTGACTGGGAAAATGGGGCTGCAAGTTTTAATTGATGGTCAGACAGTAATGTTGCTGTAACTGGGAAAATGGGGCTGCAAGTTTTAATTGATGGTCAGACAGAAATGTTGCTGTAACTGGGAAAATGGGGCTGCAAGTTTTAATTGATGGTCAGACAGTAATGTGGCTGTGACTGGGAAAATGGGGCTGCTAGTTTTAATTGATGGTCAGACAGAAATGGGGCTGCTAGTTTTAATTGATGGTCAGACAGAAATGTTGCTGTAACTGGGAAAATGGGGCTGCAAGTTTTAACTGATGGTCAGACAGAAATGTTGCTGTGACTGGGAAAATGGGGCTGCTAGTTTTAATTAATGGTCAGACAGAAATGTTGCTGTGACTGGGAAAATGGGACCACAAGTTTTAATTGATGGTCAGACAGAAATGTTGCTGTGACTGGGAAACTGGGGCTGCAAGTTTTAATTGATGGTCAGACAGAAATGTTGCTGTGACTGGGAAAATGGGACTGCTAGTTTTAATTGATGGTCAGACAGAAATGTTGCTGTGACTGGGAAAATGGGGCTGCTAGTTTTAATTGATGGTCAGACAGAAATGTTGATGTGACTGGGAAAATGAGGCTGCTAGTTTTAATTGATGGTCAGACAGAAATGTTGATGTGTCAGACTGGGAAAATGGGGTTGCTAGTCTTAATTGATGGTCAGACATAAATGTTGCTGTGACTGGAGAAATGGGGCTTATAGGATCTGTGACCAGGGTAGCTCCTGATCAAATAGCACACTCAGGACCTGTAGCCTGATGACTATCTACATTACTTGTTAGAATCATGACTGGTGTGTCATTGATGGCATGATGAACAGTGCAGATCCTGATCACACTGTGCGGATGCACAGGCTGATCTGGATCTACACTGGTCGCAAAACCCATAAGCCCCATTTCTTCATTCACAGATACAGATAAGTGCCCCATATGTTCAGTATAGTGACATCCACATAAAATCACTAGCACATACCCTAGCATGGCCTTTTCTCGTACGTCCACCTTCCTTCACTGTCACACCAGGAGCCAACTCCATCGCCTCAATCTGAAAGTAAGTGACACATGTTGTACAGTACAGTTCCATATGTATTGCAACGTAAGTGAAATTTGCATGTATTTCCAGCATTTTTCAAACGGTGAAATGTGGCTGTGATTGTGAAATATGGGGCTAATGTGTTTTGCGACCAGTGTAGATCCAGACCAGTATGTGCATCCGCAGTCAGGATCTGCACTACATGTGTTTGCAATTCCATCAATGAAAAATAAAGTCATGCTTCTAACAAAGAGTATACATGTCAATTATTATCAGGCTAGAGGAGTTTGATCAGGATCTACACTGGTCACAAATCACATAACTCCCATTTATCCCATCATCACAGTGCGTATGTGCCGTGAAACACGGTGCTGTGAAACATTTTGATATCCTGTCAGTACGACCTAATCACTGCGTATGAATATGTGCGATTGTCATACTAGTCAATTCTCCGATTTTGCGGATGCGGCTGGGGTTATTATTTTTTTATTTTAAAGCTATTCGTAATGTTGACGGGATAAATAGAATAGTAGGTTAGTGCCGTGAATGGGAAAAATATCTGGCGCGGCACGGAAATGGGATTGGCTCGGCAGAGCCTCGCCCATCCCGTTTGTAAGCCTTGCCAGATATTTTTTCCTATTCACGGCACTAACCTACTATTCTCTATTTCTCCAATCACAGCCACAAATACATAACAAAAGTGATCATTGAAAACTAAGTATATGTACCATGAATACTGTGATATTCTCCATAAAGTGCTGAAAACTATGTTAACTGTACAAAGTTCATAGTCCTACAAGTTTTTATGATAGCACCAAGTGAAAACATTCAATATTTTACATCCAATTTTGGGTGAAGTTATGATCATCATCTGGAAAATAAAAATTCGGAAACCTCCTTCATTTTCAAATTGTTGTCTCTCAGCAACTCGTGATGCCATTCATTTAGGACTCAGTCTTGAAGTTTGAATCTAACTCTGTATTTAAGCAAATGTCCACGTCATCAATTTGTCAGTTTCAGTTATCACATAGCCACCTTCGTTAGTGATCTTTACACATGATATTAAATCTTCCCAGATCCCTGCCTATTTTTAACCTCAGAGTCACAATCTGAAAAAGATTGGCTGTCGATAATTTCTACAAAGTTTCTAGTTGTTCATGAGGATTATAATTCCAGCTCAAAAATATTTACACAATTCCCTAACATTTGATTGGTCCGTAGCAAGTCTCTGTCCAAAATTTATATCCCAGTAAACTCCCACGCCGAACTACGTTCCATAACCGTGAGGCGCAGTTAAAATAATTCTTAAGAAAACGGATATTTTTCTTGATGAATTTATTTCAAATGCTGGAATTATAAGGAATGAATGGCCTTTTTGTGGAATTTATCGGGGATATAAACTTGGAAAAGTCGCGGGAATACTGGACGAGGCCTTCCGGCCTTCGTCCAGTATTCCCGTGACTTTTCCAAGTTTATACCCCGATAAATTCCACAAAAAGGCCATTCATTCCTATAATGTCATTGGTTATTTGATAAGCATTTGTATGTCGACC
The DNA here is from genome assembly GCA_029237695.1 of Conchocele bisecta. Taxonomy (NCBI): domain Eukaryota; kingdom Metazoa; phylum Mollusca; class Bivalvia; order Lucinida; family Thyasiridae; genus Conchocele; species Conchocele bisecta. The sequence continues at coordinate 112,955,266 of CM055267.1, read as the reverse complement.
ACCATGGAATAAACAATGACTTTTATTTAACCAAATCTGAACATGCTTCATCCTGTGAAGTTTGGCCAACATTAGCCAGAGATTCGGAGGGAGAGAAAGACGAGACATTTGAAAATGTTAATGAAAATCCGACATAAAGTGGTGATAATAGCTCACTTGAGACTAACAGTCAGTAATACTGATAGATGTAGCATGCACATTTCAAATTCATTTGACCCTGATCTGTAGCAAACAAAACGAAAGAAATTCACACCTGCCTCGGGTTGTTTGCTTATTTGGTCCACCTAGATTTGTTTCAGTGTTTGACACGATTCATTAAGCATATCACGCTGGTCATTTAAGCAATTCACTGAGAGTTGTGACGCCACCTGTAATGTTGGATAGTTTACTACCTTTGGTCATTAGTTAATTGGTGATTAAAATTTGTCAATAAATTAATTAATAATTGTTTTTCTTGAATTAAATTCAGTGTGTATTAATCATTCAATCTGATGGTGTCAGATTAATGTCATAATCAATTATTTTATATAAAATATTCGACCATGTCACTTCATTGCTATCTCGAACCTAGTCCTATCTCGACTAAAATACGATCTCCCTTCGACTTCGAGATACTGGAGCTCGACTGTAGTAGGTAGCCGAAAAATTTACTGCAAATCTCGAACAGACGGATAGACAGACAGGGTGTACATTTATTCGAGGTACATAAAAATAAAAGAACATACCAGTGGTGGAGGAAGTGGAGTTTTGGGTGGAGACTTGGTCAACATGCTTATTTCTGAAATATAAATTGGTACAAGTTTAGAGTGGTTCCACTGTACAAATATATATACAAGCATCAATTTTTACATTTATAAAGATTTACTATATTTAAAGCAGATACAGGAGACAGTTTCTCAACATAGCATCCCGACAACATGTGTATTTAATGTTGATTTCTTACATTAACTCTTTGCATGCTGGGAAACTTGTGGGCTATAAATAGTTCAAAAATAGCGGACAATAATCATCATGTTTTCTTTTATTTCTCCTTGTAAATATCATAAATATGTCTTGGAATTTCATTAGAATTGAGTCCTCACTCAATTCTAATGAAATTCCAAGACATATTTAAAGAAAGAAATAAAAAATATACTCCTAATTTGTTTGGCGGATATTTTTGCCGCTAGCATACAAAGAGTTAAAGCCAGTAGTTTACACAAATATACTACACCACTCGGTTCTATAAGCGGCAGTAGTTTACACTAATCTCGTGTAGATATGACTGTCACATCAGTAATGTTACATTGATGTGTTTCCTTCGACCAATCAAATCATGTTCTCGGACACACCATTTGAATTGCAACAGTCACCTTCACTACAGCCCTCCTCCAAAGTCACACCTCAACGCTTCGGCGGCATATTGTTTTTCTACACTCGCCTTCTCTTTGTTGAGCTTAGTTACCTTAAAATTAATTCCCATTATGTCTATTCTGGTCCTCGAAACTGGCGAAACAAACTCCGATTGTGTTACCCTCTCCTGGTTTGTTTAGGCATAATCACCCAATCACTTGTGCATTATTTCACAATAATCAGTTACACCGTTAAATAAAGACTATTTGTGGGACACATACATTATATTGGAGTGCTTGTATGGCTAAATTACAGAGAATTTAATTGATTGAGGTTTTTCATCCATTCAAAAGCAAGGTTATATACAGACAGGAATGCATCTGACTGGAGGAGCACTTGTACATTTGGCACTAAATTTACAATAAACGTGCCACATACCCTTACTGCACAGTTTCAATTGGCCCCAGTCAGAAACCCAGTCTGATCCACCATTAAAACATGAATCCATAAGGATGCATTCATCCTCAAGATATGCATGCCATCACATCCTTCCAATGTTCACCGATGAATCACTCGTACTCATCAACCCTGAGTCAGTGGATGACTTCATCTTCCAAATTTTGCATTAAATTTTGCATGTGGTTAAATTACAGTGGAAGCTCTCTAAACTGGACACCCTGGGAGATTTAGAGAGGTTCTACTGTATGACCAGCCACATGTTATTACTTGGTAAATTTGATATATTTGCTAACCGGAAGGTGTTTCCTCGGTCTATTTGACTAGTTTCTTCTTCTAAACTGGACACCCTGGGGACCTCCCAGGGTGTCTGTTTAGAAAGACTGCACTGTACAACTAGCCCATTTGACTTTATTTGTTCATTTACTAACCTGTGGGTGTTTCCTCGATCTGTTTGACTAGTTTCTTCTTTTAAACCGGACACCCTGGCACTCCAGGGTGTCCGATTTAGAAGAAGAAACCAGTGCAGAGGTTCCACCGTATAACTAGCCCATATAACTTTATTTGTTCATTTACCAACCTGACGGTGTTTCTTCAGTCTGTTTGACTGGTTTCTTCTTCAGCCGGGTACCGACGTAGCGGCCAGTCCGCATGGCGTCCAGTCTCGCCTGGGCTGCCTCTACTGCCGGGTCCACCACCTGGTACCCGACCCGAATCCTGAAACAGGTCACGGACTAATTATTGGCTAACTGAGTGGTTGGGTTGGCGCGTTTCAGGTGATTGGTTGGTTGACTGATTGGGTGAGTTGGTTGGGTTGGTTGGTTTGGGTCATAGGTAATGGGAAAAATGTCTTGATAGTATAAATATATTGGATATCGACATGGAATTATTTCTTGATTGAATGACTTTTAAAAAATGCTTGCAAAAATTAGTAAGTGACTGATGAGTGGCTAAGGGGGCCAGATGAAATATAACGGGATGTTAATTCAAGCGAATCCAACTTGCAGTTTTATTAATCAACAAGAGTGCCGCAAGTCACAAAATACGCCCGTCGAATATGGGCTAGACAGCAGATGCAGAAATGTGAAGCTGTAACCAAGGCAAGAAACATTAATGAGAATTTGAAAGTCTATAGAATTATTTCTTCATCTCGTTGTGCTAAACATGTATACTAATTTAAGCAGAGATAGAAAAGTAGAGTGTAAAGTAGAAATGATAGGGAATTGGATACAATAATGTAGAAAAAATGGCTAAGTTAAAAAGATGATATTTTTGTTAAAAAATATCTTTTCGGCATAAAAATACCAAGGTGCACATCTTCAATATGTGTAGAAGGCGTGTGTATAGTTTCAGAATGATCGACTGAACGGTTTTGGAGGAGTTGTGTACACAAACTCTGTACCATATATAGAATTGTATAGAAAAATGTAGAAAAAATGGCTAAGTTAAAAAGGCGTTACTTTTGTTAAAAAATATTTTTTTTCGACATAAAAACACCAAGGTGCACATCTTCAATATGTGTAGAAGACGTGTGTATAGTTTCAGAACGATCGACTGAAAGGTTTCGGAGGAGTTGTATACATAAACTCTGTACCCTATAAAGAATTGTATAGAAAAATGTAGAAAAAATGGCTATTAAGTTAAAAAGGTGATATTTTTTCGGCATAAAAACACCAAGGTGCACATCTTCAATATGTGTAGAAGACGTGTGTATAGTTTCAGATCGATCGACTGAACGGTTTCAGAGGAGTTGTGTACACGATCTATGCACTTTTTCTGTCAGCCGCCCGCCTGCCCGGCGGTAAAACATAATATGTGGCGTTTTTTAAAAACGGTCGTATAAAAATGGGTTTATTTTGCTGCAAGAGTGCTAATGTCAAAATATAGCCCATTTCAGGACCTAGTTCAGTGAAAAGGAAAAAGTAGGTCAATGTCATTTGAAGGTCATGTGTTTCACATTGGGATGTCATGCACACCACTGGCTGAACAAGCCAGTATCGCAGGCCGAAGTTTGACCAATCTGTGTGTGACGCTGACAAACAGATGAACACCATAATACGTCCTGATATCAAATATCATCAAAATTTCACAATCTGTGCATATGCAAGTGAGACGACTTGTTACCATTCATCTGGACTGATAATCTTTGTATTTCGACTTATCAGCAGTATGGTTGAAAGAATGGAATGGAATAGTGCTTAACGACCCACCAACACAAAAGAGTATCAGTTAGGGCCAAGCAATGTAGGTTGAAAGAAAATCTGAAGATATTTTTCAGCATATATGTAAATTTCACTCATACTAAAACAATGAACAACCAATCGGTCCACCTATGCCAAAGCTGTAAATCTTCACGACTCCATACATACCTATGTGAGGGTAAGCGTTCAGGGTTTAGTCGTATCACAGCGACCACGTTGCCGTAGTCATCATACTCAACATCCTTGTTACCAGGGGGCCGGCCAGCCTGCACCTGTAATACGACAATCTCAAAGTTTACAACAACATAATTGTGGCTGTGACTGGAGAAATGGGGAATATGGGTTTTGCGATCAGTGCAGATCCAGAGAAATCCCATAAGCCCCATTTCTCCAGTCACAACCACAAGTATGCTGTTTATCAGGTAACCCGTTATGCATTGACCGAATACACACTGACCAATAACAAACTGTCGTATCCTGCATTGACTAGATATGCATATCCAAGTCACAACGACCTTATCTGACGTTCTATGCATTGACTGAATACACACTGTTGTAACATGCATTTACTAAATATGCTTATACGTGACACAACTACCTTATCTGATGTTCTATTGGCTGAACGGCATCACGTGACATTATCAAATGACGTCGGTGTAATGATGCAACGCAAACAAGTCTACGTTCTTTTCAACAAATACCGTGTCATATTTTCTCATTCTGTAGCATAAAACATTACTGGATAAATAGACTATCAGGCTAGTGTACCTGATAAGCATGATATCAAAAGACACTGGCGTGGATTACTCTACATACCAGAACTCATACTTTCTCCAGAATTAACCCTTAAACCGTTATCTTAATTTTTTTGTTGTCTAATGTTTATTTTCTATTTTCCATTTTTATCATCAAAAACATGCAAAGACAGCACTTTAGAATAATTTACAACATGCTTTGACAGCACTTCAGAATCATTTCCATTGGAAATGATTCTGATGTGCTGTCAAACCATGTTTTTATTGAGAAATAAGGCAAGATATAAAAGCAACAGCAGGCGACAATTGTTGTGAGTAGCGCTCTAAGGGTTAACAAGAATACAGCGAGCTTGACTATGAATCAGCATTACTATTCATCAAGCTGAAATCTTCCGTAAAGGAAAATGACGAAGTCACAAAATGTAATTTGACAAACGGTCAAGGTCATTTGGAGGTCAAAAGTTTGACAATGCTTTTGTGATTCACATCATTGGCTCATGATAAGGAGTATGGTGACTGTATGCCAAATAGTATTGAAGATACAAGGTTGACCAAAAACTTTACTCAAGAACAGCGAAATAAAGTAAATGTTTCAAAAATAGGTCAAGGTCACTTGAGGGTCATGGGTTGACAATGGTTATGATGCACGTTACTGGCTCATGAATGTTATCTTGCTATCATGTTAGCTTTAGGCTTAAGATTATTAAAGATGAAAGGTTGTAAATGCTTTGGTTTAATGACGGCACTGGCTCGATGACCTTGCATGTCGGGACCGATTATTTAAGTCCTCATCCGATAGGACTAGGCTAGCATGAACAAGTCTAGCCCAAGGCCAAGGACATGCCGAGCCGGCCATTCACAGCGGGTCGAGGTGGGAATCGAACCCGGGGTCTCCCGATCCACAGTCCAACGCTGAAAGGTTGACAACTCTATAGTCTGTTATACCCTACCTGAACCCACCAACCCTCCCCTAACCCACCTTGAGTATGGAGTGACAGGAGGCGGGCATGGTGACGAGGGCGTTGTGTTTCTCCTCGGGCGGGGGCATGCTGGCGATGATCTCCTGGGTGAGCATCGTCATCTCCGTCTGTTCCAGCGACTCCGTCACCTTCATCGCCGGCGACCGCATACGCCCCGTGTACGGCTTGAACCTCCGTTTACGTTTCCGCTCCTCTTCATGCTGTGATCATGATAGGAAGAGGTACTGAGTGTTCCTATCAAAATTTGGGTTTTCTTCCTTTTCTACTCACAGGTTGAAGTAACGGACCGAGGTCTATAAATACATTAAATATGCCTAAAAGCATCAAGAAATGAAAAAAAAAATAAAAAAAAGTTTTCTCCCCGCCATATTTTAGCTTCTTTTTTTTCCATTAATTTATGCTTTTAGGCATATTTAATGTATTTATAGACCTCGGTCCATTACTTCAATCTGTGTTTCTACTATGTGTCAGGTTCAATGAAGTTCAGATTTTATAGATATTGAATCCGAACACAATAATGTTTGTGTATGTTTTGAATTTCTGTTTTCTTTCTGTTGTAACACATAGGTGGAAAACTCGGACCAAGGACCCAATACTTGGCTCATTTGGAAAACGTTACCCCACCCACCCATTTCCATACACTATACCTTACAGCCTTTGGAAAACGTTACCCACCACCCACCCATTTCCATACACTATACCTTACAGCCTTTTGGAAAACGTTACCCCCACCCACCCATTTCCATACACTATACCTTACAGCCTTTTTGGAAAATCGTTACCCCACCCACATTTCATTTTCCATACACTATACTTACAGCCTTTGGAAAACGTTACCCCACCCATTTATTTCCATACACTATACCTTACAGCCTTTGGAAAACGTTACCCCACCCACCCATTTCCATACACTATACCTTACAGCCTTTGGAAAACGTTACCCCACCCACCCATTTCCATACACTATACCTTACAGCCTTTTTGGAAAACGTTACCACACCCACCCATTTCCATACACTATACCTTACAGCCTTTGGAAAACGTTACCCCACCCACCCATTTCCATACACTATACCTTACAGCCTTTGAAAACGTTACCCCTCCACCCACCCAATTTCCATACACTATACCTTACAGCCTTTGGAAAACGTTACCCCACCCACCCATTTCCATACACTATACCTTACAAGCCTTTGGAAACGTTACCCCACCCACCCATTTTTTTTCCATCCTACACTATACCTTACAGCCTTTGGAAAGGCTGTAAGGTATAGTGCATTGAAATGGGTGGGTGGGGTAACATATTTCCAATGAGCCAAGTATTGGGTCCTAGGTCCGAGTCTTCCACCTGTGCTGTAACAATGTGCATCTACAGTCATAGTTTTTTTAATCTGCTTTCCTTCTTAAAGCTATGTATCATCTAACTGTTGTGATATAAGATTGTCAACCTTTTCATTTTCATTGGTATAAACATATTTTATTAAATAATAATTTACATCATTTTTCAGTATACAAGCAGTGTAAAGAGGATTGGAACGAAAGATTGCTATCTTATAGAGTGCCTCTCCTTCGTTTTCATTGATATTGCTTCCAAAATATATATGATATCCATGTATGATTTGATATTCCACTTTTAAGCTTCTTTCTTCTATGATATGGCTCACTGCGAGAGAATTTCTGCATTTCGATTTTTCCCCCGATACATACGATAAATAAAATAATTTTCTACATAAAGTGGCTGTGACTGGAGCAATGGGGCTTACACCAATGTAGTCTGACAGGCTCGCTCCCACAGCCTGTTAAGGATCTATACCGTCTTAACCCTCACTACGCTGTGACGGAAACTGTCATCTGCAGAACATGAGAATCGTCTCCAGTGGCCAGTGGATTTGATTCCCATGTGTTGTCAAAACAGGTCTTTGTCGAGAAATATTGACAATAAAACATTTCCAGCTGCAGCAGACGACAAAATTTAACCTAGTAAATTAACCCTTTCACCCCTAAGTAACTGGAGTGAATTTTTTGTAGAATTTTGCAACCAATCCGATCGTCACAAAATTATTTATGAAAAGGGGATGTTTTTTTTCTGAAAAGTATGAAAATTACTTGCAAAAAGTGCAGATCCTGATGAGACGGCTCGTCACGAGCCGGCTCATCTGGATCTACACTTGTTGCCAATACCACTGTACAGGCCTGTGGTGTTGAAAGGGTTAATTGCTTGATAGGTGCATGCTCCACTGTGTGGCTAATAATGCAGACCTTGATCAGACTGCAGGCTGATCTGTGTTCAAACTGGTTCCATTAGCCCACATGTTTCCCAACATGCAAAGAGTTGATAAAAGCTAAATGTAGGGCAGGAGAAAAACTCAGAACAGACAGTATAGTAGGGTCATATTCCAGGATTCTGTGACCATTTTGTTCCTACCTTTTTTTTATCACTGATTTGACTACCCAAACCATTTTAGAAAAGAATGAGCTCCTATGCCCCTCCCAAAAATGGAGGCATAATCCGCTAGAGCGCAAAATCCAAGATGGTCGCCATCCGCCATCTTGAAAATCGTGAGATGCAATATCTCGGAAGTCAGTTGAGCTACAAGTACGAATGAGGTGTCTTTTTCACTAATTATATCATGGTAAGCCCAATGGAATAATTGCTTTTCAGTTTGGATGTCATCTGATCTCAAAATCCAAGATGGCCGTCATCTGCCATCTTGAAAATTATAAGATGCAATATCTCAGTAGTCAGATAAGCTACACATAGTAAGTAGACGTCTTTTATGACTGATTTCGGCCTGATAAACACACTGGAATTGTTTATTGTTTAGTTTGATTCTAACTTCTTAATCCAAGATGGCCACCATCCGCAATCTCGAATAATTAAGTATCGCAAAGAAAAGCAATGGTGTGAATTAGAAAGCTTATCTGGTTGCGCAGTATATGCAATGCAGCTGATTAATACCATTCAACTGCACCACTTTATTTTGTAAAACTCCATTATTATTCCGAAAACTTCAATTGGTTAAACAAATTGAGTACATATGAAAGCAAATGGCGAAGAGTCATAACATTGCGATTTTGATGGGTTTATTTGAAAAAAATGATGTTATGAAATAGGCATATGCACCATAGAAATGAAACACAAATGTTAGCTGCGTAAACAATAACAACTGACCAGAAAACACTGTTCAAATTACCAAAAGATGATTGTGCTAATGCAAATGGCGCAACTGTGGGACCTCAAATGGGTCTGATGAGGAGTATACCCAATGAGAATGATTTGTCACATGCATCACACGTGTAGAGCCTTTCGTCAGTATGTGCAAGATGAGATCAGATGTGTGTGAGAATTACTATCACAAACATGACATGTAAGCGGTGCCTCTCCAGTATGGATATGCATATGGGCTGCTAGATTACACTTAACTAAGATGGACACACATCACATGTAAATGACTTTGTAATGACGATGTAAATGCATAATCAACATTCCCGGTAGCTGCAAGAGTCACTGTCCGAGTCCGAGACATTTGCCGTCTACAAGATGCCATCCGTGGCCAATCGGCGAAGGGTACCTTTGAAGTGTGTTTGCAGATAAGTTAGGTAGTTTGTACGCTCCAAGTGAGGGCAGAGGCTGTCGGCATCGGGTGCGAGTCTGATGGTGATTTTCCTCTTCTGCGCCCTCCACTTGGCAGCCCGCACTGCTCCCAGTGTCCTGTTTTTTTGTGTCACCGTATACACACCGAATTACAAATTGCTCCAAATCGTTGATGACTGCTTGTGAAGCTGGGAGCTCTTTGCCACATCCTGCTAACAGATCATGTGCCTCCTTCGAATTCTGGAGACGATCAGCGATAAGCTTCTTTCTTGCTCCATAGAAGCCATAGTTATGGTCGCATCCAGTGAGCACATGTAGCGGTATGATGTATGCGGCCATTTCCTCATCGGGCAGTGATCAATTGGCGTTTTCGTTTCACGCACAAGGTCCCAATTGTCTGCTGTGCAACATACACAGCTTGTACATAGTTGTCTGTGTCCACAGTGTTGAGAACGACATCATCTGTGTAGCCGTCTGACCGAAGCAAACTGTACACGGTGAACATAGCTGTGTCAGCCTCAGCCTGGTAGCATGTGAATTCTGGTACAAGCTTGTCTGTAGTGAGATTTTTTGCACAGCTACCTACTACAAAGTAGATGAGCTCAATACATGTTGCAGATGCAGTGTTCTCGAATGCTGTTTGCAGAAATGCCTGCAGGCGTATCTTGTTGTCGGGATTACACAGGAGAGCATGGAAGTCTTTAATCGGAGGGAATTTATCTTCTGACTTCATGTAGATATTGCTGATTTGAGTGCCTTTCTGGCGCAGCATCCGTTCACTGGCTTCCTCCATTTGCTTTCTTCAGTTCTTGAGTTGAAAAGTTCTGACGCTTGCTACGAGGGACTCGGTCATTAAGAGACTTTGTTTTGGAATACACTCTCTCTTTCAAGAACTCGTTCACCTTGCGTGTGCCATCCTCCTTTGCAGACTTCAAGTCAGTCGCGAGCTCTTCGGTAGCCGAGATTCCTGACTGTAGAGATCAAAGAGTCTGATTCTCATGATCAAATGGGTCACACTTGAACTCGGTGAGACAAGCGCTCATATCCTGGACAGCTTTCTCATCATTCTTCATTTTGCTCGATGAGGTATCAGCATGCTTCCCTTTAGCGTGTTTCTTGCAATCAGCATGTCGATGAACGCTTGCCCTCACCCGATTGATGTTATTTTCATTGGGAGTGTTCAACAGGAGTTGCTTTTCATTGTTGAGAATGGCCAGCCAACCAGACTTTAGCTTGGAGCACTTATTCTGTCATCGACTGCGCAAAGAGACCACTCTCCATGAATGAAGCTTGGTCAGCGGGTAGTGTGTCAAGCACTGTGGTGAAATCAGGAAGATAACGACCATATCTGTCATTGTCATATACTTGCATCCAAGGAAGCATAAGCTTAAGTGAAGACTTGAACTCGGACCAGTTCTTTGTTCTTATAGCATGGATATTCTGTGTCAGAACCTCCACCATCTCCATAAACGACATCCAGTATTCTGCTTGAGGGGCTTCCTCACAATCCTGAAACATGGTGTCACTCAGTAGTTTCAGCTCTACATTGTCCTCTAGTGCGGTATATGCTTTCGAAAGTTCCTCATCCTGTACACCGGTCTGCTGTCCGAGTCTGGCAAGCGAGGCAGTGACTTTGTCGGATAGAGGGGCGCCATCCAACCGCTTATCTAGAGCATGATGAATCAGCGTCTCATAGAAGAGCAGCAGACAGTGAACACCTCGCTTGAAATGTTTACCACAAAGTGCTTGATCTACAGACCCGTCCGCGATCACACCAGCTGCCACTAACACATCTGAGATACCGGAACCATTGAACATCTTGTAGATGGCATAGATAAACGACATCTGTATGTGGAAGGGTCCCATGAATGGCAAAATTCTGCTAAACATGTCGGCATTCTCACTTTTCAACTCTGGCATAAGCACATATACGGGATGGTCACCTACAATGATTGCGAAGGGCATATTTTTGTCATCTACTGATTTAGCGAGTTTACACATCACGTCGTATAGAATTGTCTTACTGGGTGTGTCGGGATATTTCATGTGGTATATTGCTCGACTCATCTCTTCTGGTTTGGACATGTTAGCATGAAACCCGGAATACCCAGGCACAGTCTGTTTTTCGGGCAGGGGTTTGCTCGGTCATCTTGGGTTCTAGCTAATGCATGTATTAGGCCACGTTTCCTCTGTGCGGATGTATCAGGAGGAATGTTCTGCTCTTCTGGCGTCTTCCTGATTGGTGGCTCTCCACGTTTTACTGTCTTGTACGGGTGGATCTGCTGCATTTCTCTTCCGAGTTCTTTGAGAGAGGCAGAGAGAGATGACGCCAGTTTAGCACTAGGAACTGGTCGATCACTGTCAGTCTCAGAAGAATCAGCTGCACTCACTGATTCCTGCTGGACAAACATTACATTCGTGCAATGTGGCTGTCCTGCACCGGTCAGTGTGTCGCTCTTGAAGTCATCATTGTCTACAATAGCGACAGCTGGCTTGTAAACCTGGATAGTGTTTCCTTATCAGTTGTCATTTTTTATGGAGCTAGATGGTTTGTGTTTCATGTACATGACTATTTCATAACATCAATTTCTCAATTAAACCCATTAACATCGCAATGTTATTGCGTTTCACCATTTGCTTTCATATTTACGCCATTTGCGTAACTAATTTAAGTTTTCTAAATAATGTCTAAACTCAATGGAGTTTTACGGAATAAAGTGGTGCAGTTGAATGGCATTAATCAGCTGAATTGCATATACTGCGCAACCACATAAGTTTTCTAATTCACGCCATTTGCTTTTCTTAGCGAGACTTAATTATTCGAGATTGCGGATGGCGGCCATCTTGGATTAAGAAGTCAGGATGGCATCCAAACTAAACAATAAACAATTCCAGTGTATCTGACTCCCGAGATATTGCATCTCACAATTTTCAAGATGGTGGACGGCGGCCATCTTGGATTTTGCGCTCTACCGGATTATGCCTCCATTTTTGGGAGGGGCATAGGGGCTCATTTTTTTCTAAAATGGTTTGGGTAGTCAAATCAGTGATAAAAAAAGGTAGGAACAAAATGGTCACAGAATCCTGGAATATGACCCTACTATACTGTCTGTTCTGAGTTTTTCTCCTGCCCTACATTTAGCTTTTATCAACGCTTTGCATGTTGGGAAACATGTGGGCTAATGGAACCAGTTTGAACACAGATCAGCCTGCAGTCTGATCAAGGTCTGCATTATTAGCCACACAGTGGAGCATGCACCTATCAAGCAATTAACCCTTTCAACACCACAGGCCTGTACAGTGGTATTGGCAACAAGTGTAGATCCAGATGAGCCGGCTCGTGACGAGCCGTCTCATCAGGATCTGCACTTTTTGCAAGTAATTTTCATACTTTTCAGAACCTTCAGCTAACCTTCCGGTCTTCCTCCTCCTTTGCGAGTTGTTCTGCCTCCTTCTGGCTGGCATCATCCTCATCATCGGACACTCGGTCCTCCAGCTCAGGCTCCTCCTCCTCCAACTCAGGCTCCCTGTCAACAAAACTATGCCAATAGAAACATTCAAGTTTTACTTCACACATAACTTAACTGTCAGTTTCATGAAACCTGCTATGTAAATAATACAAAAACTCTTTCTGTTTTTTTTTTATATTATTAAATTTTAGAAAAATTTAAGAATGAGCCTATTTTTTATTTCAATGAGAATTTTTCCACTTTTAGGAAGTAACAAGAGTTGTCAGAGGACAACGAAGCGCGCCCGGTGGCAGCAAAGGAACCAAGGGCACATTTGAACGTGGATTTGCCACAGCGCAGTAGAGGACCCTTGGAGCAATGCGTGTGTGAAATATGAAGCAAATGCAAGCAAGGAAACAGAAAATATAGGCCATTATTTACCCGAGCATCCGAGCGTTAAGGTTTTGAGATGCACAAAGAATGTGACCTTGACCCTGGGCTTAGAAGGGGCGGCATGGACGTGGATTTGCCACAGCACAATACAGGACCCTTGGAGAAATGTGTGTGTGAAATATGAAGCAAATCAAAGCAAGGAAACAGAAAATATAGGCCATTATAATTTTTGAAGACAGACGGACGGACGTTCCTACGGTAGGATACTTGTTGGCTTTTTACATGTTAAAAAATACTCAAAAATACCCAAGACTAACCCTAACCCTACCAAATAAGACCCCTAAAAAGATTGCCCAGCAAACGAGAGAGCATTTGTTGGGTACTTTTGTACCCAACAAGTGCCCTCTCGTTTGCCCGGACGGACGGACGGACAGAGACGGACGGACGGACGGACAGACAGTTGACGGACGCCTACAATGCCGAGGGTATGCCATAAGCACGGCTTCCTTCGGAAGGCGCGCTAAAAATGGCCCTTGCAATAGAGAAGGGGCTTGATGGATGCCAGCTGAAACCCCAACATGAGGAGTTAAAATAAAGCTACTTAAAAATATATTCAATGAGATTTTGTTCCAGTTTTGGGAAGTAAAAATGGTCCTTAAAATACAGAAGGGGATGGATGCACGCCAGCTGAATCCCAGGACCCTTACTTCTGTGTCTGCTCCTGTTCCACTGGTTCCAGGTCTTCCACTGTCGGCTCCTCCTCCTCCAACACGGTCTCAGGTATGGGTATGTACGTCCTGGGAACCGATCCCTGGGCCCAGCAGTCCGTCACTGCAGGGTCCGGCTCTATTGACAGAATGGATTATATGTGACTGTGACTGAAGAAATGGGGCTTATGGGAGTTGTGATCAGTGTAGCTCCTGATTAAATAAAGCACTCATGTAGCTTATTGCCGGTTAAAAGCCTAACGGTTGTTTCATTGATGGATTGGCGAACAGTGAAGATCCTGATCAGACTGTGCGGATGCACAGTCTGATCTGGATCTACACTGGTCGGCAAAACCAGAAGCCCCATTTCTCCAGTCACAGCCGCAAATGTACCAGTAACGGCTGAGGTCGTATGTGACTGATTGGAGCATTAGGGGCTTATGGCATTTTTGGACAGGCTCATACAGGATATGCTAACACACGTCTGATGCCTGATGATAAGGAACTATTGTGTTTATTAGAAACATAATAGTTGTGTCACTAAATGGATAGCGAACAGTGCAGGCTATGATCAAAAGACTGCGCAGATGCACAAGCTGATCTGGGTCTATATTGATTACAAATGTCATAAGCCCTACTTCTCTCGCAGACAAATGTAGAAGCAGGGCATGTTTAAAGTCTCTACCTAAAGACAGGTGAGATGGAAATGCTATGGAAGTATTTTTTTGTATTATCATGATTATCATAATCTACTGTCTGTTCCATGTTTTTCTGTCGACGAACTTTTGGCCATTAAACACATATGAAACAAATTATTCATCCACCACATAAATATTTATAACTATGAACTAACAAAAAGCTCTATTTGATTTGTTTGAGTTTCACTGTCATTTACCTCCGATTTACCAGCTCTTTAAACTGGACACCCTGGGGACATCTTAGGGTGTCCGGTATGGTGAGGTTCTACTATCCGAACACAATGTGAACTACGAGGGTGTCCAGTTTTGCGACATACCACAGTACTTTCAGATATATGTGGCTGTGAGAAATGGGGCTTTAACAGGGATTCCGCTGGGGAAAAAAAGAAAATCGCCACTTCAAAAAAAATAATCCCTGGGCTTATGGAATTTGTGACCGGTGTAGCTCCAATCAATATCATTCATCAGCTCTGATTGAAATCATATGATCGTCTGATCTGTGACCGGAAAAAAGGGGCTTATGGAATTTGTGACCAGTGTAGCTCCTGATGAAATAGTACTGTAGCCTAATAATATATTGCTTATTAGAAGCATAACGGGTGTTTCATTGATGGAATGATGGATAGTGAAGATCCTGATCAGACCAGAGCTCCAGATAAGCATTGTGTCTAAAGTGTACTATACCCCGATTTCAAAATCATTGCGTAATTTACTTTTACAAATGGATGATTGGTTTTCTTCATTACTAAATAGGGAACAAAGGATAAACAATATAAAAAATTTGCTTTTTTTGCAGCTCAACTAAGTGAATTTTCGACTTTATGACAGTATTTTCACTACTCAATTTGAAAATCAATGCGTATTTGCACATTGCTGTGCGTATTTTGTACTCCCACTTTTGATAATCAATGCGTATTCAGCTAAAATAATTGTGTAAAATACATCAATACGCACCTTATCTGGAGCTGTGTCAGACTGTGCGGATGCACAAGCTGATTTGGATCTACACTTTTCACAAAACCCATAAGCCACATTTCTCCAGCACAGCCGATTTCACCAACATTTCAAAGTATACTTTGAGGGAGTAATCATTTATTTTTCCCGAAATGCATTATTTCATATAGAACTACCAACTGCATATATTTGATGATTAAAAGTATGTACAATTATTATACTGATTTTATTACATTATAACAGCCATTTTGGCTGTGATAATGTAATAAATTCAGTATAATAAAAATTAATAAATTTATCCTAAAATTTAAAATTTCTCCCTCAAAGTATACTTTGATAGAAAAGTATACTTTGCAATGTTGGTGAAATAGGCTACAGAAACGTAACACTGCGTAATTTCATGAAATACGTTTACAAAATTTACAATATTTTTCATAAAGTCAAAAGTTGACAAAATATTCAGAGTACAGTACTCTGAAAATGTTGTCAACTTTTGACGCCATTTACGGAAAATATTGAAAATTTTGTAACCGTATTTCATGAAATTATGCAGATGTCCGAAGGTACAAAATCACATGGCGTGCCTCATATGTGAAAGAACCAGTTACCTTCATCTTGTATCCAGCCAGAATCAGATTCTGGGTTGGCTTCACCCTCGTCTCGTGTCAGAAACCGCCACTGGAAGTAAGAATACTGCATCAGTTGGATTCAATGACAAATGGGACCTCACAGCATTTACAATAAGTCTTGCTATGATTTGATTCATTCGACTCCATGACACCAGGCTTAGCTGGGACTACAATGGTTATAAACTCAATAAATCCTTTTTATTGTCATGGCGAGTACCATATCGATGGTCTAGTAACATAAGGTCGTAACTGCTACATGTATGCTTTAGCATAGCAGTCACGACCTTATGTTACTAGACCATCGATATATATAATAGGTATACAATAAGCAACTTGCCTGGATATATATATATATAAATAGAACACACACTGTCAGAAGACAACATAGCATGTCAGGTAGTGCTTTTTCAAATGTATGGTCGGTCTAGAAAAAATTACGGTACTAGAAAATGTGTTCATAGACCACGAATGCCCCACATATTGCTTTGATAGTAAAATTCCAAGTCCAAAGGGGAGATAATCCTTGACCCAGGGGTCGAATAAAAAAATTAAATAAACTTTGCACATCTAGTCATCATACGGAAATACATACCAAGTTTCAGGTATGTAGCTATTACGGTTTAAAAGTTTTACGAGTTACAAGGCAAAAATGCCAAATTCTAAGTCGAAAAGGGGGAGATAATCAATGACCCAGGGGTCAAATAAAAAAAATATATGTGTGTGTCTACTCATCATAAGGAAGCTACATACAAAGTTTCAGGTCAGTAACTATTATAATTTAATTTAAAAGTTTTACGAGCTACAATACAAAATTGCCAAATTCTAAGTTGAAAAGGTGGAGATAATCCATGACCCGGGTGTCGAATATAAAAATAAACATTGCGCATAGACTCATCATAAGGAAGCTACATACCAAGTTTCAGGTCTGTAGCTATATATATATATAGTACAGTCTAAAAGTTTAACGACATAGAAGCCAAAATTGGAAAATTTTAAGTTGAAAAGGGGGAGATAATCCATGAACCGTGGTCGAAAAGAAAATCGAAATAAACTTTGCGCATCTACTATTCATAAGGAAGCTACATACCAAGTTTCATGTCTGTAGCTAATACAGTTTAAAAGTTTTATGGCTTACAAGGTTGGTGACGGACGGACATAGGAAGGGACGGGCAAGAGTAACACTACATACCCCCGCCACTTTCGTGGTGCGGCATAAAAATGAGAAAAGCCTGTATGATGGCTGTAGTGTGTACAATATGTGATAGCTCAAAACACAAAAACTATGTAATTTAAACAAAAAGGTTGGTAATAGTGAAATGAAGATCACTGATATATAGCAGTTCACATTAGTACCAGAATGGAAATCTACTGTAGAACAATGGTTATGGTGAAACAAAAAACACATAAGGCCATCCATAATTATATCTCCGTTTCCTGTAACCCGACCGACCCGCTAAAAACGGTGCGACCCGATTTTTTTTATTGCAATTTCGTTTACAATTTTTTTTTTTTTTTCAATTTCTTTTTTTTTTTTTTTTTTTCAGTTTAGTGCTACAGTGGGTTAAAATGGTTAATATAATCTCTGGCCCTAAATGGCATACATGTTCATACAACAACACATACAGCAATTGACATACTTTTATTGCAAGACTTGCAATATTGAATTTAAAAATTATTAATATTAAAAAGGTACAATATTTTAACACTTGCATTTGCAAGTGTTAAAATATTGTACCTTTTTAATATTAATAATTTTTAAATTCAATATGTAATGTGACAGAAAAAAAAAAGAAATTGCCTACCGACCGACCCACTTCTAAAATTCTGGGTCGGGTTACAGGAAACAAACACTTTTTTAAGGACGGCCTAAATTTAACTTTACCGAAATTTTGAAGAGTGATGAACAGACTGATGTGACTGGGGGAATGGTATAAACATGCCTATGGTTTTGCATAGGCACACCAATGAAACAAATTTGCTCCAAACTCCAATTCACACCTCTATTATACTCAGTATAGCCTCTTTTGCTGTGGTTATGGTGAATGGCAACAGCTGTCTCTCCAGATACAATTCAAAACAGCGATCTAGCGTGATACCCAGCAGGTCATCCACTATATCTTCCACAAACTCATCAGAGCCATCTTTGTCTAGCATCAAATTCCTGCAATATGCAAACAATTTCAATTTGCCGGTAGTTCAAAAAGATAATACTGTTTTACCGTTTTTTTTTATTTATTGCTTTTGTCGTTCCAAACATTAAAAAAATGTGTTTGACCCACTATTACCCATTTCCAAAGGTAACAGGCAAATATTTTTTTATGAACATGTGTGCTTTTCAACGACTCAAAATTTATATATATATTAAAGTTACCTGTGAGAAAATATAAAAAAAATTACCTGTGATACTACTATTACCCCCAGAAGATCACTAGTCACTGTTCTCATGGATTCGTGCCCCTAAGCACATAAATTCATATTCTGTGTTATATTCTGATTAATTCCTGAAAATGTATACATCAACATAAAGTTCAAACACTTTACTATGAGTGCACATAAGGAATTTGGCAAGCTTGTTAATTATGCAAGTCTTAGAGTCCCTAGAAATAACCCACCCAAGTCACCTAATTGACCTTGAAACTTCTCATCAGGTTCGTGCCCTGCAACTTTTTGCACATTTGAGTGACATTCCTTGATCACTCATACAATAAAGAAGTGTTGCTGCCTAGATGCATCAAATTTAGATATGGTGAAGTCCAGATAAACCTAGAAATCAACATGTATCACATTTTATGCATAATTTGCGAACAGATCCTCTTCAGGTTAAGGAAGTATGTAGAAAAATCACAAAATAGGTGGTAAATCACAATTGTATGTAACTGTAACTTAGAAAAATGTGGGAAACAACTTAAAATATATTTTTTAAATAATTTTCAAATAACACTATTCTTAGAATATGCTTATATTCACTTGTTTTCTAGGGTCACGAATCAATGAGAAGGCACGAATCCATGAGAAATGGGGCTACAGCTATAGCCCGGTACAACCAGTTTTCGTCCACCTTACAATGTTATTTGCAATTGTTATATTTTCACAGTTGGGTAAGACATGTATATTGTAAATTTCAATACAGTAACATTTCAGTGTAATAATATTGAAAATAAAAATCTGTTGCCTTTAAAATGTTGTTGTAAATCAATGTTTTCTTGTGTGACCCACTTCCTGCTGCTCGTCATAATACACAACCACTTTTCGTCCACTGCTTACGATATCTACACAACTGGCCAAAAAGTACGCAAAATCAAAACTAACTCTGATTAAAATGTAATGTTTGTAAACTCCAACTCTAAATATCTGTTTAAATGTATTTACAATGCTGTATATCCCATTTAATACAATAATTACTGGGTTGTAATGATGTCACCAGTGCAGTTAGTACACAGAAACGTGTCAACACGCTTGATGATGTGTCATATCGTCGGGGTCGTAAGGATTGTATGGCTGCCTTGTAGATGGAGGCGCATTTTGCCTAAAGAGAATAACTATCATTTTGACAAAATAAAAAACAAAATACAAACGTTTTAAATCTATTTGTATTACTCTTTTCTAACTGCATACAAAGATACTCGTACAGACAATCAGTATTGAAAGAACAAACAAAAAAATCACTACACCAATAACAACAGCGGCTATACTTTTTCTACTTTTTGGCCGACAGTATATTTTTGGCAACCTTCCAGCAGGTGCGCGTGCCCTGGAAAATCATCACTTTGGCAGACGGTAAAATAAAAAATGTGTAAACTGGTATTTTTTGGGGTTAAAAATGTATTTTATGAATAACACATTTTGGGAATAGTGAAAATGACATAATTTTATTGATTTATTATTTTTTAACCATTTCGTACATTTCTAATCTCCATTTTTTGCCAAGCGAACTGCTTTGACATTTCTGTCACTACGGTAAACAATGTGATGCGTGCGCATCTCCGCTATGTTGTAAAATAACCCGAAAAAATGCTGTTTATTGGGCCGGACGAAAACAGGCAGTGGACGATTTCTGGCAGTGTTGGGATATGCTATAATATGGCGCTAAGTTAGCGAAGCCGTTTATATTCTGCCACAATCGTCTCGTCTAAATTACACGAGAGACGAACTGTGTCATTGACACGAATACAAGAATATTCTTCCTAATAATTTAATTTTAGTATTCGTACAGTGTACCCGACAACAACATCTATTAATAGCGTTGAATATCAGTGTTGTGCATTATGAATCGCATTGTCTGTAAAATATCATGTGCATCGAATGTTCGGTAATTTGTGACACCTCTACTAAAATCTATATGAGCGAGTTGAATTAGGTTCAAGTGAATTGGGCAATGAGATGTCTTTGGGCCAGTTATCACAAGATGATTTTACCACAATTCCATAGAAAATCATATTAGCGCAACTTCGGTTCTCACCAGTCATTGTCGTTGAATTTCCCGGGAACAATCTCATGTGAAACAACAGGCGTCTGGGACGCAGGTCCTGGTTTGTTCGCCTTTTCTGCCCTTGATTTTGAAACTGCTGCTCTGGACATATTCAAGTTCAATGAGTTAACTGTCCAAGCCAAAAATAGTGATGGAGAATAAAATCATCAACACGATTTTTCTTCTTAATCTAGATTTGATTCATGATTTTTAACTTCACATGACAATGGAATGTCCTAAAACGGCCGCCACAAGGTCGTTAATCTATATCAGTATTTATAATTTTTAACAAATAGATATCAAGTATTTGCAGTATTTATTCCAATTTCTTTTCTGTGAAGCATTTCCTCCACCATTTTTCAACAACCGGAAACGGACGTTGCTATGCTATTGAAACTCTCGCCCACTTGAAACTTTGTTAAAAATACTATTTTTTTTAAAAGGAGTATGAAATAATTTTCACAATGCATATTAATAAGTCAAACGAATAAAATAATATATTGTATACGACATATTGCAGTAATATATATTTATAATTATATGTTCACGATTGAGGGGCTAGGTATCTGTCGGCGGTACCATGGACATAACGGACCAGGGTATAATGAACCAGATTTCGGACGAAACGGACCAGATTCTGGACATAACGGATCATGCAATTGGACACAACGAATCAAGCTTTCGACACAACGGACAATATATCAAACCGTTGTGTCCAGAACATGTATGATAAGGAAAATAAGCGAATTCAACATTGCGAGAACTGAATGTTTTCGCTGACGATATCGATGACGTAGTGTCTAATCAAAACAAGTTTGTCATATGACTATATATGACTGCTGCATTTAGCAAAACTAGCATTTGCAATGCTAGTTACTTTTCAATATATTTTGTTTCAGGTCATATGTATGTTCAGAAAACCGATTCAAATCTACTGTGAAATGCTCTTTGACAAATTGTTCTGCACATATTTCATCCACTTCTGAGAACTAGGATTTTTAATAGTAGTGAACAACACAACTTTGCATGTGCTAATGTTTAATTAAATGTGTGTTGTCGGTATATTTTCCGACAAAACGCATACCCATTATACTGATAAAGCAAATGTGTGAAATGTTCATGTTGGGACAGT
Organism: Conchocele bisecta; assembly: GCA_029237695.1. Classification (NCBI taxonomy): domain Eukaryota; kingdom Metazoa; phylum Mollusca; class Bivalvia; order Lucinida; family Thyasiridae; genus Conchocele; species Conchocele bisecta. Next base: position 112,933,517 of record CM055267.1, on the reverse strand, counting down.
GAGACAGTCTAGACACTGGTCACAAATTTAAATGTTGTGAAAATGAGATACAAACTGACAAACAGCCTGTTCGTGTATTTACAAAGATGTGAACAAGACCGTGAAGCATGAATTATTGTTGATACATATCTTAGCAAGTTTATGTTTTACTACGAATACTTTATATGTTTGGATACATATCAACACAAACCGCCCATTGTTCGCTTAACACATGTATTATCCAACAATAAACAAACTTAACAGTAACATCCTCGTTAAAGCAACACACGTAACATTGAACAGTAAGGAGGTCTGGCGTCAAACGTCACATTGTTGCCAGCATCCAGCCTGGTCTCCATTAGCGGAAATTACTGAATTACACCGGACCCTCATACTGTTGATCAGCTTCCCGATAAAGTGCGTCGGTATCCCGTGTCGTTCTTGCACGATAACCCATAGCATATCTCAAACGTTAAGATGTCATCGAGCCGCATGACCGTCATCGCAATGCAGTGTCACATGTGCTCGATATGCTACAAAGGCACTCAAACGTATGGTTGACGTACGCGTAGACGTCGACGAGGAATCCGTGTACCGGCAATATTCCTGACTTTACTGTTCTCTACAAGGCTTGTAGATGTTACTTCGCTATGACATCACAATGAACTGGTTGTCGCGTGACACGTGCATTCTTGTACATTCCGGATTTCCGTATAATTGTATATTTGTGATGTGTGGTACTGTGTTGTATTGTTGTGCGTACTATTGATTTCACATACCTGTGATTCCACATACCTGTGATTTCACACACCTGTGATTTTTACATACCTGTGATTTAGCATGTACATTTGCCATGTACAATGTGCGTGTAATAACGGGGCTTATGTTGTATTGGTGGAAATACGTTTATGCGTGTCCTTTTTGTGGATTTGAATATACGTCCATTTTATGAGCAATGTTTTACTGATGTCACGCCATATTTGCCACAGACTATGCATGTGTGTGGTAGAGAACTCATTGACTGCGTGTGCTGGTTTCGCTAGGGAAAAGACCCCTTTTTGTTATTACGGATGTCCACTATCCGTGCCGGCCGAGTTTGTCCGCGTGTCAGTTGTTCACCAGATAAGGGACCTTCTGTGGGTGAAGCCAGTATATAGCGCAGACCATACCATGGTCTGCCCTGTTATGTATGCTACGGGTTAGTGTTTCAGCATAGCCTTGTACTGGCCAACACGGATATTTCAGATCCCATACTGGTGATGCTTTGTGTCGTGATATTTCCGTAAATGACCACGATATTTGAGTTTAGTATGTGCTACACTCTCATTTGAGTGTACAGCCCGTAGGACCGATATGGACGGGTTTGGCGGGGCCAAAAAGCGACCTTTGCATGTCGAGACCAGTCGAGTAGATTTCGGATTATGAGATCTGGGTCTATAGTGTGCAGATTTATGGTAGTGTGGGATATACCATGTTGCATGGTATTTATCTTGAGAGGGCTGTACACTAGGTTGGTTGAATTTATGGCGTGGGAACATATATTTATGCCAAATATAACCTACGGGTGAAATGGCAAAAGCCATGGTTTTGTAATATTTATGTGAGATGTCGAACGAGGGGTAGGCATATTCATTATTCCGTGCGTGGTTTCACTGGTGCGTATATAAGCGATGTCTCGCTATGTGTTGGTGGGACACATATTTTCTGGTAACAGAAGAATAGTACTGTATTCACCAGTGACACGGAGGATTTTGGTATGTACCTACAACATTTTATTTCAGCTGTGATTTGCCGTTGTTCGGTTCCCGTTTTAGTCCGTTGTGCATCCTGTCTGTCTGTCTGTCTGTGCGTATTCATCCAGTAATTGGAGGCTCATTTCATTTTTGTAGCCTCTTGAGAACGCTCCAGCGAGCCACATTGGACGTTTTGGTCCACTCGTTGAGGGCAGACCCCAGTCAGTGCAGAGTACCAGGTCGTCCGAGTGTCCGTACGTCTGTCTGGCGCAGTGTGTGTAGCAGCTCCGGGTACAGGCCTGTATAGAGCAGTGTGTGATTGCTACATCGCGTTCAGCAGACAGTCACAGCCATAGATTAGTGAACTGAAACGCCATACACACATATCATATCATTATACCACCACCGAGTTGAATGTCACCTAAGTGAAACTTTTCCCGGCGTTTTAGCCAACGTGCTAATCGCCATTTGTATTATATCGGAACTTTACATCTGGTCTACCACTTCCGGTATTACAACCCATTGATTCACCATGGATACTTTACATCCGGTCCACCACATCCGGGTTGCTACAGTCGAGTGATGCCATAGGTACTTTACATCCGGTCCACCATTTCCGGAAATAATACTACCTTTGGAACTTTACTTCCGGTACCAGCTTCCGGAACATTATCGTTATTGACTATCATGTGATGTAACCACATCCGGCTTTGACTTTGACATTCATACTTTGGAAATATATTGCATAGGCAATACATATGTATACTTTGATAGTGTATGGTAATACTCCTATCATGGCATATCATGGCTAAGGGATCGTAGTAAGACTACATATATTGTTTATGGATTAATCCACTTGAAGTTGGATAATAGCCATATTGGTGACTAGACCTCATACTGCGGGTGAGGCAGACCGTGGGACCTTGAATACTCAGAGGTTACCACTATATATTGAGATACTCCAGCACTGGGGTAGCTCAGATAATTGTCATTTGTCCTCCAATGTTCGTTCTGCCATGTTATACTTGTATGTTATTTCACTTTGATTAGCGATCATCAAAGTACTTGTGCATTCATACTATTGTCCACTACGGGACCATTGAGATACCACATACCGAGTTTATTCGTCTATAGCTTTTAAGTTGCGTTAAAGTATAACAGTCGATTGGCTTACAACCTTGTAATTGAATAGTATCATGCACAGTACAGTGATGTTCGTATATCAATGTATCATGTATTCCTGTGTGTTCCCCATGTAATATAGTGTACATTATAAGTGATTAAGTGACTACGTGTACTTATCTACTCTAGCCTATCCCTTACACTTCAACTGCATTGTTACCACTTTTCGTTCGTCAGATCAAGCTAGATTGGCCATAACGTCATAACAATTGAAGTATACTTGGTTCATATGATAATAGGGGAGACAATTTGTCTCGATCATTCCTGACCTTGGTAATGACCTTGACACTGGTACTCACGTAATAACGTATTTTGCGGCCTTCAGGGTATGTGATGATCAGCTACACAGCCTGTAATTCGTATTCAGACGACTAAGACTATATAATGCACACGAGTATTTTGAAGTACCCAGCAACGTGTCTAACGTTCATTCCGGCATGAAGCATCCCGATAGCCAACTGACGTCATTCCCGTACGGCCTTCTTTGTTTAATGGTTCAGCCGTTTATATGATTGCGGATATAAACGTATAATTTCATGTTAGGTTGTCACCAAATGACCAGACCAAATTATTTGAGCACGTGATAATTGCAAATCTACGTTTCGGCAGCATGACATGGCTTGCACGGACTAAACGAAGTGTCCGCTTGTTTTGAACACTCTTATTAGATATGAGCATAAGAATTATTGGCAGAAATAATAATTATCATACGCTATACGTATATTTAAAAAGACATGCTAAACTTATTTTAACAGTACTATATAAAATGTATACACACTCTCAAATAAGATCTTATTAAATCGATTTTATTTATATTATATTATTTTCACTATTTATGAAAGTTATTTTTTATTTAATTACTAATGTTATTGATAGAAAATATGGATATAAAATGAGAACCAATTTACTGATTTGAAAAAAATTCGCAATGACTGCGAATTGACGAAAATGAGAACGAATTGACGAGACACCATTTTACGGGCAAGTTAACAATATTACCGTAGATTCAATCCTCTAAACTTTGTATGAAAAAATGAAATATATGGAGTAACAGTAGTGACAGTGAGATAAGTAGAGTGTGCTAAACTATTCTTAGAACACAGTATAAAGGAAGACATGTTCACCCCGACGTGTAGAAAAAAAAAACAAGTTAAAAGATTCATGATACTAAGTAATCGCCAAAAACAGTGCGAGTTTGTTTTTTATTACATTTGTTGATTTGTGTTACGGATTGTGCCAGTATTGTCACATTCAGAGCCTCGCCCATCCCGTTTCCTGAGCCTTACTAGATATTTTTCTCATTCACGGCACTAACCTACTATTCTCTATGTATTTCCCCATGTTGCATGTGATATACTGTAATGGGGTGTAATAAAGAGTATTTGTTTGATTTTATTTGAACAGATCGGCGAGAAAATGCGACTGGCGACTGCATATCGTTAGAAGAAGACTGCGTATCAGACATGTTCCAGCGACGGGAACTACCAAGTCTCCAGAGCCGACGGAAGCCCCATTTCTTTCTTATGCGCTGTAGAGGGACGGGTGCCAGTTCTACGCTGCATATATTATCACACCTATTCATGAAAAGAGAAATATTATGCCTAAATAGATATTACATGTACAGTGACTGTATCTAGAAATACATTATAGAAAATACAGCGACAAATATCAGTAATGATATACAGACTGTTCAGTGTAAAACAGCGTACTCTTTCTTTCCGCAAACCATATTTGATTGGAATAAGTCAGACGACAGTGTTGTTTACGGATAGACAGTCGGTAGCTTTAAAACAGCCCTCAGCCAAATCCAACAACAGTTGATAGACCTCTGTCTCCAACTGCCAGTTGATGCCGTAACTGGCCATGCTGTGTAATAATCCAAATCCAGATGCAGACCTATCGCGATCGGGAACAGCATCAGGGTTTAAATCCCAAATTAAAACCACTATCAGTCTGTTACATTTTATACACGTAACAGACAAAATATATATTTTATTTGTCTAGGTTCAATTGTAAATTATAAGTAAAATATTAGATTTTTTATTTGTTTTCTGTCTGCTGTCAACGCACTTGATCAAAGCAACTTGCCACCTGTGAATACATTGTAACTGTCACAATGTTTCAAGCGGAGCGTGCACTTTACAGAGAGACAGACAGACAGGCAAATGTACATCCCGTCCCAATAGCCGGTGCACGTGACCTACCTTACGCAGCGTGATGTATGTTCAGCTTCAAGTCCTAAATCCGGAATTCATATTGTTTTATCCATGGGTAAAGTTATTTTTATCCCACCGCCACCAATTGGTGAGAGAGCAAATCGTGTTACCGGCGTCCATACGTCCCGTTTGAGTATTTCTGTTTCCTTTCACGCATTCATATTTCACACATGCTTTCATTGGTGGTCCTCTGTCATTCAGTGACAAATCCACGATCACCAGTTTCTCCGTAAAGTCCAATGTTAAGGTTACATACTTAGTGCGTTCATAACCTTAACGCTCGGGTAAATTCCTTATACTTTCTGTTTCCTTTCACGTAACAGCTTAATAATAGCATTTCGTGTATGACGACAATCAGCGAAACGTCCGTAGCTGGGCCCCAAAGCATATCATATCATATCTTGCATAAACTAAACTATTTCCCTGCTTGATCTGATTTGCCCTGACGAACCCTCAAATAGCGTTATTATATAGGATAACACTGTTATGGCTGAGTCTCCATACATCATATGCATGCATACTCAGCCCTCAACACGGTCTGCCATACTGGCACAGTGTGGTAGGAGAATGAACTAGCTAGGTTAAATTAGCCGTCTCATAACCGCCTTAAGAAAACAGGCCAACGACCATTGGCTTGACACATTTTCTGGGCTCATATGCCCGGGTTTGGAAGATCTGCAGCCAATTGCTATAAGATAACCAACGTAACAGCTTCATTTCACACATGTATTCCTCTAGCTAATGATCATCTATCATGTGGTGACAAGTCCACGATCCTTCGGCCCACGTTAGACCCAATATCAAGGACACATTCTTACTGCGTTAAAAACCTTAACTTTCAGGCATCACGTGACGGTTGAAAATAGCCAAAATTGACCGCTTTTCTGAGAGTGGCGAGTAACTTATAAAAATCGCTGCCTCTCACAAACAGTTAAGGAGGCTCTTGCGACAAATATTGAACAATACTCGCAAGTGAGGTAAAAATATCGCTCCACAATACAAATGCAGTAACCACATCAGAAGTGTATATTTATTTTTTTACTAAGTTACCCAACCCACCTATGTTTGTACATACATTTCAACACGGCTGCATTTGTTGGAATTGTTTTCATGAAAATATGAGTCACAGAGGATTTGTTAATTATGATTTGTTATATCACTTGTAACACCACACCATTTCCTGAAAATGACTCCAAAGTGGGGTCATAACCACCTCAAATTTTCGCTACAAATGCAAAAACATTACCTTAAATTCTGATGCGTCACTGTACCGGCGAGACAGCATAGCATATACGCCGTTTTCCAAGATGTCAAAATCAACCAGAGCTAACATTAAGTTTCGTAAATTAGGAAATACTCTATAAAAAATACACCTAGTCAAGCCTCACAAAGTCAATAAATATTCATAAACCTATTGTTCTAAACACACTGGTGTAACTTGCAGTGTCGTTACTGAAGTATATAGAAAATCGTCCACCATCCTCCGGCCTTTTGCGTTTGCAAATGTGGCCTTGTTTTCTTTGGCTGCCAGCGTGGGAATTCGTGTGCCGACCTTTCTAGTATGCCATTATTGTTTGGGTGTTATTTTATACTAGTTGTATAATGCCTTACACTGCTCATAATCATTGAGGGCACGTTACTCCGGACGACCAGTCGTTACTATAGGACGAGAAAGTCTGGAGCTGTTGTCCACCTATATAGCCACGTTTTGTATTTTCACGTTTCCGTCACGTGACTGACAAAAACAATATGGCTTCTTAGTCAATATTCGAATAGGAATTCCTGAAAAAAATTGAGTATTGAAGTTTCTACATATCAGGTATAGCTACACATGACTCATACACATGATCAAAAACAACTGATTTATTTTTAAAGTATTTTACATCAATGAATAAGACTCATTCCCTGAACATGAACATTCAGATGGCAAAGTGATAAGTCAGGTCTTCAAATTGGGGTAACTGGAATTACCGGAAACCTCTTATTTACCGAAAACCACCGAAATACCGGAAACCCCTGTAGTTCACTATATAATAACATAAATAAGTGTTTGTTCTGTGATAAATGGTTTGTTTACTATATTATGAGATATATATGCACTAATTACAAACTATTTGTGTGAAATAAAATGAGTTATTATCCTCTTGTTTGGTGTTTAATTCCAAATTCAGATCGACTGAAATTTACCGGAAAACACTCGCAGTTACAAACGGACAGTACTAATAGTCTGTTCCTCACAAATAATAGATAATAATAGTATCTTAGGCATGGCATATAATTACTAAAATATGATGCTGTCTGATGTAGATAGTGTTATTATTCCAGATTAGCGTGATATATATTACCGGAAAACACATTCGTTGACTCGATTTATCGGAAAACACCTTCGCTGACTCGATGTTCGTGATTTACCGGAAAACACATGTGTGTGTACAGTATATTACATAATAGTCTGTTCCTCACAAATAATAGATAATAATAGTATCTTAGGCATGGTATAATAATTATTATAATTACTATAATGATTAAATATTGTGTTTCAAATATGATGCTGTCTGGTGTAGATAGTATTATTATTCCAGATTCCAGATTAGCGTGATATATTACCGGAAAACACATGCATTGACTCGATCTACCGGAAAACACCTTCGCTGACTCGATGTCCGTGATTTACCGGAAAACACGTCAGGGGAATATACCGAAAACCATTTTGTATAAAATTATGTTTGTAACGAGATGTCAGTGATTTATAGGAAAAACACATGTGTGTGTACAGTATATGTATGCAAGGCGTCGTAATCGGCCAGTCATACTCGTCAGGGGGATATACCAAGAAACATTTGTAATATACTAGATGTTTGTGTATGTCATTATATCAATGATTTACCGGAAAACACGTAAAATGCGTAAGGCATTTCACATGCATGCCAATTTTCACAAACTCTTAGTTATAAATGTTAATTAAATTTCACAATGATATCAATTATGTAATCCAATTAATTAATAGCAGCGCCGACTCAATGTGTAATTCCGTATATCAGTGTAGATCAGCTTGTGACCAGTGTAGATCATGATCATTGATCTACACTGTTCGCTAGCTGACCAGTAGTCACTGTTCGCTAGCGTATGGAGTGCTATCAGCAGAAAGGGTGCATCTAAAATACAACAAATCACATATGGAATATAATTAGTTTATAATTGTTTTACAATACAATAATACAATTTAAACAAAATATCCAGTCCCTAGCTATAATAAACAAGCACGAATGGCATAGAACATTTTCTCCAGTCCCTTGTTAACTTATTAAAATGTACCATATCCTTGTCGTAGTCCTTGGGAAAACGTATCCGGTTTAAGTTAATATTATGCACTTTCAGCTTACCAATAAGTTTGTTAATTTTATGTCGCTGTGCATTGAACGACTTCTTTGTTAGGTGGCAGTCTTTGATGAAACGTCCACGTTCGCTTATTGACACACAGTAAATCGCAGTACAACCGGTACTCTCAATTGTTGATATAATGTTTTCTAACCACCTTGCGATTTCTTTCGGCGAAGACGCTGAATGTATGTCGTTTCCACCAAGGTTTATTATGACGATGTCTGGTCGAAATCGTAGTAGTTGGTCGAGAAGTCCACTGTCGTATCTCTCCGCTATCATGCCCCCTTTACTGAAGAACCTCGTGTTTCCTGGAACCTGAAATTAACAAATAATATCTTCATATGAAACGTGAAATAATGTACATGTTGCATTGTGCACCACATTCTATATTTGTATATTTCTATTTAGTTAACTATTTCAAACAAGCGATTTCAATATTACCTTCATGTTAAAATGGCAGTGTCTCCCAAGTCGAGTGATATAAGAATCCCCATACAAAGCGATCTTTCTTGAATCCATTTTCAGTACGTTTTTCTTGTTGAATAATGCAGCGGGTATAGTGTGTGTGAAATTTACTGTTATGTCGTATATACATGTATATATAGTCAGCTTGGGTAATCACGGCGTGAGTAAAAATCATGTCATTTAAAGAGCTTGACATGATTCTGTCTGGCATAAATTGACTGAAATTAATTAATATAAATGAAATGTCAGATTTATTACCTAATTAATAAGAGTGTGTAATAGGTAACATATTTTCACATCTTGTGTGCTATATTACATGTGCTAGCATAACAATCTTAAAACATGTTTATATTGTATACAAAATTACAATCGTATCCCGTCTTTTTCGTTACATTAAATACAATGCAAGTGTCAGTGAGAAGTTGAAGACTCCAAAAAAAGGTAAGTCGTACTCTATTATTATTATCTATTATTCGTAATTCTTCTCAAACCACTTTGATGTGGACGATATTGCTTAATTTCCCCGTCCCTGTCAATTAAATGTTAGCATAGGTATAATTACATGATCACATATTTAGGATCAGTAGTCTGTAAAAGGTAAAGTTGAAAATTTGTTAGCGTAATTGTTGAGCAATACGACCAAACCAACGCTTTAAGAGACCGACTGTTAATCTTAATTCCTATGTAAAAACACTTTGATGTGGACGATATGGCTGAATTTCCCCATCACTGTCAATCAATTAACAAAGAAGGTGTTAGCATAGGTATAATTACATGATCACACATTTAGGATGAGTAATCCAATCAAGTCTTTAAAAGATAAAGTTGAAAATGTTCTTGTATCATAACTCTACTGTTTCACAATGGAGTTCCCATGCGTAATTTGTGCCAACGAATGTCAAAACGACACAATTCAGTGTTCCAATTGTAAGAATTGGGTTCATGCTTCTTGTGCCAGTTTAACTGGCGGAGATCTTAAGTCGTGGTCCTTCCACTCGTTGAAGTTCAGATGCCATTGCTGTGCCTTTGATGGGGACATGTACGATTCGAAAGCTGCATTGTCCAGGTAAGAATTGTTTACCAGTTTGTGAACAATGCAGATAATGAGCATTTTAAATCTTGACAATCTCGGTCACATGCACAGTGCAGAATTTGTAATATTTGTCCCATTATAGACAATGATCAGTTTATGACCATTGTACATCCTGGTGCAATTTGTATAATGTATGCGATAATCTCAGTGTCTACAGTGTTCACTAGTTAATCTCTGTGTAACCCGGAATTTGTTAACCAGGTACCACCTACTGTGAAATCTTATTATTGGGCACGCGTCTTTGTGTACTTTAGCGAATATCACCGCCTAAAGGCGTTAATCATGACACATGTTAAACCAGTTGTACCATCTTTATCACCAGTTTAGATATTATGTTAGCTAGAATAAGTTAGAATAGAAACAATATGACATTTGCAACCACAGTATGCGTTGTGTCTTCTGTGCTGTGCAGTTATGTGCAGTTATGTGGCTCTTCTGTGCTGTGCAGTTCTGTGGCTATGCTGGTACAAAGTGTCATACGGTATATTTTGTCAGCATCCGTATTATCTTGGCACGCGTCTAGACCATGATCTATATTAACAGTGGAACCTCTACAAACCAGACACCCTGGGAGGTCCCCAGGGTGTCCGGTTTGTAGATGTTTCACTTTAAATCTGAGCACCTCATGACAAATTACATCTATATTTTACCCAGTGTCAGGCGTAGAGGGGTTCCACTGTACATGTGCTAGCATAACAGCTTAATTGTATGTATGCCATCTATCTATTGTATGTCATTTTAACATAGCTGCAATGCAAACGCCGCGAATCCATTATCTGGAAGCCTCTTTTGAGGTGGTATTGCATTTGCATATATTATAAAATGCTATACAGTATGCAAAGAATGTCTATATTAACAGTGGAACCTCTACAAACCAGACACCCTGGGAGGTCCCCAGGGTGTCCGGTTTGTAGATGTTCCACTCTATATGCCATCCATGCGGCCCTAATGCCTAAGATCAGTATTTAAATAATTTCTATATTACATGTGCTAGCATAACACTTATAGTAAAAACAATCTTACAACATGTTCATATTGTATAAAAAAAAATACAATTTCAATCATATACTTCGTCCCGTCTCTTTCGTTATATTCCGTTAGTGTCAGCAAGATACCCAACATTATTATGTCGATATAAATATTATTTAATCATTATAATATGACTGGCCGATTACGACGCCTTGCATACATATACTGTACACACACATGTGTTTTCCGGTAAATCACGGACATCGAGTCAGCGAAGGTGTTTTCCGGTAAATCAAGTCCACGAATGTGTTTTCCGGTAATATATATCACGCTAATCTGGAATCTGGAATCATATTTGAAACATAATATTTAATCATTATAGTAATTATAATAATTATAATAATTATTATACCATTGCCTAAGATACTATTATTATCTATTATTTGTGAGGAACAGACTATTAGTACTGTCCGTTCGTAACTGCGAGTGTTTTCCGGTAAATTTCACAGTCGATCTGAATTTGGAATTAAACACCAAACAAGAGGATCCTAACTCATTTTATTTCAAACAAATAGTTTGTAATTAGTGCATATATATCTCCTAATATAGTAAACAAACCATTTATGACACGACAAACACTTATTTATGACATTATATAGTGATTTACAGGGGTTTCCGGTATTTCGGTGGTTTTCGGTAAATAAGAGGTTTCCGGTAATTCCAGTGACCCTTCAAATTGAAGTTCAATAGAAAATACCTGGTAAATTCGTACCCACACCATTTCGTACTCATACCATTTCGTACCAGTTTGGTCATTTCGTACCCAGTCTTTGATTCCTACAAATCAAGAACCAAAGAGGGCACCAAAGAGCAGTATAGCATAGGCAAAGATATACTGTTGAATATCCTGAAATCTTGAGAACTCCGTAATTGTCTTCACAGATGGTTCAAGCTTAAGGAACCCTGGTCCTTGTGCAGCAGGTGCTTGCATATTCCCTCCTCAGGCTCCTGGTCAATTGAACATATAGGTCTAAAAAGATTCCACTCATATGATTCCTCTGCAGAATAGCGAATCAGATCTGATTCGCACTTTAGCAGTAAACAAGTTTTCTCCGTGTTAAACCATATCACAACAATAGTGACATTATACGATATTTTATCTACACGTCGAAGCCGCAGACCCTCACATAGTTTATATATAGTTTAAAAATTAGTGTTTGTAACGATGATACGTCAAACTAACAGAGGGACCATATAAGCATGTGTGCTTAAATTAAGGTCCAACAGATTCAGTTAACAATCCAGGTAAGTTAAGTGTGAAAGATTTTCTATATTTTTCAACGGACATGAGTGTCAACATTATGAAAATAACATATTCAAGTAATTATGACATGAATTTACTGTCATTTCGGCTAATTCTGCGCATCGGCTAATGTGCATTCACATCAAATTTATCCTTGCGTACGTCATACTCATAATAAAATATGTGGATTTCGGAATACACAAGCTGATTGAGTGCTACATTGTGACACAATTTTTAGTCATCATCCATATATTCATGCTGTATCCCACTCATGCGGCCCCTGTGCCCAAGGTCAAGGTGAAATGACTTAGAAGTTTGCGTTCCGAAATCTGCGTTAAAGTTTTTTAAATACCTTATATCTCTGCAGTCCTAAGTCACATTGACTTGAAACTTCATATGCTTATTAGTCATCATCCATATATTCATTCTGTGTCCCACTCATGCGGCCCCTATGTCAAGGTCAAATGACTTAGAAGTTTGTGTTAAAGTTTCTGTCAAAATTTGCGTTAAAGTTTTCACATACCTACTATCTCTGTAACCGTAAGTCAGATTTGCTTGAAACTTTGTATGCTTATTGGGCATCAAACTTCAAATAAATACACTCTGAGACCATCAAATGCCTCGGCGGGCTCGACATGCGGGCCGCGGCCATCCTTGTATCACATTCCGATAGTTTGGTAACAAGTTATTCCGAATATAGTAAAATTGTGTAAATCCTTAGACCCTGCTGATGGAAAAGCTGTCTTATTTACTAAATTAACTGTTCAACTAACAAACAAACCTGTCATGATGTCGCTGGATAGTTCTGCTTCAAGTTTAATATCAATTTTGCTATGCCGATCCAGCATGCTGTTCGCCGTCTTGTTTACACTATTAGATGCACAGCATTAACAGAAAAAAATGTGACGTTGCAAACACGCATGTGATGTCATACATCACACAATTTACGTCACTTACTGATGTCAGAACGTTATGACATTTTATCTGCACAGACGTCTTTGAACTGCGTTGAATATTCAGGAAATTTTGACTCAATATGGGGATGATAATCACATTTAAATTGTTTGGAAAGCGTTAGGTGCGCAGAATTAGCCAACACCATTGCACATATGAAGATGACCTGATAAAGTAAATTGAAGCTAGAATCGACAAGTGATCCAGTCAGTTGTATCAATAATTTTGTAAACATTCTACAATGGTAAAAATTGTTTCAGAATTATTAGTGTGTATTACTTTTAATTACTAATATTTTTTTCAAATGGAAAATATTTCAGATATGTCACAATTAACTGCTAAAGTGGGAATCAGATCTGATTCACATTCTGCAGAGGAATCCTATGAGTGGAATTGTAACTCTGACTGCTGAACCTGTATACCTAGATGTATGTAGGGCCATCCATAATTATATCTCCGTTTCCTGTAACCCAACCGACCCGCTAAAAACGGTGCGGCCTGATTTTTTTTTATTGCAATTTCGTTTACAATTTTTTTTTTACAATTTTTTTTCTTCAATTTAGTGCTACAGTGGGTTAAAAGGGTTAACATAATCTCTGGCCCTAAATGGCATACATGTTCATACAACAACAACACATACAGCAATTGACATACTTTTATTGCAAGACTTGCAATATTGAATTTAAAAATTATTAATATTAAAAAGGTACGATATTTTAACACTTGCAATGCAAGTGTTAAAATATTGTACCTTTTTAATATTAATAATTTTTAAATTAAATATGTCATGTGACAGAAAAAAAAGAAATTGCCTACCGACCGACCCACTTCTAAAATTCTGGGTCGGGTTACAGGAAACAAACACTTTTTTAAGGACGGCCTAGCAGGCGTTGTCCTCTGATGCATTAAACACCAGAGTCGCTGCTACCAGTGGTTCTGAATCCAACTCCAGGGGAGCAACTTCTGCAGCAATTATTATTATGATTTTACCAGATGGACAGGACAGGGACAAGCACAGGGACAAGTGAAACAATTAAAATAAACAACCAGTGGGGGTTGAAGTATGTACATGCTCAGACGCCAGGATTTGAAGTTCCCGATAATTGCAGGAAAA
>CM055267.1:112565250-112918628 GCA_029237695.1 Conchocele bisecta | reverse complement strand
GATAATTGCAGGAAAATACTAATGTTTCAACATGGGAAGCACACTTTTATGCATTTGTGGGTCAATAAATATGTTTGCTTAGCCATTTTGATATTTGGCATTTGGAACTGTTCCCCACCCCCAGTGATTCCGCTGGGGAAAATAAAAAAATTGCCACTTTAATGATTGTAATTTTTTTTCTCGAAATTGTTATTTTTTATCGCCAATTGCGAAAGTGGCGATCGCCAACGGAATCCCTGCACCCTTGAACAATCACATGCAAATAGCATTACTGGTAACTGATCTAATCAAAGCAGCACGAGTCGCAAACCATATGATTTCTGGTTAGAGATGACAGTATCCCATGCTTGTATTCAAACAAATAAAAGAGGACACAATTCTAATGAAATTTCAAGACATATTTACAGAGAAAACATACTCCTAATTCGTTTGGCGGATATTTTCGCCGCTAGCATGCAAACAGTTAAGTGCTGCAAGAGCACCTAGATATTGTGATTTCATTTACTCTATAGTCTGTTTCACGAAAGCTGCCCAAATTTTACGGCCATATAAACAATTCAAAAACAATATTTTTTCGATAGTATTAAATTAAAGGAAAATTTAAGAATGAGCCTTCTTTTTATTTCGTGAAATTTGGTCAAATATTGATTTTATTACAAAAAATTGATTTGTCTATGGGAATTTAACATGGGGGAAAAAAGAGGTAAGGCAGTGTGGGAGGAGTCAAAAAACAAAAAAAAGGAAAAAAAATGGAAATTGACTCCGAAACCTGACTAGATAGCTTGGATATAGATCTACTAAGAAAACAAAAGTTAAATTTTAAAAATAAAAATCGGTCCAGTATTTCTAAAATTAAAAAAAAATTCCCCATGTAAATCCCATAGACATCTTCCAGGGAGTGAAGATGTCTATGGGGATTTAACATGGGGAAATTTTTTTGAATTTTAGAAATACTGGACCGATTTTTAAAATTTAAGTTTTGTTTTCTTAGATCATATCCAAGCTACCTAGTCAGGTTTCGGAGTCAATTTCCAAATTTTTTCGTTTTTTGACTCCTCCCACAGTTCCTTACCACTTTTTCCCCCATGTTAAATTACCATAGACAAATCAATTTTTCGTAATAAAATCAATATTTGACCAAATGTCACGAAATAAAAAGAAGGCTCGTTCTTAATTTTTCCTTTAATTTAATATTATCAAAAAGAAATCTTGTTTTTGAATTGTTTATATAGCCGTAAAATTTGGGCAGCTGTCGTGAAACAGACTATAGGCACTTTCAGAGTATTACTCATTTCTATTGCAGGTTTTGTGAGTTCACTTTGTTCTATTCTCTGACATGCTGACCATGCAAGTGAGCGGTCAAGGCTATGGAATGCCAAGGCAGTACAGCTCAGGTAGGTTTTTAGTGTGCCAGCACAACAAGCTAATGACACACCCGTACAGAGCTACAGATCAATTTTGTATCTAAAGAGTATTAGTCACTGTTCTCATGGATTCGTGCCCCTCAGCACATAAATTCATATTGTGTGTTATATTCTGATTAATTCCTGAAAATGTATACATCAACATAAAGTTCAAACACTTGACTATGAGTGCACATAAGGAATTCACTGAAACTGTTGTTTATGCAAGTGTTAAGAGTCCCTAGAAATAACCCACCCAAGTCACCTAATTGATCTTGAAACTTCTCATCAGGTTCGTGCCGTACAACTTTTTTCACATTTGAGTGACATTCCTTGATCACTCGTACAATAAAGAAGTGTTGCTGCCTAGATGCATCAAATTTAAATATGGTGATGTCCAGATTCACCTAGAAATCAACATTTATCACATTGTATGCATAATTTGCTAACAGACCCTCTTCAGATTAAGAAAGTATGTAGAAAAATCACAAAATAGATGGTAAATAACAATTGTATGTAACTGTAACTTAGAAAACCGTGGGAAACAACTTAAAATACCTTTTTAAAATAATGTTCAATTAACACCATTCGTAGAATATGCTTTAAATACTCACTTGTTTTCTAGGGGCATGCATCAATGAGAAGGCACGAATCCATGAGAATTGGGGCTATACCCCCTGATTTCAAATTCAATGCATATTTTACTTTTACAAATGTATTATTGATTTTCTTCCTTATTAAATAGGGAACAAATGATAAAAAATAAAACAAATTTAAAATTCACTTATTTGAGCTGCAAAAAGCATTTGCTTTTTGCAGCTCAACTAAGTAAATTTTCAACTTTATTACAGTATTTTCACTACTAAATTTGAAAATCAATGCATATTTTCACATTGCTGCGAGTATTTTGTACTCATACTTTTGATAATCAATGCGTAAATGGTATTCTGCTAAAATAAGTAGGTAAAATACGCCAATACTCACCTTATCTGGAGCTCTGATATATACACGTACATGTAGCAGTATCTTCCGTAGTCGGTTGCATATGAGTCGCGGTAATGGTGTCGTTACTGGGACCTACCCATCTGGACCCTGCGGATCGATGCAATCAGATTGGTTGATTCTGTCGATCCACGATGCACCGGCGGGTGGGTCGTGGTACCGACACCATTACCCAAGGTCACAGTCTTAGAAACGTTTGCATCAGGGCCTATATGGTTGGTATTTCGTCAGTGAACTCTCCAGTTTGATCAATATATGTGGCTATAAGTGAAGAAATAGGGCTTATGCAGGGCTCCAGATAAGGAATTAGTAATTGAGTATTTTCACTCCATCATATCTGAAGCATTTGGGTATTTCAAAATTTTAATTGGGTAAAATAAAATCACACTAAAGTTTACACATCAACAGACAGCAATTATTGAATAGTTTGCTTCTAAATGAAAACATGTCTTGGCATTTCATTAGAATTGTCTCCTTTGAGACAATTCTAATGAAATACCAAGATGTGTATTCATGGGAAATAAGAAAAATATGCTATATTTGTGGTCTGTTTATTGTTTTCTGTAGCATGATAAAGGTACCACAAATTTGTTATTGCTTTTTTGATACTCGCTACTTCTGATTTCAATTGGGTTTTTGGCAATTTTAATTGGGTATTTACGCAAATACGCAGCTTATCTGGAGCTCTGGCTTATGTGTTTTGCGACCAGTGTAGATCCTGATCAGCCTGTGCATCGCCATTCTGTCAATGAAATACATCTTGCCTTGCTTCTAACAATGAACACATATCGTGATCAGGCTACAGGAGTCTGCTATTTGATCAGGAGCTACACTGGACACAAACTCCATAAGCCCCATCTCTCCACGCATAGACACACGTGTCTGTGACTGGAGAAATGGGGCTTATGGGATTTGTGTAACTGTAACTCGTGATCAAATAGCACACTCCTGTAGCCTGATAATGATCTATAGCGCTTGTTAGAAGCATGATAGGTGTTTCATTAATGGGATGGGGAAACAGTGCAGACCCTGATCAAACAGGCTGATCTGGATCTACACTGGTCGCAGAACCCATAAGCCACATTTCTCCAGTCACAGCCACATGTGAAGAAGGTTTTGCATACTGAGTGTTGAATAGTGTTCACCCACTACATCAGACTTACCATTGAGCCCCATCATAAGCCGACTCGCTAGTATTCCCAACTAGTAATTGCTGATTTTAGCAAAATTAGCCACCATGAAATTAACATGGTTGAGTAACTTTTTAAATAAAAAGGTATGAAAACATAACTGTTTCACTGGCTGATAAAATCACCCTTAGCACATGTTGTGTAACTATTACGTAGATCCTGATCCTGAAATGTACTTGTATAATCAATGGACTGGTGAAAAATGGTTATTCAATGACATAAACCTCGCTTGATTGATAGATTGGTGACCGTTGTATGACCTGATCAGACAGCACAGATGTGCAGGCTGATCTGGGGGTAGCCCCCAGATCAGCCTGCACATCTGTGCTGTCGCACTGGTCGCATATGATACATTATAAGGTTCATTTTCTCCTGACAACTTACATTGTTCAAAATTTATTAACCCTTTCAACACCACATACCTGTACAGCGGTATTGGTAAAGAGTGTAGATCCAGATGAGCCGTCTCATCAGGATCTGCACTTTTTGCAAGTAAGTTTCATATTTTTGAGAACAAAAACACCATTTTCATAAATGGACTGGTCTGAAAATCATTTTGTGACGACTGGATTGGTTGCAAAATTAACATATCAAAATCCATTCCAGTTACTTAGGGGTGAAAGGGTTAATTATTTATTGTCTAACATGTACAAGTATTGTGAAGGTGTGAAAGTTAGCACTGCCATGTTTGTAGTTATCTCTGCCAACATCAATTGATGTTTGTCATTGTTTGACGTTTGTAACATTGGAATTTGCAATATTTTATAACTTCTGTATATTTTGGAAACCCTGCAGTACTGTACAGATCTGAGTATAAACAGAATTACAATAACTATCAGAATGAGTGAATGTAATTGTCAAGGTAAGAAATTTAGTTTTTCATATATTTTAAATTTGTTAAAAATAATTCAATGGTCATTATATTTACATTATACATTATGAAAATAATGACATAGTCACATTTATATGCATCTATTTGTAATTATTATCTGATAAATTAAGTTAAAAGTATTTTTGTGTACATGTATGAGATTGCTGTAAAAAGGATTATGGACATTTATTATTGTTTCAATTGTCATTTAACAAATGTTCTTGATGCAGCACTCATTCATAAATGAAGATTTTGTGAAGGCAAAATGCTGTTAATAATGTAGAAAATTCCGACAAATGAAAAAAAAAAAATTCAGTTTCTGGAAATTTCAGAAAAATTATACTGTAGAACACTCTCTGAAATGTTTTAGTAACTTTCAACCTCAATTACAAAACTTTGAAACAATTTTTCAGTTCTTTGAAACCAAATTTGGAAAATTCAGTACGATAAGGGAGAAAATCTGATCCATTGGCTCACATAAACAGGACTCCAGATAAGGAATTAGTAATTGAGTATTGTCACTCCATCATTTCTGAAGCAATTGGGTAGTTCAAAATTTTAATTGTGTAAAATAGAATCACACAACTGTTTACACATCAGCAGACATCACTCATTGAATAGTTTGCTTCTAAATGAAAAACACATCTTGGTATTTCATTAGAATTGTCTCCAAGGAGACAATTCTAATGAAATAGCAAGATGTGTTTTCATGGAAAAATAAGAAAATATGCTATATTTATGGTTGTTTTCTGTAGCATGATAAAGATGCTACAAATTTTCCATTGCTTTTTGATACTCACTACTTCTGATTTCAATTGGGCTTTTGGAAATTTTAATTGGGTATTTACACAAATACGCACCTTATCTGGAGCTCTGTATAAATAGAAATTCCAATGTCTTTTGACATCAAGTTTATCAGGAAAAACTAGAAAATGCATAGGAATTCTGAGTTTCATCGAGGAATTCCTACCATTTCCAAGCTGATAAATTCGACAATAAAAGACACTAGCCTTCTATTTTATTTATTATGTAATGTTTTATATCCCGGGTTACAATGACTTGAAATCTGATGTTTCATTGGTCGAACGTCATCACATGACGTTATCGAATGACGTCTGTGTAATGACATATAATTCCAACACACAAATATTTACACAATTCCCTAACATTTGATTGGCCCGTAGCAAATGTCTCTGTCCAAAATTTATATCCCAGTAAAACTCCCACGCCAAACTACTTTCCGTAACCGTGAGGCGCAGTTAAAATAATTCTTAAGAAAACGGAAAATAAACACATTTTCTTGATGAATTTATTTCAAATGCTGGAATTATAAGGAATGAATGGTCTTTTTGTGGAATTTATCGGGGATATAAACTTCCTATAATAAAATAACGTAAAGAAGTCCATGTCAATATAAACTTTGTTATATTTGACAATCGCTTGCATAAAACGTTACCTGATAAATAGAATACCAGCATAGTCTCTGTTGATATCAAGTTTATCAGACTCGGCTCGGAAATGGCAAATTCCTTGGTAAGCCTCTGAATTCCTATGGATTTCCTAGCTTTGCCTGATAAACTATTTTATATTTGACAATTAATATTAGCATAAAACGTTACTTGATAAATAGAATACCAGCCAAATGTCTATTGATATCAAGTTTATTAGGCTCGGAAAAGGTAGGAATTCCTTGGAGAGCCTCAGAACCCCTATGCATTTCCTATCTTTGCCTGATAAACTATTTGACAATCACGAACATAAAACGCTACTTGATAAATAGAATACCAGAGTACCGTAGTATCTATACAGTTTATCGGGCTCGGCTCTGAAACACGTTTCCTAGCCTTGCCTGATGAACTTGATGATCAACAGACACTTGGCTGGTATTATCTCTAGGCTGGTATTCTCTATCTACCCATGTGCAGGTGCGGGCAGGGACCACCTGCGCGAGAACGTGCGCCGGATGCGACAGATCCAGCGCCAGAGTCGGCAGCGAGACCAGGACACCCAGCAGAAGCCGGTGAAGGCGCTCTGGCAGTCGGAAAAGTACCGCGACGTTCCGTCACGCATCAAAATCGAACATGAGGTACGTTACTTGAGAAATCTGGGGCCAGTTTCACTAAACTTGGTACGAATAAGAAGTTTGCAAGTGCAAAACGTTCAACCGATATCGCAAAAAGCGTGTTAACAACCCAGAAACATTAATTTTACATGCTACCCAGTGATTTACCATGATTCTGGTAGGATTTATTTCCTTAAGGAAATAAATATTTCCTCCTAGACGTTCGCGAGATATAATTGACGTCACTTTTGACGTCGTTTCCAGCAAAGAAACAATTCATACGCTAACGTCAACGTTATAAGCTGGTCTAAGAGCACATTTCACATTTTTCTAAGAACATGTAATATACAATTTATTCCACTACCATTTTGAAATACCAAATTTATTTCACTTGACATCTGTAAATCCGATAAAGAAACTTGTGCTCTGCACTCGTTTCTTTATCAGACTTCCAGATGTCTCGGTAAATAAATCCGGTGTTTCAAAATGGTAGTTGAATAAACTCTATATGACCTAGCCAAATTTGATCAGCCCTATAAATAGTGCCCAGTATTCCAGACTGTGCTACACATAGGGCTCCAGATAAGGAATTTGTAATTGAGTATTGTCACTCCATCATTTCTGATGCAATTGGGTATTTCAAAATTTTAATTGGGTAAAATAAAATCACACTGCTGTTTACACATCAACAGACAGCAATTATTGAATAGTTTGCTTCGAAATGAAAACATGTCTTGGCATTTCATTAGAATTGTCTCCTTGGAGACAATTCTAATGAAATTCCAATATGTGTTTTCGTGCCAAAATATGAAAATATGAAAAATATGCTATATTTGCTATATTTGTGCTATATATATGCTATATTTGCTATATTTGTGCTATATTTGTGGTCTGTTTATTGTTGTCTGCAACATGATAAAGGTACCACAAATGTTTCATTGCTTTTTGATACTCACTACTTGTGATTTCAATTGGGTTTTTGGCAATTTTAATTGGGTATTTACGCAGCTTATCTGGATCCCTGACATATGTGGAACTATGTCCGATATCTAGCTGCACATTGATCAAATACACACTGAATGATAGCACATTACACTGTCCTGTGTCACCTCCGCTACCTGAGGGTACATAATAAAACTACGGTATTGTGTTTATTGTGCCAAGCAAGCATTTGGTCTGTTTCAAGTTTGTGCCTCAATAAATACAGTAGCAGAAGGTTTTTGTCACGCCCGCTTGCGGACAGCGCGATATAGTTTGCACATTAGTGTATGAGGCCCCTACACTGTACGCTCCAGTAACCTATTTCATCAACATTGCAAAGTATACTTTAGTAGCAAAGTGTACTTTGAGGGAGAAATTTTCAATTTTATGATAAATTTATTATTTTTTATTATACTGAATTTATTACATTATCACAGCCAATTTGGCTGTGATAATGTAATAAATTCAGTATAATAATTCTGCATACTTTTAATCATGAAATATATGCATTTGTTAGTTCTATATGAAATAATGCATTTCAGGAAAAATAAATGATTTCTCCCTCAAAGTATACTTTGCTAGTAAAGTATACTTTGCAATGTTAATGAAATCGGCTACTGGTGTTTGATATGTACATCCTCAGAGCTCCAGATAAGCTTTGTGTCTAAAGAGTATTGTTCCCCCTGATTTAAAATTAAATGCGCATTTTATTTTTACAAATGGAATATTGATTTTCTTCATTTAATATTAAATAGGCAACAACTGATCAAAACAAATTTAGATACTCACTTATTTGAATGTATTATTACTTTTTAACTTGTTTATACTGTAATGCAGTTGAACATTTACTTAATTGCTTTTTGCAGCTCAACTTTTAAAGTAAATGTTCAACTTTATCACAGTATTTCCACTACTCAATTTAAAAATCAATGTGTAGTTTCACATTGCTGTAAGTATTTTGTACTCCCACTTTTCAGCTAAAATAAGTACGTACAATACACACCTTATCTGGAGCTCTGCATCCTCCATCCTGTGTTACTGATGTCTTGTACCTTGTGTTACAGAAGGGCCCGGACGCCCCACGGCCCCACTCCGCCCACTACCTTCGGGCCCACTCAGGGTCGGGGCCGCCCGTGAAGCTCGAGTCACGGCCGTGTACACCCGACCCCCAGATCTCCGTCCCACCCGCCAGCAGTGCCAGCGACGTAAGTTTGTTTGTTCACAGTTTGTTGCTCGATTTTAAGGTCCCAATTGGCGCTTAAGCCTTGAATACCCACAGATCAAGCCGCTATATGGCACACCAGTAGCCTATTTCATCAACATTGCAAAGTATACTTTACTAGCAAAGTATACTTTACTAGCAAAGTATACTTTGAGGGAGTAATCATTTATTTTTCCTGAAATGCATTATTTCATATAGAACTAACAAATGCATATATTTCATGATTAAAAGTATGCAGAATTATTATACTGAATTTATTACATTATCACAGCCATTAAATGGCTGTGATAATGTAATAAATTCAGTATAATAAAAATTAATAAATTTTTAAAAAAATTGAAAATTTCTGCCTCAAAGTATACTTTGCAATGTTGATGAAATAGGCTACTGGGTGGTATTGCAGGATATACAATGGTATTTCACAAACTCCAGTGCCGGGATTGGAGCGACAATCGGAGGTCGTAACCTCTTGTCTATATTATAATTTTTAGTCAGCGTAATTTGCAAATATTTACTATAGGAATGAATGGCTTTTTTGTGGAATTTATCGGGGTATAAACTTGGAAAAGTCGCGGGAATACTTTTCCAAGTTTATATCCCCAATAAATTCTACAAAAAGGCCATTCATTCCTTATAATTCCAGCATTTGAAATAAATTCATCAAGAAAATGTGTTTATTTTGACAGATGGCAGCCATTTGTTTACATTGACAGCACTGACAGCGCACCTGTAGAAAGTAGTTCGGTGTGGGAGTTTACTGGGATATAAATTTTGGACAGAGACTTGCTACGGGCCAATCAAATGTTAGGGAATTGTGTAAATATTTTTGTGCTGGAATTATTGTATTTTCTTCATTTCTCGACCAAAATATTTGTTGCGACCACTCGGTGAGACGTTTCAAGTAAGTGGTCAGAGCATATACTTCCATGCAGAAATAAGCAAAATTTTTATGATTTTCAGCCAACAAAATGGTGTATCCTCAACGTGAAGTTGGTCAAACAATTGACATCATATGTCACCACATTGCAGGTGCAGCTTGTTCGGAACAGCATAGACTTTATCAAGGTGAACGGGCGAGCGGCGAGGCACGGACAGATCCCCCGGGCGCCGAGCCTCACGGCCCTCGACGATCTGAAGAAGAAACAAGAAGACGGCTTGAAGAAATACAAGAAAGGATCAGTTCCCACATAGTAAGTAATCTGGAAGTCCTGGGGGTTGTTTCACTAAACTTTGTACAAGTAAAATGTTCGTAAGTGCAAATTTAGGATCGTCTGGAAATTTCAATTGATGGATTTTACATTTATTGAGCATAGGCTGCATATGCAGCCTATGCTCAATAAATGTAAATCCAATAATTGTTTAAAAAAAATGTTAATGTGAAATTTACTTTAATTTTGCACTTATACATTTTAGTCGTACGAAGTTTAGTGAAACGGCCCCCAGGTGGTAGCCAAATCTTCAACTTGCCAACTTGCCTTGTGGGAGCACAAAACCTGTTTTTAGGTACCCCTAAAACTTTTGGGGTACATATAGTCACCGCCCTCTCTGTTTGTCTGTCGATCTGTTCCTCCTTATAGGAATCACGATTTGCCTGGTTTGGTCCTCAGGTACGTTTTTATCTTTGGCTCTTTAGTTACCTGGGAGTTGAATTGGGTTATTGCCCATTATAAAAGTAGTAAGATTATTACTGATCCTACTGCTTTTGGAAGGGGCCAAGTGATTCTGGTGTGGCGAGGACCTGGCATCAGATCAGGATTATTCTGCGACTGGAGAATTTGGGCTTATGGGATTTGTGACCAATGCAGCTCCTGATCATATAGCATACTCCTCAGAGCTCCAGGTAAGCTACGTATTTGCATAAATACCCAATTAAAATTGCCAAAAACCCAAATGAAATGAGAAGTAGCGAGTATCAAAAAGCAATACAAATTTCATGGTGCCTTTATCATGCTGCAGAAAAAATAAACAGACTACAATTATAGCATATTTTCTTATTTTCCATGAAAACACATCTTGGTATTTCATTAGAAATGCCAAGACATGTTTTTATTTCAATGGGTTTTTGCCAATTTTAATTGGGTATTTAAGCAAATACGCAGCTTATATGTTTTGACTTGTCCTGGGCAGCCAGGCAATAGATTTGGCTATCACTAACATGTACATGTATATTTGAGACTAACCATGTGAAAAAAAATACCAACACTGTATTAATATTTTCTGCATTTGACAAGTTTTCGGAGCAAATGCAGAATTCTATTCCACATTTGCTCTGAACATTTTAGTCAACTTTTGACATCATCTATGGAAAATGTTGTAAATTTTATAAATAACATGATATATCACACACATTCTTGGGTAAAGAACACATGGCTTCAGGCCTTGTCTTTTATGTTTGTTAACTCTTTGCATGCTGGGAAATTTGTGGGCTATAAATAGTTCAAAAATAGCAGATGACAATTCATCATATTTTCTTGTATTTCTCACCGTAAATATCATGAATATGTCTTGGAATTTCATTAGAATTGAGTCCTGAGGACTCAATTCTAATGAAATTTCAAGACATATTTACAGAGAGAAGTAAAACATATACTCGTTTGGCGGATATTTCCGCCGCTAGCATGCAAAGAGTTAATGGTGCTTGTGGAAGTCAGTTCGCTGTGCTCACTCGATTGTTTAGCGTAATGATCCAATCACTTTAGCATTACATGTAATTCATTATGATCAGCTCACATGGTTAACTAAGCGGTATATGTCCCCTGCAGCCTGAAGACACGACAGGAACAGTGGAAGAAGGACGAGGAGGATCGGGTCGCGAACACACCCGACCCCTCGGTCCCCGACGGCCACCGCGTGCTGCCCGAGGCCGAACGCGGCGAAACACTCAGGCTCCTGAAGAAAAGTAAGGCTAAAACATTTCAATAGAAATTATTTTGCATACAGACAATCCTCACCTTAGTCGTGAAAAATACTAACATTTGCATCCCCAGGGCTGAAGATAAGGAATTAGTAATTGAGTATTTTTACTCCATCATTTCTGAAGCAATTGGGTATTTCAAAGTTGAATAGTTTTCTTCTAAATGAAATACCAAGATGTGTTTTCATGGAAAACAAGAAAAATATGCTATATTTGTGGTCTGTTTATTGTTTTCTGCAGCATGATAAATGTACCACAAAATTGTAATTGCTTTTTGATACTCGCTACTTCTGATTGTTTTTGGCAATTTTGATTGGGTATTTAAGCAAATACGCAGCTTATCTGGAGCCCTGCAACTGGTCTATCAGATGATACTCTGTGGTCCCGTCTCTATATATGACCTTAGCTGTTGCTGGGACGTTTAAACGTATTCACTTTCACTTTTACATACAGATCAGTTGTAGCAGTGACTGGAGAAATAAGGCTTATGGGCATTTGTGACCGGTGTAGATTCTGATCATGTAGTACGCTCCTGTATATTGCTTGTTAGAAGCATGGCGGGTGTTTCATTGATGGAATGATGAACAGTGCAGATCCTGATCAGACTGTGCGGATGCACAGGCTGATCTGGATCTACACTGGTCGCAAAACCCATAAGCTCAATATCTCCAGTCACAGCTACATATGACATACATTAAATAGGCTGAAAATACATTTACAGTTATTTTATAATAATTATTTCATGTGTCATTGCAGGCCAACAAGATTTGACGATGAAACTTGCCTCGTTACCCCTACGCACCGACACGTTCCGCATGCGTAGCTGCAAGCAGGAGCTGGAAAATAAACTCTCCGAAATGGAGGAAGCTATCCGCATATTCTCCCGCCCCAAAGTGTTTGTGAAGGCAGACTCATGAATACAGTGACTATGTGCATGTGACGGGGCCACGATTATAATTGGTTTATTAAGGTTCTGGCCATTTTAGCTTCTGGTTCGTGATGGACATATAATTCGACAAATACTCGTGGATCGTCCATACGGACAATGCATTGTCCGTACGGACGATCCGGGAGTATTTGCAGAGCTAACTGTCCGCAACTGGGTTCTGTTCAACTGTAAGTCTCGACATCGTGATGTGGATCTAAACATGACGCTGTCCCTGAACTTTGATAGATAGACTTATGGGATTTGTGGCTGATCTCGCTCCTTGGCTCTCCACAAACATCTGTACTCTGATGAGGAACAATGAAGAGCCCGATCAGACTGCACAGATTGTCCGCAAATGTTGTAACCTCATTTCTCCAGTCGCATCCACATATGAGACGAGCCATGTGATTTTGTACCAAAGAAGTTGTGTGATATCTCATTAAAGTATTTACAAAATTTACGATATTTTCCGTAAATGACGTTGAAAGTAAACACAATTTTCAGGGCAATAGAATTGTGTATTTCCTCTGTCAGGACGATTTCATCAAAATTTTATGTCGTTTACAAAAAATATCACAGTTTCTGTAAGTATTTTTCAGGAAAAATCGCATATCATAGTTCCAAAATCACACACTGTTATTGGTCGCTGGCTGAGAAAAGTATACTTATCTAGCAAAGTGTACTTTGAGGGAGTAATCATTTATTTTTCACTAATGTATTATTTCTTATAGAACTAACGACTGCATATATGTGATGATTAAAATTAGCAGAATTATTATGCTCAATTTATGACATTATCACAGCCAAAATGACTGTGATAATGTAATAAATTAAGTATAATAAAAAATAATAAATTTATCCTTAAATTGAACATTTCTCGCTCAAAGTATACTTTGCTAGATAAAAGTATACTTTGCAATGTTGGTGAAATAGGCTACTGGAGCTATGCTGGATATACATGCTTTACGTTGCCTTTCTCAGCAAGTGGTCCAATTATACGCAGACTGACCAGTTTGTAAAATGGCCGCAATCCCAATAAACACAATTTTCTCGTGACGTATTACATGAATATATGCATGTACCCATTATCTGTGATCGTTCACCCGTGACGTAAATCACCTCGTAGCAAACTCACTTTAACCCTTTCAATCCTAAATACATGTAACTGGAATTGACCGTGATATGTTAATCTTCCGACCAATCAAATCATCACAAAATGATTTTCAAACTTTTCCATTTATAAAATGGGGTGTTTTCTTTCTTAAAAACTTCATACACTAAAATGTTTGTATAAAGTGCAAACTTATGATAGTCTGTAAAGTTGACATTAACAATGTTTTCCTGTAAACACTTATTTGATTTACATTTATTGAGCATAGGCTGCATATGCAGCCTATGCTCAATAAATGTAAATCCAATAATTGTTTACAAGAAAACACTATTAATGTGAAATTTACAGACTATCATGATTTTGCACTTATGAACATTTTAGTCGTACAAAGTTTAGTGAAACGGGCCCCTGCTCTGTTGAAAGGGTTAATAATATGTGTACCAATAGTGATTGAAATATAGATTATTATACGGCTTGTCCCACAAATTACAGAATAGATTCAGAAAGTTGTGGTCAACTTTAACATTCCAGGGCGCAAAAACTCGAGCGGACTATTCTTTTAAATTTTGGATGAAAATATTGTCTTATTTCAATTTATTTTTTTGCAAAGTTGAAAACTGAATTATTTTCTTTTTATATTTTTTAATTTACGAAATAAATACAACAGAATGTTACGTTAAGATGGCATAGTTCACACAGCCTATTTGCCAAAATTGTAGATTTTTATATCCACAAACTTTTTTTAGTTATTTCACGGCAAAGTACACGCTTTGAAAGTTTGTTATATAACTATTACATGTACATGTAGTATGATTATTGTAAATAGTGTTGGTATTCCACTATGATAGATAATGCTATTGTCTTGTTTCACATGCTTACATTCCATGGTTGAAGATGGTCCACTATATGTATCATTTGTAATGACAAAATGGTCTGACCAAGTTTTTGACCAGTATATCTCCTGTACTTATGCAGTCTGAATTGCATATTGCATCAACTCAACCCATAGCGAACAGTGTATCCCTGATCAGAAATTCATTGATTCATTTTTGTCCCGTTTTTGTCTCGCCCACGAAAGCGAGGCGGCGGCGGTGGCGGCATCATTTAATGTTAAGTTTTCGTGTTACGGTCATTACTTCAACACCTTATCAGCTACAGTCATCAAACTTTATACATACCTTTACTATGATATGTAGATGAATATAGGACTATTAAAAAATATCTCGTGGGGGGGGTCAAGGTCAAGGTCAAGGCGGAACAAGGCGAGACATTTGATTCTGCGGAATTCTTGTTACATGTGGCTGTGACTGGAGAAATGGGGCGTATGGGTTTTGTGTCCAGGCTGACTGCTGACAGGCTAGCACGCCCACATTGCCTGGCAAATGCATGAAATGCGAGTCACTGACTGAATTGCGAACAGTGCAGGCCCTGATCAGACTGCGCGGATGCGGATGCGCAGGCTGATCTGGGACTACACTGGTCGCACAACTCATAAACCCCATTTCTCCAGTCACATACATACTGATATTTATTGTTTCAAAAACCAGTCCATTATTTGTGGTGCAAGAAATCACATGCCAGTGAAGCGTACATTAATAGTGATGATGTGACGGTATTGAAAAGTCCTGAATATCATTCAGATTTTAGACACGCCATGTGACTGTGTACCTAAGAACATGTACGAATATCTCGTGACAAATATTTAGAAAATTTAGTATATTTTCCATAAATGACGTCGAAAGTTGACAAAATTTTCTTTGCTAATGTATTCAGCATTTACTATGAAAATGTTGTTATCTAACGACGTCATTTAGAGAAAATATCACAATTTCTGTAAATGTATTTTATGAAAAATCACACATTTTTTTTTGTACACAATCAGATGATGTATCTCATTAATTTTGTGATATGACATGGGAAATACAAATTTGACATTAGTTGTTTATGTTGCAAAGAAAACTGAATTTAGTGCAAGTATACAAAATCATAGTGTTTTTAGCCATGTTTGAGTCCATTTCTTTGTTACTGTACCACCTAGGACCACCAAACTTTCACAGCTTCATAATCAAGGGGTGCCCACCACATATCACTATCCAACATGTTACCTTTTTTTTAACTTGACCCATTTTTTCCGCACAGTCGACTTAGCCATTTTCAATGTTAAGTTTTCGCGTTTACAATGTTAAGTTTTCGTGTTTAAGTCCATTTCTTTGGTACTGTACCACCTAGGACCACCAAACTTTCACAGCTTCATAACCAAGGGGTGCCTACCACATACAACTATCCAACATGTGACCATTTTTTTTACATTCACCTATTATTTCTACGTAATTGACTTAGCCATTTTCAACGTTAACTTTTTAACGTATGTCTGGTTAAAGTTTTTTTGTTAAAGTTTTTTCGTGTACTATATCTCTGCAACTGCTTCACCCATTACCTTGATACTTCACATGGGTGTTTATCATCATTGTCGCGCTCGCTTGCGGAAAGCGCAATATCGTAGGCATTTTGGCATACGTCCGTGTGTCCGGTTACAGTTTTTTGGTTAAAGTTTTTCCATCTACTATATCTATTTTTTTAGTGTTCACGCCTCACTCCAAGGCGCGACATGCAGGCCACAGCCATCTAGTCTACAAAAAGTGGGTATAATTATGTTATCCAAGTGTCTATGCTTGGAAAAAACCTGGCCTTCGTGGCTTTGCCTCGTTTCTTGTTTCCTCTGGTCGGGCGAATGAGACGGCGTAAATTAACGGTATGGGTTCCTCCTTATAGGAATCATGATTTGCCTGGTTTGGTACGTTTTTATCTTTGGCTCTTTAGTTACCTGGGAGTTGAATTGGGTTATTGCCCATTATAAAAGTAGTAAGATTATTACTGATCCTACTGCTTTTGGGAGGGGCCAAGTGATCCTGGTGTGGCGAGGACCTGGCATCAGATTCTAATTTCAGGGCTGAATATATAGTTTTGTTATTGTAAATATTCAGTTCTGATTTTGGGATTTTCCCCCCAATGCAGCAGGTTAAAATGGGATCGAACCCGTTTGCCCGGCCTTAGCTGACCTTAGGCCGTTAAACACTAATAAACAAACAAAAACAAACAAAATCATAGTGTATTCTCCTCTGTTCAAACCTGTTTACGATCGACTTATAGTCTTCTCTGAGAAATCCTGGTAGAGAATAAAAGTGTGTTGGTTGTCAATTTATGATGCTTTTGCGATATGTCCAATAATTGCTCTTTAAAATACTGGAATAAAAATATGCATTTCACTGACATTTTCAATAATTCAATGCATGGATTGGTTTATTTTTGTATTTTTACTTTGTCATCAATAATTTTGTCCATATTCTATCATATTTTGTCAATTTTTTCTTTCCTTCTATCTAGAAACATGTTTTGTAAGCGTGTATATTGTTAAAAACTGTTATGTATTTATTTATTAGAATTATAAATATGTCTATTTTAAGCATTAATGTGAACACGTTAATCACTATGTGTATACGTTTTAGCATTCAGAATTAGACATGCATATTGTACTGGGGGCCGTTTCACTAAACTTTATACGACTAAAATGTTTGTAAGTGCATATTGTATTGGGGGCTGTTTCACTAAACTTTATACAACTAAAATGTTCGTAAGTGCAAAATTATGTAAATTTCACAGTAACAATGTTTTCTTGTAAACAATTATTGGATTTACATTTATTGATCATAGGCTGCATATGCAGCCTATGCTCAATAAATGTAAATCCATAGATTGAAATTTCCAGACGATCCTAAATTTGCACTTACAGACATTTTAGGCGTACAAAGTTTAGTGAAACGGGCCCCAGGTCTTTTGTGCACTGGTTAGATGTAGAACAGTTTCTTGTAAGGTTAGTGAGTTTAGTATTGCTTAGCAGAATGCCGACTTCCATGGTTTGGCCCTCATCTACATTTTCAGCCTTCTGATACTTTGGAGCTAAATCCTGTTGCATCCCGTTAAAAAGTAATAAGATTAGTGCTAATCATATTATTTTGGTGTGGAATGGACCTGGCCCCAGGTCAGGATATTCTATTAATTTCAGGGCTGAATATATATTTTTCTGTAAAATTTCTGTAAATATGAAGTTCTGATTTTGGGAATTCCCTCATTATGGACAGGTTACATATGGGATAGTCCTAACCGTTGGCCAGGCCTTAAATGACCTTAGCTGTTGATGTGTCATTAAACACCAATAATCAATCAGAATTTTTTTCAATGTAATGTTCCGTTATTATTTTGGGATTTTCTCCCCAATGCAGCAGGTTAAATATGGGATCAAACCCGTTGGCCCAGCCTTAACCTTTTCAACACCAAGTAACTTAATAGGATGTTCCATGCCAATGTTTCACGCTATTTCATTAATTTTGTTCATTCAAATTATCCCATTCTTCTAAAAGGGTAATCTGTACTACGTTTAAAATTATTAACAAACAGTGGAGATCCTGATGAGACGGCTCGTTACGAGCCGGCTCATCTGGATCTGCACTGTTTGCAAACATTGTCTCTATAGAGGTCTGTGGTGTTGAAAGGGTTAAAGTGACCTTAGCTGTTGATAGGCCGTTAAACACCAATAAATCATATCAAATCACTTTTGTACATATGCAATGCATACATGTCCTTCTGATGCTCAAGTGACGGACATCTTTACAGTAGATTTTCTTTAAAATCTTCCTAACAAATGGACGGATTTTGATGATACGTAGCGCACCAAATACGATGGCATATGTGTTTTGTGGGTGCTCTGAAAGTTATTTTCTAGCTATGCATTGAACAAATACACGATGGCTGATAATAAAATTCTGTATCGGGTATTGATGTTGATATAATATTCTGGTTGTCATGGTGTACTTTTAAATTAATTGAAGATGATTCAAACTATATCTGTCGAACGTGGTCTTGTTTCTTGGCAATCGCTGTAATATATATGGCGCTGATCGTTATCTACACTATTTACAGCAATATTCTTTTCCCACACACGTTAAGTATAGTACTGGCAGGCGTACTGTTTGTTAGTGGTAGAATATATAACCATTCACACAATCGTATTAAATTATTCTTGTATCTTAAATTTGTTCGTTTTCACTATGCTTTTAAAATATCGGTGCACAGTCCTTGACAGAAACGCCTCCTATGACCAGACAAAAACTATATACCGGCCAGCATACTACGTATGCTGTGGTGGGGTAGAGGGGAGTGTATAATTGTTTTCGCTAAATAATGGTGAATAGTGTAGGTAAGCCCTGATCAGACTGCGCAGGTTGCATGCTGAACCGAGGCTACGCTGGTAGCAAATGTCGTAAGGTGCCTTTTCTCACCAGAAGGCCCAATTTGATAGATTACAGGGACCCGTTTCACTAAACTTTGAAGTTTAGTATGACTAACATGTTCGTAAGTGCAAATTTAGAATCGTGTGAAAATTTCAATCATTTGATATACATTTATTGAGCGTATGCTCAATAAATGTAAATCCAATAATTGTTTTCAAGAACACATTGTTAATGTGAAATTTACAGACTATCGTAATTTCCCACTTACATACATTTTAGTTGTACATGTACGAAGTTTAGTGAAACGGCACCCTGGATAGACCGAAACACCTTTGACGAATTTCGGACTAGTATATAGAATGTCATTGGGAATTATACACTAATTGAATTCCAGGAAGAGCGAATTAGACAGTCGCTTTCATAATGAATTTACTGCATGTGCGATGCCAGCCACTATACCCACCCCAACCCTGGGTTGGTGGTAAGCCACCGAGAGTCGACACGATGATTGCTTCCCATGTCATACAGTCGAGAATTGAGCAGGCAGTGACCGTGTAGATAGACACGTACATTCTGTAACGGTGTCTCTTCTGATGTTTCCACTTCTGATTTCAGAGCTGAATATAGTTTTTAGCTCACCTGAGCGAAGCTCATGTCAGCTATTGTTACCGCAATGTGTCCGTCGTCCGTCGGCGTCCGTCGTCCGTGAACATTTTCAAACGTCTTCTCCTCGGTAACCATTGGGCCTATAGTCACCAAACTTCATGGTCATGGTCCTTAGGTAGGGGGATAACAAAATTGTTAAAATGACGTCATCACGTAATCCAAGATTTCGACAAACCTTGGTAGGAATGATCGATGTACAATGGTCTTTTAAAGTTGTTAAAATGGTGACCCCGGAGTCAAAAATGGGCGTGGCCCGTGGGGTCAAATTGGGGTCAAATTTTATTTTTTACCGAATATGGTCATGTCATATATCAAATCGAAGGTTTCAACGAGGCGATCACTCTGATGCATTTTTTTGTCGAAATCGGATGGTTATGTCATCCAAAATGGCCGCCGAAAGGTCAAAAGGTTTTTTTATTAGAGATTTCAAAATTCTTCTTCACATGAACCGCTTGGCCCATAGTAGCCAAACTTAAAAGTTATGGTCCATGGGTGAAGCCTTTTCAGATTTGTTAAAATGGAGGTCATCGCTAATCCAAGATGGCCGCCGTCTAAAAATAGCATAAATTCTTAAAAAATCTTCTTCTCATGAACCGCCAGTCGGATTTCGACGAAACTTGGTAGGAATGATCGATGTACAATGCTTTTTCAAAGTTGTTAAAATGGTGACCCCGGGGTCAAAAATGGACGTGGCCCGTGGGGTCAAATTGGGGTCAAATTTTATTGTTGCACGAATATGGTCATGTCTCTATCAAATCGAAGGTATCAAAGAGGCGATCGCTCTGGTGCATTTCTTGTCGAAATTGGATGGTCATGTCATCCAAGATGGCCGCCGAAAGGTCAAAAGGTTCTTTTATTAGAGATTTCAAAATTCTTCTTCACACGAACCGCTTGGCCGATGCTGGCCAAACTTCATAGTAAGTTAAGATCCTTGGGTGAAGCATTTTCAGATTTGGTAAAATGAGAGTCATCGCTTAATCCAAGATGACCGCCATCTAAAATAGCACAATTTTTTTTAAAACACATGAACTCAATGTCACATTCTCCTCTGGTGTTCATGGAGTCAGGTGAGCGAATTAGGGCCATCATGGCCCTCTTGTTTTATTGTAAGTATTCTGTTCTGATTTTGGGATTTTCCCCCCATTTGTACATGTTCTTGAACATTTAAAGGTAATGTATGGGATTTAGTACTAAACCCATTGACCCGGCCTTAAATGACCTTATCTATTGATAGGCCGTTAAACCCCAACAAACAAACAAACAACAAAAAGTTTCTTCACAGTTACATAGTAATTTAACTCTTCCATTTTGGGGATGAATTGTTCACCATGCTTATATGTGGCTGTCACTGGAGAAATGGTGTAGATCCAGATCAGTATGTGCATCTGCAGTCTGATAAGGATCTGCACTGTCCGCCATTTCATCAATGAAATACTCATCACGCTTCTAACAAGCAATATAGATCGTTAACAGACTATATGAGTTTGTTATTTGATCAGGAGCTACACTGGTTACAAATCCCACAAGCCCCATTTCTCCATTCACAGCCACATATAAGCAAATACATGTACTATAATATATAGTATATATCGACTGTAAGTCATATATAGAGGCATAGTCGAAGACATACAGTGAAACCTCTCTAAACCAAACATCCAAAATATAGTGTTTTATTAATTTTGATCGATTTCAATGTCATTTATACTAGTGAAAATGTATGTTTATGACTGCAAAGTTTCACATGTGTGTTTTGGGTAGGCCATAGCATCCAATTCAGTGGAGCCTCTCTAAACCGGACACCCTGAGGAGCTCCTATGGTGTCCGGTTTAGAGAGGTTCCACTGTAAATAGAGACAAGGACATTAGAGAGATGGTCGGACATAATTTATACGCATAGTCAAAGGGAGCACCGACTTGACAATCATAGAAATATAATATTTTGATATCCATTTGTTGCTATGACGTCAGTGTAATGTGGCTATACCCCAACGGTGGTATCTCTGTTTTCTATAGTGTAACCACAGGTTCTTGAAGAACGGTTCATATTTCGGTGTTTTATGGATTATTTTGGTATCTCTGGTGGTTTGGGTGCATTGTTACCGACATACAATTTACATCACCTCCCGCGAATTCCACGTATAAGTACGGTATGTTCAGGGTATTTTGACAGTAATGAGTATAAAGGTGGCCCAAAAGTTCGGAACGGTGAATGTGTAGATAATTGGGGATTTCTGTTGTGTGCAATGTTTGAGCATTATAAGTTGTACACAACTGTGTAAATTACCCAAAATCAACGAAATCCACCCAAACCTACCAAAATCCACCAAAATAATGACCATCTGTTCAAACACCTGTGGTATAACATGTGAAATTGAAGGAGTTTCCATGTCGGCCATCTTAGTGTGTACCAGCCAAGCCATTGGCTGGTACACACTAAGATGGCCGACATGGAACTATTCTTCCGCCATAGGTGGTGCCGTATATTAAGTACGGAAGCGTCCTGGTGCCAATGCTAAACTATATTTATCTCCTAATTATGAGATACTAACTCCTAATTAGGAGATACTATCTCCTAATTAGCACTTTGTATCTCCTAATACTAAGTCCTAATTAGGAGTTAGTAACTCCTGATTAGGAGATAGTATCTCTTAATCAGGAGTTAGTATCTCCTAATTAGCACTTACTATATCCTAATTATGAGTTAGTATCTCCTAATTAGGAGATAAAACATTTTTTGCATTGACACATATAGTAAGTCCTGATTAGGAGATAGTAAGCCCTAATTAGGAGATATTAACTCCTTATTTTGAGAAATATCTCCTAATTATGAGATAATAAGTCCTAATTGTGAGATACTAACAATTAATTAGGAGATACTATCTCCTAATTAGGAGTTAGTATCTCCTAATTAGAAGATAAATATATTTTAACACTGGCACCAGGAGGCTTTCATAATTAAGGCCTATTTCATTCGTTCTGGAAACATAGTATCTAGTTGGCAACATCCATACACTATATGGCTATAATGTCCTACAGCGTGGTAAACAAATCAACTACCGATTTCCATCTTAGCGTTCCGATTTAAATGTGTGAGTAGTAAGTGGTCGAATAATAGATTTAGATAGTAAACACTCTGCTTTATTTTCAGTGGTATACACAACACAGAGTTGGCTGTTTTCAAAGGCCAATCAATCATATAATTATATTGAAATATCATGGTTACTTTGCTATTAAAGTTTTTAAATATTAAATCGATCATACAATCCAGGGTTTGTGCAGGAAAAATGTATACGTAGAGTTCTGTTTACAGTTACTTTAACTGTTGCTGGGACGCTAAACCATTTCACCATCATGTTCATTTGACTATTAATTGTAGATCACATAGTAATAACAGACGGACATTCGCGTCGTGTAACGGAGATTTTGTTTTAAGGTACCGCAACATGTACCGTAACAGAACATCTGTAACTTGTTTTCACCGTTTTGTGGTCTTTGTATTTTGTTCTAGACACGAATATATGGTAAGCCACTTTTTCCATATATCCGGTCGTGTCTCATAATCAAATCAACGAACAAAATGCTGTAATTCGATTATGATTGATTGATTTCGGGCTATGGAGACAGAGATAAATTATTTATACGCCCAGTTTACCACCTAATTCAATAATTTTGATAAACTGCAGAAATATTGAGAAAGCACGTTATTCAGCCCTGGGTGTATAAATGATGGAGCCGAACGGAACTGGTGTTTTTTGGCCGTCGGATGGGAAAACGGGTCTTATGATCTCTGTGATCAGTGTAGGCATTGATCAGGCTGCGCGGCTGCGCAGTCTGATCAATGCATACACTGTGTGTTAACTAGGTATTGGAGTACTGTATATTTACCGCCGAATATTAATACATCATGTCGACCATTAAGCATCGTTTTTTCTTTTCAGATCTAAACTGGTAAGCATGTACAACTGTCACGTTTGCGTGTCTTGTGCCTTTTATTCAGAACGATGTCTCGAATTTGCCGGCCATAATTAGATTTAAACCTCGGCTGTCAATTATAGCGTTATGAAATTATCCTGATGTGAGGCAAGTCCAGGCAATATAAGCAGGCGCAGTATGTAGATCGGGGGGCAGTCGTGACATCGGAGGCGAAGGCTGTGATGGTGGCAGTGGTGTGAGGGTAGTTGTTGGTGGCGGTGGAGGTGGTGATATTGCTTGTGATGGTCGTGGCGATGCTTTTGTTTGGTGGTAGCAATGGTGGTGGTGATGGTGATGCTGATTGCGATCGTGGTGGTTGTGGTGGTGGTG
The DNA here is from genome assembly GCA_029237695.1 of Conchocele bisecta. Lineage (NCBI taxonomy): Eukaryota > Metazoa > Mollusca > Bivalvia > Lucinida > Thyasiridae > Conchocele > Conchocele bisecta. The sequence continues at coordinate 112,894,689 of CM055267.1, read as the reverse complement.
ATGGTGACCATGGCGATGGTGGTTGTGGTGATGGTGGTGGTGGTGATGATGATGGTGGTGGTGCTTATGATGTTGATTCTTTTGGTAGTGGTGGTTGTGGAGGTGGAGGTGGTGCTTATGGTGGCGGTGGTGGGTGACGCTGGTGGTGGTGGTGTAGTGGTGGTGATGGTTGTGCTGTTGGTGGTGTTGATGGCTGTGGTGGTGATGGTAGCGGTGGTGGTGGTGGTGATAATGGGCCTGCCAATAACATCCCCACTATCAAACTCGACATCATGCCCATAATTCAGCTGCAACATTTGGTGGGGTGGGAGACTTTGAGCCGGTCCATAATTCTCGCCCACTCTCAGCACCATGTACTCATGTCTACGGTGCTGTTGTTCCCGTACTGCTGTAGTTATATCCTGGTTAATATCACAGTCCCGTATCGCCGTTGTTACCGGCTGTCTACTCTGAAGTTCCTGTACCGCCGTAGTTACCTGCTGTCTACTGATATGTTCCCGTACCACCATAGTTACCTCCTGTCTACTGTGACGTTCCCATACCGCCATAGTTACTTCCTGTCTATTGCGATGTTCCGGAACCACCGTAGTTACCTCCTATCTACTGTGACGTCCCCGTACCGCCATAGTTACCCCTGCCTACTATGACGTTCCCATACCGCCGTAAAAATCTCCTGTCTACCCTGGTGACATCCACGTACCACCGTAGTTACCTTCTGTATACTGTACCGTGCGGCCGTAGTTACCTCCTGTCTACTCTGATGACGTCCCTGTACCGCCGTAGTTACCCCCTGTACGGGAACCTCACAGTAGGCAGGATGTGACTACGACAGTACGGGAACGTAACAATAGGCAGGATGTAACTATGGCCGTATGGGAACGTAACAATAGGCAGGAGGTAACTACGGCATATAACTACGGCAGTACAGGAACGTAACAGTAGGCAGGGTGTAACTACGGCCGTATGGGAACGTAACAATAGGCAGGATGTAACTACGGCAGTACGGGAAAGTAACAGTAGGCAGGGGTAACGACGGCCATACGTAAACGTAACGATAGGCAGAATGTAACTACGGCTGTACGGCAACGTAACAGTAGGCATGATGTAACTACGACCGTACGGGAACGTAACAGTAGGCAGGGGTAACTACGGCCGTACGGGAACGTAACAATAGGCAGGATGAAACTACGGCGGTCCGGGAACGTAACAGTAGGCCGTACGGAAACGTAACAATAGGCAGGAGGTAACTACGGCCGTGCGGAAACGTAACAATAGGCAGGAGGTAACTACGGCCGTGCGGAAACGTAACAATAGGCAGGAGGTAACTACGGCAGTACGGGAACGTAGCAACAGACAGGAGGTAACTACGTCAGTACAGAAACGTAACAGTAGGCAGGGTGTAACTACGGCCGCACGGAAACAATAGGCAAGATGTAACTACGACTCTACGGGAACGTAACAGTAGGCAAGAGGTAACTACGGCCGTACGGGAACGTAACAGTATGCAATGTGTAACTACGGCCGTACGGGAACGTAACAATAGGCAGGAGGTAACTACGGCAGTACGGGAACGTAGCAATATTCAGGAGGTAACTATGGCAGTACGGGAATGTAACAGTAGGCAGTGTGTAACTACGGCCATACGGGAACGTAACAATAGGCAAAATGTAACTACGACTCTACGGGAACTTAACAGTAGGCAAGAGGTAACTACGGCCATACGGGAACGTAACAATAGGCAGGGGGTAACTACGACCGTACGGGAATGTAACAATAGGCAGGATGTAACTACGACAGTATGGGAACGTAACAGTAGGCAAGAATTAACTACGGCGGTACGGGAACGTAACAGTAGGCAAGAGGTTACTACGGTAGTACAGGAACGTAACAATAGGCAGAAGGTAACTACGGCCGTACGGGAACGTAACAGTAGGCAGGGTGTAATTACGGCATTACAGGAACGTATCAATAGGAAGGAGGAACTACGGCCGTACGGGAACGTAACAATAGGCAGGAGCTAACTACGGCCGTACGGGAACGTAACCGTAGGCAGGAGGTAACTACGGCGATACGGGAACGTAACGGTAGGCAAAGGTAACTACGACAGTACGGGAACGTAAAAATAGGCAGGATGTAACTACGGCCGTACGGGAACGTAACAGTAGGCAGGGTGTACATTTGTCACTACGGCCGTTCCGGAAAGTAACAATAGGCAGGCGGTAACTACGACAGTACGGGAACGTAACAGTATGCAGGAGGTAACTACGCCGGTACGGGAATGTAACAATAGGCAGGATGTAACTACGGTGGTACGGGAACGTAACCGTAGGCAGGGGTAACGACGGCCATACGTAAACGTAACAATAGGCAGAATGTAACTACGACCGTACGGCAACGTAACCGTAAGCATGATGTAACTACGACAGTACGGGAACGTAACAGTAGGCAAGAGGTAACTACGGCCGTACGGGAACGTAACAGTAGGCAGGGGGTAACTACGACCGTACGGGAATGTAACAATAGGCAATATGTAACTACGACAGTATGGGAACGTAACAGTAGGCAAGAATTAACTACGGCGGTACAGGAACGTAACAGTAGGCAAGAGGTTACTACGGTAGTACAGGAACGTAACAATAGGCAGAAGGTAACTACGGCCGTACGGGAACGTAACAGTAGGCAGGGTGTAACTACGGCAGTACAGGAACGTATCAATAGGCAGGAGGAACTACGGCCGTACGGGAACGTAACAATAGGCAGGAGCTAACTACGGCCGTACGGGAACGTAACCGTAGGCAGGAGGTAACTACGGCAGTACGGGAACGTAACGGTACGCAAGAGGTAACTACGACAGTACGGGAGCGTAACAATAGGCAGGATGTAACTACGGCCGTACGGGAACGTAACAGTAGTCAGGGTGTACATTTGTCACTACGGCCGTTCCGGAAAGTAACAATAGGCAGGCGGTAACTACGGCAGTACGGGAACGTAACAGTATGCAGGAGGTAACTACGCCGGTACGGGAATGTAACAATAGGCAGGATGTAACTACGGTGGTACGGGAACGTAACCGTAGGCAGGGGGTAACGACGGCCATACGTAAACGTAACAATAGGCATAATGTAACTACGACCGTACGGCAACGTAACCGTAGGCATGATGTAACTACGACAGTACGGGAACGTAACAGTAGGCAGGGGTAATTACTGCCGTGCAGGAACGTAACAATAGGCAGGATGAAACTACCGCAATCCGGGAACGTAACAGTAGGCCGTGTGTAAATACGGCCGAACAGGTAACAGTAGGCAGGGGGTAACTACGACCGTACAGGAACGTAACAATAGGCAGGATGTAACTACGGCAGTATGGGAACGTAACAGTAGGCAAGAATTAACTACGGCGGTACGGGAACGTAACAATAGGCATGCTGTAACTACGGCGGTACGGGAACGTAACAGTAGGCAAGAGGTTACTACGGTAGTACAGGAATGTAACAATAGGCAGGAGCTAACTACGGCCGTACGGGAACGTAACAGTAGGCAGGGTGTAACTACGGCAGTACAGGAACGTATCAATAGGCAGGAGGTACCTACGACAGTACGGGAATGTAACAGCAGGCTGGGTGTAACTACGGCCGTACGGGAACGTAACAATAGGCAGGAGGTAACTACGACAGTACGGGAACGTAACAATAGGCAGGATGTAACTACGGCCGTTCTGGAACGTAACAGTAGGCAGGGTGTAGCTACGGCCGTTCCGGAAAGTGACAATGGGCAGGAGGTAACTACGGCAGTACGGGAATGTAGCAATAGGCAGGAGGTACGGCAGTACCGGAACGTAACAATAGGCTGGGTGTAACTACGGCCGTACGGGAACGTAACAATAGGCAGGAGGTAACTACGGCAGTACGGGAACGTAACAGTATGCAGGAGGTAACTACGCCGGTACGGGAATGTAACAATAGGCAGGATGTAGCTACGGCGGTACGGGAACGTAACAGTAGGCAGGGGGTAACGACGGCCATACGTAAACGTAACAATAGGCAGAATGTAACTATGGCCGTACGGCAGTACGGGAACGTAACAGTAGGCAGAGGTAACTACTGCCGCGCAGGAACGTAACAATAGGCAGGATGAAACTACGGCGGTCCGGGAACGTAACAGTAGGCCGTAGGTAAATACGGCCGAACGGAAACGTAATGATAGGCATGAGGTAACTACGGCCGAACGGGAACGTAACAGTAGGCAATGAGTAACTACGGCCGTATGGGAACGTGACAATAGGCAGGCGGTAACAACGGCAGTACGGGAACATAGCAGTAGACAGGGTGTAACTACGGCCGTACGGTAACGTAACCGTAGGCAGGGAGTAACTACGGCGGTACGGGAACGTAACGGTAGGTAAGAGGTAACTACGACAGTACGGGAACGTAACAATAGGCAGGATGTAACTACGGCCGTACGGAAACGTAACAGTAGGCAGGGTGTACATTTGTCACTACGGCCGTTCCGGAAAGTAACAATAGGCAGGAGGTAACTACGGCGGTACGGGAACGTAACAGTATGCAGGAGGTAACTACGCCGGTACGGGAATGTAACAATAGGCAGGATGTAACTACGGCGGTACGGGAACGTAACCGTAGGCAGGGGGTAACGACGGCCATACGTAAACGTAACAATAGGCATAATGTAACTACGACCGTACGGCAATGTAACCGTAGGCATGATATAACTACGACAGTACGGGAACGTAACAGTAGGCAGGGGTAATTACTGCCGTGCAGGAACGTAACAATAGGCAGGATGAAACTACCGCAGTCCGGGAACGTAACAGTAGGCCGTGTGTAAATACGGCCGAACAGGTAACAGTAGGCAGGGGGTAACTACGACCGTACGGGAACGTAACAATAGGCAGGATGTAACTACGACAGTATGGGAACGTAACAGTAGGCAAGAATTAACTACGGCGTTACGGGAACGTAACAATAGGCATGCTGTAACTACGGCGGTACGGGAACGTAACAGTAGGCAAGAGGTTACTACGGTAGTACGGGAATGTAACAATAGGCAGGAGCTAACTACGGCCGTACGGGAACGTAACAGTAGGCAGGGTGTAACTACGGCAGTACAGGAACGTATCAATAGGCAGGAGGTACCTACGACAGTACGGGAATGTAACAGCAGGCTGGGTGTAACTACGGCCGTACGGGAACGTAACAATAGGCAGGAGGTAACTACGACAGTACGGGAACGTATCAATAGGCAGGATGTAACTACGGCCGTTCTGGAACGTAACAGTAGGCAGGGTGTAGCTACGGCCGTTCCGGAAAGTAACAATGGGCAGGAGGTAACTACGGCAGTACGGGAATGTAGCAATAGGCAGGAGGTACGGCAGTACCGGAACGTAACAATAGGCTGGGTGTAACTACGGCCGTACGGGAACGTAACAATAGGCAGGAGGTAACTACGGCAGTACGGGAACGTAACAGTATGCAGGAGGTAACTACGCCGGTACGGGAATGTAACAATAGGCAGGATGTAGCTACGGCGGTACGGGAACGTAACAGTAGGCAGGGGTTAACGACGGCCATACGTAAACGTAACAATAGGCAGAATGTAACTATGGCCGTACGGCAGTACGGGAACGTAACAGTAGGCAGGGGTAACTACTGCCGCGCAGGAACGTAACAATAGGCAGGATGAAACTACGGCGGTCCGGGAACGTAACAGTAGGCCGTAGGTAAATACGGCCGAACGGAAACGTAATGATAGGCATGAGGTAACTACGGCCGAACGGGAACGTAACAGTAGGCAATGAGTAACTACGGCCGTATGGGAACGTAACAATAGGCAGGAGGTAACAACGGCAGTACGGGAACATAGCAGTAGACAGGGTGTAACTACGGCCGTACGGTAACGTAACCGTAGGCAGGGGGTAACTACGACCATACGGAAACTTAACAAAGGCAGGAGGTAACTTCGACAGTACGGGATCATAACAGTAGGCTGGCTGTATCTGCGGCCGTACGGGAACGTAACAATAGACAGGATGTAACTACGCCTAATCGGGAACGTAACGGTAGACAGGAGGTAACTACGGCGGTACGGGAACGTAACGACAGGATGTAAGTACGGCCGTACGGAAACGTAACAGTAGGCAGGGTGTAACTACGGCCGTATGGGAACGTAACAATGGGCAGGAGGTAACTATGGCAGTACGGGAACGTAGCAATAGGGAGGAGGTAACTACGGCTGTACGTCACCGTTGTCGTCGGCATGTGGTAACTACGACAGTACGGAAACGTAACAATAGACAGGATGTAAGTATGGCCGTACGGGAACGTAACAGTAGGCAGGGTGTAACTACGGCCGTACGGGAACGTAACAATGGACAGGAGGTAACTATGGCAGTACGGGAACGTAGCAATAGGCAGGAGGTAACTACGGCAGTACGGGAACGTAACAGTACGCTTGGCGTAACTACGGCCGTAAGGGAGTGTAACAATAGGCAGGATCTAACTACGGCGATACGGGAACGTAACAGTAGGCAGGAGGTAACAACGGCGGTACGGGAATGTAACAATAGGCAGGATGTAATTACGGCGGTACGGGAACGTAACAATATATGCGATGTAAGTACGTCAGTACAGGAAAGTAACAATAGGCAGGATGTAACTACGGCAATACGGGAACGTGACAATAGGCAGGATGTAACTACGGCGGTACTGGAACGTAACGGTAGGCAGTGGGTAACTACGGCCGTACGGAAACATTAACATAGGCAGGAAGTAACTACGGCCCTACGGGAACGTAAAAGTAGGCAGGGGGTAACTACGGCAGTACGGGAACGTAGCAATAGGTATGAGGTAACTACGGCCGTAGGGAACGTAACAATAGGCAGGAGGTAACTACGAGAGTACGTGAACGTAATAGTAGGCAGGGTGTAACTAAGGCCGTACTGGAACGTAACAATAGGCAAAATGTAACTACGACTCTACGGGAACGTGACGATAGGCAAGAGGTTACTACGGCAGTACGGGAACGTAACAGTAGGCAAGGGGTAACTACGGCCGTGCGGTAACGTAACAGTAGGCAAAATGTAACTACGACTCTACGGGAACGTAACGATAGGCAAGAGGTAACTACGGCAGTACGGGAACGTAACAGTAGGCCGTGGGTAAATACGGCCGAACGGGAACGTAACGATAGTCATGAGGTAGCTACGGCCGTACGGGAACGTAACAGTAGGCAGTGAGTAACTACGGCCGTACGGGAACGTAACAATAGGCAGGAGGTAACAACGGCAGTACAGGAACGTAACAGTAGACAGGGTGTAACTACGGCCTTACGGTAACGTAACAATAGGCATATTGTAACTACGACTCTACGGGAACGTAACGATAGGCAAGAGGTAACTACGGCAGTACGGGAACGTAACAGTAGGCAGGGGGTAACTACGACCGTACGGAAATGTAACAATAGGCAGGAGGTAACTTCGACAGTACGGGATCGTAACAGTAGGCTGGCTGTATCTGCGGCCGTACGGGCACGTAACAATAGGCAGGATGTAACTGCGCCGAATCGGGAACGTAACAGTAGGCAGGAGGTAACTACGGCTGTACGGGAACGTAACGGCAGGATGTAACTACGTCGGTACGGGACCATTATCGTCGGCAGGAGGTAACTACGACAGTACGGGAACGTAACAATAGACAGGATGTAAGTACGGCCGTACGGGAACGTAACAGTAGGCAGGGTGTAACTACAGCCGTACGGGAACGTAACAATGGGCAGGAGGTAACTATGGCAGTACGGGAACGTAGCAATATGCAGGAGGTAACTACGGCAGTACGGGAACGTAACCGTACGTTGGGCGTAACTACGGCCGTACGGGAACGTAAAAGTAGATAGGGGGTAACTACGGCAGTACGGGAACGTAACAATAGGTATGAGGTAACTACGGACGTACGGGAACGTAACAATAGGCAGGAGGTAACTACGAGAGTACGGGAACGTAATAGTAGGCAGGGTGTAACTACGGCCGTACTGGAACGTAACAATAGGCAAAATGTAACTACGACTCTACGGGAACGTAACGATAGGCAAGAGGTAACTACGGCAGTACGGGAACGTAACCGTAGGCAGGATGTAACTAACACTAGGCAGGGTGTAAGTACGGCCGTACGGTAACGTAACAGTAGGCAAAATGTAACTACGACTCTACGGGAACGTAACGATAGGCAACAGGTAACTATGGCAGTACGGGAACGTAACAGTAGGCAGGGGATAACTACGACCGTACGGAAACGTAACAATAGGCAGGAGGTAACGACGACAGTACGGGATCGTCACACTAGGCTGGCTGTAACTACGGCCGTACGGGAACGTAACAATAGGCAGGATGTAAGTACGCCGAATCGGGAACGTAACAGTAGGCAGGATGTAACTACGGCGGTACGGGAACGTTACAGTTGGCTTGAGGTACGACAGTACGGGAATGTAACAATATGTAGGATGTAACTACGGCCGTACGGGAACGTAACAGTAGGCAGGGTGTAACTACGGCCGTACTGGAACGTACAAATAGGCGGGGTGTAACTTCGGCAGTACGGGAACGTAGCAATAGGCAAGAGGTAAATACGGCAGTACGGAAACGTAACAGTAGGCATGGTGTAACTACGGCAGTACGGGAAAGTAACAGTAGGCATGGGGTAATGACGGCCATACGTAAACGTAACGACAGACAGAATGAAACTACGGCCGTACTGCAACGTAACAGTAGGCATGAGGTATCTACTAATGTACGGGAACGTAGCAGTAGGCAGGGGTAACGACGGCCGTACGGGAACGTGACAATAGGCAGGAGGTAAGTACGGCCGTACGGGAACGTAACAGTAGGCCGTGGGTAACTACGGCCGTACGGGAACGGAACAATAGGCAGGAGGTAACTACGGCCGTACGGGAACGTAACAGTAGGCAATGGGTAACTACAGTCGTACGGGAACCTAACAATAAGCAGGAGGTAACAACGAAAGTACGGGAAAGTAGCAATAGACAGGAGGTAACAACGGCAGTACGGGAACGTAACAGTAGGCATGGTGTAACTACGGCCGTACGGTAAGTTAACAATAGGCAAGATGGAACTACGACTATACGGGAACGTGACAGAAGGCAAGAGGTTACTACGGCAGTACGGGAACGTAACGATAGGCAAGAGGTAACTACGACAGTACGGGCAAGTAACAGTAGGCTGGCTGTAACTACGGCCGTACGGGAACGTAGGCAATATGTAACTACGGCGAATCGGGTAACGTAAGAGTAGGCAGGAGGTAACTACGGCGGTACGGGAACGTAACGGCAGGATGCGGTACGGGAACGCGACAGTAGATAGGATGTAAGTACGACAGTACAGGAAAGCAACAGCCCTACGGGAACGTGACAATAGGCAGGAAGTAACTACGGCGGTACTGGAACGTAACGGTAGGCAGTGGGTAACTACGACCCTACGGGAACGTAACAATAGGCAGGATGTAACTACGGCCGTACGGGAACGTAACAGTACGCAGGGGGTAACTATGGCCGTACGGGAACGTAACAATAGGCAGGATGTAACTACGGCAGTTCGGGCACGTAACAATATGCATGAGGTAACTACGATCGTACGGGAACGTAACAATAGGCAGGAGGTAACTACGAGAGTACGGGAACGTAATAGTAGGCAGAGTGTAACTACGGCCGTACTGGAACGTAAAAATAGGCAGGATGTAACTATGGCCGTACGGGAACGTAACAATAGGCAGGATGTAACTACGGCAGTACAGGAAAGTAACGGTAGGCAGGGGGTAATGACGGCCATACGTAAACGTAACAATATGCAGAATGTAACTCGGCCGTACGGCAACATATCAGTAGGCATGAGGTAACTACGACAGTACGGGAACGTAACAGTAGGCAGGGGTAACTACGGCCTTACGGGAACGTAACAATATGCAGGATGAAACTACGGCGGTCCGGGAACGTAACAGTAGGCCGTGGGTAACTACGGCCGTACGGGAACGTAACAATAGGCATGACGTAACTACGGCCGTACTGGAACGTAACAGTAGGCAATGGGTAACTACGGTCGTACGAGAACGTAACAATAGGCAGGAGGTAACTACGGCAGTACGGGAACGTAGCAATAGACAGGAGGTAACTACGGCAGTACGGGAACGTAACAGTAGGCAGGGTGTAACTACGGCCGTACGGGAACGTAACAATAGGCAGGGGGTAACTACGACCGTACGGGCATGATGTAACTACGGCGAATCGGGAACGTAACAGTAGGCAGGAGGTAACTGCGGCGGTACGGGAACATAACAGTAGGCAGGAGGTAACTACGACAGTACTGGAACGTAACAATAGGCTGGATGTAATTACGGCCGTACGGGAAAGTAACAATGGGCAGGAGGTAACTGCGGCAGTACGGGAACGTAGCAATAGGCAGGAGGTAACTGCGGCAGTACTGGAACGTAACACTAGGCTGGGTGGAACTACGGTCGTACGGGAACGAGACATTAGTCAGGATGTAACTACGGCGGTACTGGAACGTAACGGTAGGCAGTGGGTAACTACGGCCGTACGGGAACATAACAATAGGCACGAAGTAACTACGGCCGTACGGGAACGTAACAATAGGCAGGATGTAGCTACGAGAGTACGGGAACGTAATAGTAGGTAGGTTGTAACTACGGCCGTACTGGAACGTAAAATTACGGGAACGTAACAGTAGGCAGGGGGTACCTACGAGCGTACGGGAACGTAACAATAGAGAGGATGTAAGTACGACGGTATGGGAACGCGTAACGGTACGGGAATGAAACAATAGGCAGGATGTAACTACGGCGGTACTGGCATGTAAAGGTAGGCAGTGGGTAACTACGAGAGTACGGGAACGTAATAGTAGGCCGGGTGACTACGACGGTACGGGAACGTAACAGTAGGCAGGAGGTAACTGCAACTATACGGGAACGTAACAGTAGGCAGGGTATAACTACGGCCGCACGGGAACGCAACTAAGACATAATGTGACTAACTCAAAGGCGGTATGGGAACAGTAGGCAGGAGGTAACTAAGACAGTACGGGAACGTAACAATAGGCAAAATGTAACTACGACTCTACGGGAACGTAACAATAGACATGAGGTAACTACGGCCGTTCAGGAACGTAACAATAGGCAGGATGTATCTACGGCCTTATGGGAAAGTAACAAGGGTGCAACTACGACAGTACGGGATAGTAACAGTAGGCAGTACAGGAAACGTACGGGAACGCACATATAGGCAGAATGTAACTACGTCGGTATGGGAACGTAACAGTAGGCAGGAGGTAACTACGACAGTACGGGAACGTAAGAAAAGGCAGGATGTAACTACGGACGTATGGGATCATAACAATAGGCATGAGGTAAATACATCAGTTCAGGAACGTAAGAATAGGCATGATGTATCTACGGCCGTACGTGAACATAGCAATAGGCAGGAGGTAACTATGGCCGTACGGGAACGTAACAATAGGCAGCAGTTAACTACGACGGTACGGGAACGTAACAATAAGCAGGAGGTAACTACGACAGTACGGGAACGTAATAGTAGACAGGGGGTAACTACGGCCGTACGAGAACGTAACAATAGGCATGATGTAGCTACGGCGGTAAGGGAACGTAACAATAGGCAGGAGGAAACTGCGGCCGTACGGGAACGTAACAGTAGGCAGGGCGTAACTACGGCCGTACAGATCGCAACAATAGGCAGGAGGTAACTACGGCAGTACGGGAACGCAACAATAGGCCGGAGGTAACCGGCCGTACGGGAGCGTATCAATATGCAGGAGAAAACTACTGCCGTACGGGAACGTAACAATAGGCAGGAGGTAACTACGACAGTACAGGAACGTAACAGCAGGCATAGTGTAGCTACGGCCGTACGGGAACGTAAAACTAGGCAGATGGTAACTACGGCAGTACGGGAACGTAACAATACGCCGGAGGTAACTACGAGAGTACCGGAAAGTAACAATAGGCAGGGTGTAACTACTACCGTACGGGAACGTAACAATAGGCAAGATGTAACTGCGGCCGTACTGGAACGTAACAGTAGGCAGGATGTTACTACGGTGGTATGGGAACGTAACAATAGGCAGGATGTAAGTACGGCAGTACGGGAACGTAACAATAGGCAGGGGGATATCTACGGCCGTACGGGAGCGTATCAATAGGCAAGAGGTAACTACGGCAGTACGGGAACATAGCGATAGGCAAGAGGTAACTACGGCAGTACGGGAACGTAACTGTATGCAGGGGGTAACTACGACCGTACGGGAACGTAATAGTAGGCAGGGTGCAACTACGGCCGTACTGGAACGTAAAAATAGGCAGGATGTAACTACGGCGGTACGAGAACGTAACAGTAGGCAGGAGGTAGCTACGGGAACGTAACAGTAGGCATGAGGTAACTACGGCAGGACAGGAACGTAACAATAGGCACACTAGGCAGGTGAGATCTACGGCAGTACGGGATCGTAACAATAGGGAGGAGGTAACTACGGCCGTACGGGAACGTGACAATAGGCAGGAGTTAATTACGACGGTACGAGAACATAACAATAGGCAGGGTGTAAATACGGCAGTACGGGAAAGTAACAGTAGGCAGGGGGTAACTACGGCCATTGTATCTGTAAGTACGGTCGTACGGCAAGGTAACTGTAAGCAGGAGGTAACTACGACAGTACGGGAACGTAATAGTAGTGAGGGGTAACTACGGCCGTTCGAGAACGTAACAATAGGCATGATGTAATGACGGCGGTACGGGAACGTAACTGTAGGCAGGAGGTAACTGCGGCCGTACTGGAACGTAACAGTAGGCAAGGGGTAACTACGGCCGTACGGGATCGTAACAATAGGCAGGAGGAAACTACTGCCGTACGGGAACGTAACAATAGGCAGGAGGTAACTACGACAGTACGGGAACGTAACAGTAGGCAGGGTGTAACTACGGCCGTACGGGAACGTTACACTAGGCAGGAACGTAACAGTAGGCAGGGTGTAACTACGGCCGTACGGGAACGCTACACTAGGCAGGTGTAACTACGGCCGTAGCGGGAAACTACGACCGTACGGGAACGTATCAATATGCAGGATGTAACTACGGCGGTACGGGAACGTAACGATAGGCCGGAGGTAACCGGCCGTACGGGAACGTAGCAATAGGCAGGAGGTAACTACAACAGTACGGGAACGTATAATAGGCAATATGTAACTACGGCCGTACGGGAACGTTAACATCGGCAGGATGTAACTACGGCGGTACGGGAACGTTACAGTAGGCAGGAGGTAACTCCGGCCGTACAGGAACGTAAGAATAGGCAGGATGTAACTGCGGTCGTACGGGAACGAAACAAAGTAGACAGTAACTACGGACAGACGGAACGTAACAATAGGCAGGAAGGAACTACGGCAGTACGGGAACGTAACCGTAGGCATGAGGTAACTACGGCAATACGGGAACGTAACGATAGGCAAGAGGTAACTACGGCAGTATGGGAATGTAACTGTAGGCAGGGGGCAACTATGACAGTACGGGAACGGAACTGTAGGCTGTATGTAACTGCGGCCGTACGGGAACGTAGCAATATGCATGATGTAACTACGGCGATACGGGAACTTAACTGTAGGCAGGAGGTAAATACGGCGGTACGGGAACGTAACAATAGACAGGATGTAACTACGGCGGTACGGGAACGTAACAGCAGGCAGGAGGTAACTACAGCAGTACAGGAACGTAACAATAGGCAGGATGTAACTACGACCGTATGGGAAAGTAACGGCAGTAGGCAGTGGGTAACTACGGCCGTACGGGAACGTAAAAATAGGCAGGATCTACCTACAGACGTATGAGAACGTAACAATAGACAGGAGGTAACTACGGCAGTTCAGGAACGTAACAATAGGCAGGATGTATCTACGGCCGTACGGGAACGTAGAAATAGGCAGGAGGTAACTATGGCCGTACGGGAACGTAACAATAGGCAGGAGGTAACTACGACGGTACGGGAACGTAACAGTAGGCAGTGTCTAACTACGGCTGTACGGGAACGTACGTAACATTAAGGAGGATATAAGTACGGCAGTACGGGAACGTAGCAGTAGGCAGGAGGTAACTACGGCGGTACGGGAACGTAACAGTAAGCAGGATGTAACTACGGCGGTACAGGAGCGTAAAAATAAGCAGGATGTAACTAATGCGGGTACGGGAACGTTACAGTAGGCATGAGGTAACTCCTGTAATACAGGAACGTAACCATAGGCAGGATGTAACTGCGGCCGATCAGGAACGAAACAGTATGCTGGGTGTAACTACGGCCGTACGGGAACGTAACAATAGTCAGGAGGTAACAACGACAGTACGGGGACGTAACAGTAAGCAGGGTGTAACTACGGCCGTACGGGAACGTACCAATAGACATGAGGTAACTACGTCCGTACGGGAACGTAACAATAGGCAGGAGGTAACTACGGCGTTACTGGAACGTTACAGTAGGCAGGAGGTAATTCCGGCAGTACATGAATGTAACAATAGGCAGGATGTAACTACACCATACGGAAGGTAACAATAGGCAGGAGGTAATTACGGCACTACGGGAACGTAACAGTAGGCGTGAGGTAACTACGGCAGTACGGGAACGTATCAGTAGGCAAGAGGTAACTACGGCAATACGGAAACGTAACAGTAGGCAGCGAGTAACTACGATCGTACGAGAACGTAACAATAGGCAGGATGTAACTACGACCTTATGGGAACGTAACATTACGCAGGATGTAACTACGGCGGTACGAGAACGTTACAGTAGGCAGGAGGTAACTCTGGCAGTACAGGGACGTAACAATAGACAGGATGTAACTACGGCCATACGGAAGGTAACAATAGGCAGGATGTCACTGAGGCGGGTACAGGCACGTAACAGTAGGCATGAGGTAACTACGGCGGTACGGGAACGTAACAGTACGCAGGAGTTTACTGCGGTTGTACAGGAACGTAACAATAGGCAGGAGTTAACTACGGCTGTACGGGAACGTAACAGTAGAAAGGGTGTAACTACGGCAGTACGGTAACGTAATAATAGGCATGAGGTAACTACGACATACGGGAACGTAACAGTAGGCTGGGTGTAACTACGGCCGTACGGGTACGTAGCAATAGGCAGGATGTAACTACGGCGGTACGGGAACGTAACAGCAGGCAGGAGGTAACTACGGCAGTACAGGAACGTAACAATAGCAGGATGTAACTGCAACCGTACGGGAACGTAACAACATGCATGATGTAACTACGGTGGTACGGGAAGGTAACAGTAGGCAGTGGGCAAATACGGCCGTACGGGAACGTAGAAATAGGCAGGGTGTAACTACGGACGTATGTGAACGTAACAATAGACATGAGGTAACTACGGCAGTTAAGGAACATACAAATAGGCAGGATGTATCTACGGCCGTACGGGGACGTAGCAATAGGCAGGAGGTAACTATGGCCGTACGGGAACGTAACAACATGCAGGAGATAATTACGACGGTACGGGAACGTAACAGTAGGCAGGGTATAACTACGGCCGTACGGGAACGTAACAATAAGCAGGAGGTAACTACGGCTGTACGGGAACGTAACAGTATGCAGGAGGTAACTATGGCGGTATGGGAATGTAACAGTAGGCGGAATGTAACACTAGGCCATACGGGATCGTAACACTAGGCAGTGCGGAAAAGTGACAGTAGTAAGGGGGTAACTTCGGCCGTACGGGAACATAACAATAGGCAGGAGGTGACTACTGCAGTACGGGAACGTAACAATAGACATGAGGTAACTACTACTGCACGGGAGCGTAACAGTAGGCAGGGTGTAACTACGGCAGTACGGGAACGTAACAGTAGGCAGGATGTAACTACGGCGGTACGTGAACATTATAATAGGCAGGATGTAACTAAGGCGGGTACGGGAACGTTACAGTAGGCAGGAGGTAACTCCGGCAGTACAGGAACGTAACCATAGGCAGGATTTAACTGCGGCCGAACAGGAACGAAACAGTAGGTAGGCTGTAACTACGGTCGTACGGGAACGTAACAATAGACAGGAGGTAACAGAGGTAACTACGGCCGTACGGGAACGTAACAGTAGGCAGGGTGTAACTACGGCCGTACGGGAACGTAACAATAGGCAGTATGTAACTACGTCGATACGCGAACGTAACAGTAGGCAGGAGGTGACTACGGCAGTACAGGAACTTAACAATAGGCAGGTTGTAACTACGGCCGTACGGGAACGTAACAATAGTCAGGATGTAACTAAGGCGGTACTGACCGTAACCGTACTGGAAAGTAACAGTAGGCAGAAGGTAACTACAGCGGTACGGGAGCGTATAAATAGGCAGGTAACTATGGTGGTACGGGAACGTAACAATAGGCGGTAACAACGGTAGTACATGTACAGGCACGAAACAATAGGCAGGAGGTAACTATCGCAGTACGGGAACATAACAATTTGCAGGAGGCAGGATGTAACTACGGCCGTACTGGAACGTAACAGTAGGCAGGAAGTAACCAAGGCGGTACGAGAACGTAACAATAGGCAGGACGTAACTACGGCCGTACGGGAACGTAATAGGCAGTAGGTAACTACGACAGTACGGGAACATAACAGTAGGCAGGGTGGAACTACGGCCGTACGGAAACCTAACAATAAGCAGGATGTAACTACGGCGGTACGGGAACGTAACAGTAGGCAGGAGGTAACTATAGCGGTACGGGAGCGTATGAATAGGCAGGATGTAACTATGGTGGTACGGGAACGTAACAGTTGGCAGTTGGTAAGTACGACAATTCGGGAACGTAATAATAAGCAGGAGGTAACTACGGTCGCACGGGAACGTAACAATCCCATACTGCCTTAGTTACCTCCTGCCTATTCGTTCCCGTAAGGCCGTATTTACATCCTGCCTATTGTTACGTTCCCGTACTGTCGTAGTTACCTCCTGCCGACTGTTACGTTCCCGTACCGTCGTAGTTACATCCTGCATATTGTTACGTTCTCGTACGGCCGTAGTTACATCCTGCCTATTGTTACGTTCTCGTACCGCCGTAGTTACCTCCTGCCTACTGTTACGTTCCAGTACGGCCGTAGTTACGTCCTGCCTATTGTTACGTTCTCGTACGTTACGTGCCTGTACTACCGTTGTTACCGCCTATTGTTACGTTCCCGTGCGGTCTATTGTGATGTTCCTGTATCACCGTAGTTAACCCCTGCCTACTGTTACGTTCATGTACTGCCGTAGTTACCTCCGGTACTGACGTAGTTACCTCCTGCCTATTGTTACGTTCCCGTACGGCCGTAGTTGTTACATCCTGCCTTCTGTTACGTTCCCCGGACGGCCGTAGTTACCCCCTGCCTACTGATACGTTCCCGTGCGGCTGTAGTTAAATAGTGCCTATTGTGGCGTTCCCGTACCGCCGTAGTTACCTCCTGTCTACTGTTACGTTCCCGTACTGCCGTAGTTACCTCCTGCCTATTGTGACGTTCCTGTACCGCTGTAGTTACCTCCTGCCTACTGTGACGTTCCCGTACCGTCGTAACCCCTGTCTATGTGGCGTTGCCGTGCCGTCGTATTCACCTCCTGCCGACTGTGACGTCCCCGTACCGCTGTAGTTACCTCATGCCTACTGTGACGTACCGTACCGCCGTATTTACCCCCTGTCTATTGTTAGTTTCCCGTACCGCTGTAGTTACCTCCTGCTGAATGTGACGTCCCCGTATCGCTGTAGTTATCCCCCTGTCTACTGTTACGTTCCCGTAGTGATATCCTGTCTATTGTGCATCATGCCTGTTGTGACGCTCCCGTACCATCGTACGACCGTAGTCTACTGTGACGTTACTGTACCGCCGTAGTTACCTCCTGTCTACTGTGACGTTGCTGTGTTGCACCTCCTGTCTATTATCTTGTTCCCGTACAGTCATATCATGGTGTGCGATAAATACCATTTACCAATATGTTTCTGTGACTGGAGAAATGGGGTTCATAGGATTCGTCATCTGTGTAGCTCCTGATCAAATATCACACGGATTATGATCTATATTGCTTGTTAGATGCATAATGGGTGTTTCAATGACGCAATGGCGAACAGTGCAGATCCTGATCAGACTGTGCTGATGCACAGGCTGATATGGATCTACACTGGTCGCAAAACCCGTAGACCCCTTTCTCCAGTCACATCCACATATGAGACACGCCATGTGATTGTGTACCTTCGGACATCTGCCTAATTTCATGAAATACGCTTACAAAATTTACATTATTTTCCGTAAAACGTCAAAAGAATACGAACATTTTTGTCAAGTTTTGACTATATTTATGAATAATATTGTAAAATTTTGTAAATGTATTTAATGATGTCCGAAGGTACAAAATCAAATGGCGTGTCTCAATTATGACAAACTTTTCTCCACTTACATCCGCATAATTATGAGCCACTTGTTATCATCGTATTCTTATCAATGAATTCTCGTGGGAAGGGCAGCGAGCATACCCATGGAATTAAACAGCAAACAAATGACAGGAGACAGGAATTAGACAGTCCAAAAGTCAGTCCGCCTTATCATCTTTTTAGTAAAACGCTTCTCGATACCCAAATTAGACATAAATTTAATTCATGGAATTAGACAGTCGATATTTATGTGTCTACCTAATCTATGCCAGCCACCCCCACCCCCACCACAAAGTGCGGATACCACTTTGTTAGGTACAATAATTCTGGACAAGTTGTGTAGCCGATTTCACCAAAATTGTTAAGTATACATGTACTTATCTAGCTAAGTATATTTTGAAAGAGTAATTATGTTTTACTGAAATTATTCTATCGACTGTTTATTATACCCCGGAATACGAAGTATGTCAAGGGGTATACATAGTTTTCGTAATTTCGTCCGTCCTTCAGTCCGTCCGTCCGTCTGTCCGCGTTAAAGTGTTTATGTGTCGGTCCAGGCGGCGGCCGGGGGTATACGTGAGCCCATGCTCACTTTCTGTAATATTAATGATTTGAGGCAAAATTATTATATTGTGTATATTACATTATCACAGCCATTTTGTTTTGGTTAGAAAATAGTTTATTTCATCTTAGTTAATTTACGCATAAATTGAAAAATTCTCCCTCAGTGTATACTTTGCAATCTTGGTTAAGTCGGCTACATACCGACAGAGCACGAACGGCACTGTGTCGACGTCGGCGGAATGACGCCAACCATGCAGCATCCACTCCGACGTTGCTGCGCGCGGCGGGGTGATACAAATAAATGGTCTATTAACTTATTAACGAGATCATATTAAACTTAAATAGGATTACTGTCCTTCATAACGCAGCGAAAGTGAATTAGCCCAGTATTCTGATTACCGCTAATACACGATATTAACTAACGGGGAAAGTCAACACATCTGATGTCGCGTCTAATAATGCGCCGTCATGTTAATAACGTACAACACGGCGATTGTTGTAACCAGTGTAGCCCCTGATCAGATGGAACGATCGTTTCACGATCGTGCAATCTGATCAGGGGTTACACTGGTTGCAACAATATCACGAATTTCCAAAATGCGCGTCAACTGAATAGCGTAAACCTCGCAAATTACTCTCGTTTGCAAGCATTTAGCTATGCGTCAAAACTGGTTGCTAAGGACGCCTTGCGCATTTCCGCAAGCGCGCAATGTTCCCAGTGGGCAAAAGTAATTAAATTGGCTTCTGTTTAATGCTATAGCAGAAAAGCACGTGAATGGCAGACTTATTAAGGTAATTATCAAGCAAAGAAGGATAAGAGACGTTGGTATTTGATCTGAATGAATTATGCACCAAACAATTTACGATCCCCGCGTCGAGTTATTCGCCCCACCCCCGGGACCGCGGTTTAATCCGCTTATTGTTTAGACGTTATTACTTGAATGGCGTGTCCCTGTTTAAAGCCGCGGTGTCTCAGAGAGTAGTGTGCATTGAACGTGATGAAACATAACAGGAAATATAGTTTGATTGTCAATTTGTATCGTAATTCTGAACCAAAACGTGCCTATTGTTTAGACGTTATTACGCGAATGGCGTGTCGCTGTTTAAAACCGCGGTATCTCAGATAGTAGTATGCCTAGAGACTGATGAAACAGAACAGGAGAAATAGGTGAATTGGCAATTTTTTTTTTGTATCGTACATGTAATTCTAAACCATATTTTACATATACATATAAGTCGCCTGGGATAAATGGGGATTATTAAATAAATGTTTATAATACATGTACTAAATAACAACTAGTGTTTAGTTATTTTTCAGCATTATAAGCATGTTTTCCAATCGATAATTGCTACACTGCCTAACGTCTACAACTTCTTTCGAAATGTGGAAACGTATGTTATCACAATAACAAAAAGAAACAAAGACATTTCACAGTTGTTCCTTATTACCGATACATGTATGGCGAAAATACAAAAGTATGCCAAGCCAAAAATTATCACAATTTCTGATAGCATCTACATCAAGGTGTATGATCACGTGGTTACAACAACAACAACAGTGGCTGAAAGTGTTGAAATCTTGCCCACTCCGAAGTAAGTATTATTATATATTTTCCTTAATATGCAACTGATTTTCATGAAATATGGCGGAGCAAACGCGTCTTCGTGCATTTGGTCATCCCGGGTGTTCGGCACATACTTATGTCGTGTTTGCGAAGAATCGATTTCCGTGTCAGAAACGACAGAAGTTTGGGCCAAAGTACAGAGACCACCAAATGCAACTTAACAAGACGCGTTTGATGCGCCAGATTTCATAAAAATCCGTTACATAATAAGGACAAAATAGAAGAATATGTTCTTTGAATCGGAGGGCTTCTGGAAGTTTCAGTACTTGTTGTTGCTGTTGTAACCACGTGATCATACACCTTGTACATGCACTTTGATATAGCGAATATATTTTAGGGAATGTGATCAAAAATGATGCGATTGATTGGTATATGTGCCAATGACTGGATACATGGGGCTTATTGGTTTTGCGACTAGTGTAGATCCATGCCAGCCTGTGTATCTGCATAGTTTATAGAGAATAGTAGGTTAGTGCCGTGAATGAAAAACAATATCTGGCAAGGCTCAGGAAACGGGATGGGCGAGGCTCTGCCGAGCACATCCCGTTTCCGTGCCGCGCCAGATATGTTTTCCCATTCACGGCACTAACCTACTATTCTATTTATCCCGTCAACACCTACAAATGGCTGTAAAATGCAAAAATAGTATTGACTGGATATCAAAAATGTTTCACGGCACCGTGTTTCACGGCACATACGCACTTTGTTGACGGGATAAAATCAGGATCTGCACTGCTCACTATTCCATCAACAAAAACACTCACCATGCTTTTAATGAGCAATATATATCGCTATCAAGTTACAGGAGTGTGCTATTTGATAATGGGCTACACACAGGTGGACGACTCGGACCTACATGTAGGACCCAATACTTGGATCATTTGGAAAATGTTACCCCACCTACCCATTTCCCTACACTATTCATTACAGCCTTTTATGTAAGGTATATTGTATGGAAATGGGTGGGTGGGGTAACGTTTTCCAAATGAGCCAAGTATTGTGTCCTATAGGTCTGGGTCTTCCACCTGTCAGAAATCACATACCGGTACGCCTCATTTCTTGAGTCACAGCCACATATGAGACACGTCATGTGAGTGTGTACCTAAGAACATGTGCGATATCTCTGTTTTGAAGAAAACAATTATTTTCCGTAAATTACTACGAATGTTTACGAAACTTTCATAGCAAATGCGGAAAAGAATTCCGCATTTGCTATACAAATTTCGTCATCTTTCAACGTCATTTACAGAAAATATCGCCGGTTCTGTAAAATATGTTGCATGTAAAATCGCACATGTTCTTAGGTACACAATCACATGGCGTGTTTCACGTGTACCAATCATTTACCGTGCATAAAGAGAAACAGCCACATATCGGATATCTGATACATCATCTGAGACAATGGCTTTAAAGATAATTCCCTGACCAACAGCATGGAGATGGATGGGTGAGTGTGATGTATGTATTTGCCATTAATGCAGTACCAGTCATAGTGACTGGGTCACCCTTCTAAATAATTGTTCGCCGACTGGTACTGATAAACTGGGGCAAAGTACTCATATACTTTGTGCATGTAATAAAATATTGCAATATTGATGCACAAATTCGAAACCTACCCATATTTTACCATGATTACGACTAGATCTAAGGAATGAATGGCCTTTTTGTCGAATTTATCGGGGTATAAACTTGGAAAAGTCGCGGGAATACTGGACGAGGCCGGATAAACTTGGAAAAGTCTCGGGAATACTGGACGAAGGCCGGAAGGCCTCGTCCAGTATTCCCGCGACTTTTCCAAGTTTATATCCCCAATAAATTCAACAAAAAGGCCATTCATTCCTTATAATTCCAGCATTTGAAATAAGTTCATCAAGAAAATGTGTTTATTTTCCGTTTTCTTAAGAATTATTTTAACTGCGCCTCACGGTTACGGAAAGTAGTTCGGCGCGGATATAAATTTTGGACAGAGACTTGCTACGGGCCAATCAAATGTTACGGAATTGTGTAATTATTTGTGTGCTGAAATTATTGTTTGTTGATAATATTAACATTTTAGCAATATGAAAGAATTAGCGTCAGTCTTTTTATTTTGTGAAATTTGGTCAAATATTGATTTTCAAGTTCAAAAAGTGTGCTCTATTGAACATGGGGGAAAATGTGCTGCTGGAGGAGTCTAAAAACGAAACGAAAACATTTGGAAATTAATTCTGAAACCTGGCTAGATAACGTTGAAATGATCTCTAACTAAGAAAAGATACATTTTAAAAATCGGCCTGCTATTTCAGAAATTAAAAATTATGTTTTGATATGTGAATACATAACGAGGCTATGGTGGTCTTTTCATGGGAAATTGCGTTTTCGCAATAAAACAAATAGTTGACAAAAGTTCATGAAATAGTTAAAACATACGGCTTTTCCATAAGCCCCATTTCTCCAGTCACAGACATATAGAGACACGCCATGCGATATTGTACCTTCGGACATCTGCGTAATTTCATTAATATGTTTACAAAATTTACATTATTTTTCATAAATAACGTCAAAAGTTGACACAATTCTCAGAGTACATGCGGAATATATTTCCGCATGTACTCTGAGAATTTTGTCAACTTTTGACGCCATTTACGGAAAATATTACACCGCAATCCTGGGGTCCGTTTCACTAAACTTCGTACGACTAAGAAGTTCGTAAGTGCCATATTTAAATCCACAATCATATTAGTTCTGACAGTCGATTTTTAAAAATATTTTGTGGATGTGTTGCATTTAATGGCATGAACTCGTAGGTACAAAACGGTAGGATTAGAGAACACGTTCATGTGAGAAGCAAATTCATATAAATCTTCGTACGAACTTTTTTTATCGTACGAAGTTTAGTGAAACGTGCCTTACAGCACCGCATGCACTAATCTTGCCAATATTTGAATTTATTTTTTATTTCAAAATAATTCAATATTGTACTTGAAATCAACCAACTTGATTGACTGAGCCTGAGGTGTGATACAGCTCAGGCTCAGCCAACCAAAATGCTTGATTGTGAGTTCAGATTGCCAATATATGTTCAGAAACGTTGACATCTGGGCAAGGTTAACGCAGGCGGTTGTGTATAAACCCATATGAAAATGGGGAACAGAATTGTGTAGCACTATTTCGGTATTATAGTGAAACCTCTCTAAACCGGACACCCTGGGAGGTTCCGGGTGTCCGGGTTTAGAGAGGCTTTACTGTAAATCAGGCATTTGCTCATTATGTGTCATAGTTGTGTGCCATGCGATCACGAACAGACATCATCACCTGAGATAAATGACCAAGAAACCAAACATAAGATCACAGGCGTTTTCTTGGTGTCCGGTTTAGAGAGGTTCCTTTTCCACTGTATCTTTTTTTTTTAAATACGTGACTTCATCGTCGTTGTCAATAACGTCACGCGTGTGGTGTTCAATAAATTTGGTCTGTTTAAATTTTGCGACGAGACATTCTTTAAATGCATCAGTAAACACAACAGCCCATGTTTGTATGTGTTAACTCTTTGCATGCTCGCGGTGAAAATATCCGCCAAACAAAGTAGGAGTATATTTTTTTATTTCTCTCTGTAATATGTCTTGGAATTTCATTAGAATTGATTTTCTCCACTGGACTCAATTCTAATGAAATTCCAAGACATATTCATGATATTTACAAGGAGAAATAAAAGAAAATATGTTGAAAATATGAGATTTTTTAACTATTTATAGCTCATAAATTTCCCAGCATGCAAAGAGTTAAATAAACGACCCAAAATAGACGAGTGGCACTGGCTGGCGTGGTGTAGCTGCACGTTTTCCGCTTTATAACCAACGGGTGGCTCTATACCGCTACCCTGATCTAACGGTATATATTTACAGACTAAGTTTTAAATTTATCCCGTCAACACAGTGCGTATGTGCCGTGAAACACGGTGCCGTGAAACATTTTTGATATCCTGTCAATACAATTTGGAGATGCGGCTGGGGTTATTTTTTGCATTTAAAAGCTATTTGTAATGTTGACGGGATAAATAGAATAGTAGGTTAGTGCCGTGAATGGGGAAAATATCTGGCGCGGCACGGAAACGGGATGTGCTCGGCAGAGCCTCGCCCATCCCGTTTCCTGAGCCTTGCCAGATATTTTCCCCCATTCATGGCACTAACCTACTATTCTCTATTTCGCGGGCTAAATGTTATCAATAATCCGCTGGACGTTCACATTCATACTTCGCTATATTCATATTGACAGTAACTGCAATGCTATTACATAAAACTATTATCATAAACTCTTCTGGAGAAGTGTGTATGAGCAATTTATTTTTTTATTAATCTTTAATGCTCTTTGTTAATGAGCAAATTTCTTAGGTCACTCTCTACGAAGTAGAAAGCAAACAAAGAACAAAGAAATTGGAAATAATACTCCGTCATAACTCGTATGTAATGTAATGTAATTATAGCTATGTACTTAGAACAAGCCATGGTGGAGTCTAAGACCTCGGACAATGTACCTTTTCCCAACATTTGCAGCCGGATTGTACCGCTGGACTACATTGCACCGGCGGACAGTCGCCATGCCAACTTCAATAACTATAATACTCCCCGTGCAAAGCACAGTCACCGGTAATTGAAGTTAATATACTTAATATTGTATATCTAATATAATGTCTGTTTTTATGCAGTCCGGTTCCGAATTATATTGTTTATGGTAGCGCTTTATTAAATTTCAGTGCCGGATTATTGTTTATTACGGCTGACTGTAACTCGATTTGTGGACGTCTTATTCAATGTATCAGACGTATGTAGGATATACTAGCGAATGGGGAAATCCTGGAGAAAGGGGGCTTATGTGATTGTGACCAGTGCAGCTCCTGATCAAATATCACACACTCGTGAAACCTGGTAATGATCTATATTGCTTGTTAGAAGAAGCATACTGGGTGCTTCATTGGTGGAATGGCGAATAATGCATGCAAATCTTGTGCGGATGAACAGGCTGATATGGATCTACACTGGTCCGGTGCGGTCAGTGTAGACGTACACCAGACTGTGTGGATCAGAGACTACACTGTTTATCATTTAACCGTTACACAGCTGAATTAAATATTGTGTCGTCTGCCGTTTATATTTATTTTCCGTTTGTATCAATACACACATAGTTTTGCAGCACTTTAGAATCATTTCCAACGGAAATGATTCTAAAGTGCTACCAAAGCATGTTTTAATTGAGAAAATAATGCAAACTATAAAACAGCAACAGATGATAATTTTCATTTCCCGCTTGCTAAGGGTTGATCATTGAAATTGGTTTGGGTTTCCGTTTCATACAATACTGCCGGCATATTATTTTCCCATTTCTGCATATGCTCTCCTATGTGGAGGATATAAAGATAACGATTCTCTTGTTGGAGAGCAATTCACTTCAAAACCAGTTACCACGTGGTTCAATTCCCGCCCTAGGCGGCAACATACTATTTCCATCCCACTGGTCTTTTGAATGAGACTCGAAACAGAGGATCCTTCTTTATATACCAACGTAGTTCTAAGAATGGCAGATGCTTGTTGCGGGCGGTAACTCGGCAAAGCTCCAGTACGGTCAGAGCTACGGACGGTACGGAAGTTTTACAGAGTTACTGCCCGCAAGCAGGCAAGCGCTTGAGTGGTGACATAGTTCTAATCAGGCAGATGCTATAAAAAGGTACTGAAAGTACTGAAATATGTTATTTCCACAAAAACTGATCACTTGCGGATCTAGAGACTGAAATTGCATATTTTCTCAATCATCATCCAAGGCATATCAGAGACAAATATACTGTGATGGTGCAAACCCATTCCCATTGCATACGTTTGAACCTCCCTGTAACAAATGTACGAAACGGGCGGCTAACTGGGGGCCGTTTCACTAAACTTCGTACGAATAAAATGTTCGTAAGTGCAAAATTATGATAGTCTGTAAACTTCACATTAACACTGTTTTCTTGTAAACAATTGATGGATTTACATTTATTTAGCATAGGCTGCATATGCAGCCTATGCTCAATAAATGTAAATACATAAATTGAAATTTACAGACGATCTTAACTATGAACTTACGAACATGTTAGTCGTAAGAAGTTTAGTGAAACGGGCCCCTGGTCACTGCTACGTAACTGTGAGAACTAAAGCTAATAGCTGCTGTATTCATACGCACGAAATGTCTGGATTCGTATTTTCCAGAATTTAACTGATAAACTGAACCCAAAGCTGTGAAAACTATAGAGAATAGTATATGTAGAGTTTTAGATACAACGCAAGACAGACCAAAACGCCATAGGATAAGTTGGCACAGGCACTGTTTTCTTGGTCGTACTCGCCGTTTAAGCTTAGCACGATACTATGGCTGCCCCCATAGAAATTTGCGTGACATACTACGCTATCTCAAGGGAGATAACGTATAAAAAAATCCACAGAGGATAACTTGCTATTTGTTTATCAACAAACTGATCGTAAGCTAAACAGAGAATATGTGAGACAGGTAAATATACCCGGCCACGCATTTCTTTTCTATATGGATCTTGAGGCTGTTCACAAAACCATATTTATATAGTCGAGAGGTTTAGAGTCACGGACATCAATGACGACGGTCATGAGTTCGAATCTCAATCTCATCTGTTCATATTATTGAATATAACAGTATATTGGTATTTTTTTTCCATTACAACATACGTCAATTTTTGTGTGCTGCAGTTTTGCAAGTAGAAAGTCACTAAGACATAATATATCTAATAATAACTAAGACAGATTGCCTTGTGTCCACACTTTGACATTCCTGCACAGACCCGTAGCCAGACCTGTTTGAAGGGGGGTCGTTTCGAAGGCCCAATGGGCCTGAGGTATATAGGGGGGTCTAAAAAAAGTGGACATCGATGCTAAAAAAGTGTACTTCGAGGCTGGGCGGGAGGGTCGACGAAAGGTACACGAAAACGAGGCTATGGAATGATTATTTATCTGGTTTACCTATTTTTGGAATCATCTATTGACTGCTAGCAACTTATTATCGTCGTTCAGTTATAGTTTTGTAATGTTAGTTGGTGCCGATAGCCACATTTATTTGGGTTGTTCATTATTAACAACAACAGCCCTAATCTGCCAACCTTTGAATGCATGACCGAGTTTGCCAACATACAGGTAATGGCCAATGAGGCTTGATCATGCATGATGGGTCCGAGGAGAGGGGTCAACAGAGGTCAGCCCAAGCCATGTACTCTCTCTCTCTCTCTCACTCTCTCTCTCGTCTCTCTCTCACCCCCCGCTCTCTCCTCCTCTCTCATCATCTCTCTCTCTCTCTCTCTCTCAACCGAAACCACAGAATAGACCGCACGTAAATGTATACATGTATATTATCTGTACCAATGCTTATCTGTGTCATTGTATTAATATTGCCTAACCACAAAAGCTATTGTAACACTGGTTAGAGTAGGCGGATGCGCATGCTGAACTCGTGGGCGGATCCAGGATTTATGTCTAGAGGGGGCGGGGATTTCAAATAAATGAGACACATATGATCGTCAACTTTCATAAAATTCAGATCATTTTCTGCATTTTTTCTTATTTATCATCAAAAGTATATGTTGTTACCACTCAATTTAACACTTCAACTGAGTGGTAACAGCGTACACTTTGGGTGAGAAATTTGGAAATAATCATATCTGTCCGCGTAAAAAATGGGTTTAGATATAACCGCGACCAATGTTAGAGGGTGCGTGTGCCGGACATACACGCCTCTGCCTACATCCGCACCTGGGGCCGTTTCACTAAACTTCTTACGACTAAAATGTTCGTAAGTGCAAATTAAGAATCGTCTGGAAATTTCACTTGATGGATTTACATTTATTGAACATAGGCTGCATATGCAGCCTATGCTCAATAAATGTAAATCCAATAATTGTTTACAAGAACAAATTGTTAATGTTTCATTTACAGACTATCATAATTTTGCGCTTACGAACATTTTAGTCGCACGAAGTTTAGTGAAACGGCCCCCTGCCGTGGACCTGGAGGTAGCAAAAGACTATCAGTCACATGTCTCCAGGCACAGCAATGGTGGATAGTAGCTAGTTATTTCTCTTTTAATTTATTTATAGAAGTGCGGTCCGGTTGTATATTTGTTGGACTACTTGCTTGTAATACAATCGATTGTCGCATGATTTGTTTTGTAAAGAAGTCATGAAAGTGTTTTCAACTAGTGTTGATCCAGATCATCCTACATATATTCGCAGTCTGATTCGGGACTGCATTGTTTGCCAGATTACTATTTTCAGACTTATTAATATTATTGCAATCAGTGTATTCTCAGATCAGGTCTACTCTGTTCGCAAAACTCAATTGTTGCGCTATTCAGTAAGACATAAACGCTTAAATACAGCATAGTATCTATAAATAGATTTGCAAAGGGAAATAACTAACTACGACCCCTCGTTCTTCAGTGCAATTTATTCCCATTTTGGGCAATAGCATGATAACAGCACATTGTTGTAGGAATATCGCCTATGAAACTAGCCCAGCTAACTTAGTCGTGTTGGTACAGAAGGAATTAGACAGCCAAAAACTACCGAGGGCGGTATTTGACGGCCGGGCAGTGGGGGATATTAGATAATATCGGTAGTATGAAGAAAAAGATCTACAAGTATTCCCCAAAACTGCAAAGGGTATACACATACATGTTATATTTAATCCCGAGATTAATTTAGAACCATTCATTTATTTTCTTATTTCCCATGAGTATTCCGCCGCTAGATTTGGCCGGCGAAGCCATGGATACACACACACTCATCCACTAACACAGTTGCAGAACGGTCTAATGCACGTACATGTATGTACAGGTAGCATACCTTATTCGACCTCTGTTAGTGTGTAGGTTCGCGGATGTATATTTAACGCGGTGTCTACATGATTACACAACCGCCTACGTTAAACTTGTCCAGATGTCAACGTTTCTGAACATCTATTGGCAATGATCGCAACTCGCAATCAAGCAGATTGATTGGCTGAGCCTGAGCTGTAACACAGCTCAGGCTCAGCCAATCAATCTGCTTGATTTAAATTATTCGCATGCAATTGTATGCAACTGTAACATTATTACTTAAAGGTACATGCCCACCCAGTAGGCACAAACTGTTTTTTATAGGAATCAAATAAGTGTATAATTGTGTCACTATTCCACCAGTTCTAAAAATTATCAGTGTTCGCTATACAGATATAATAATTTAGTAATATTTATTTTACTGATAGTGACTCGCGGTGGTATGAGGCTATTTTCATATGCAATTGAGGCATGATATTTTTTAATTATTTATACTAATTAAATGCGTCACCTGAAAAAATAATATTTTCGACAGATTATAAAGTACGATCATTGCACATCAAAAAATAAATACAGAGAATAAATAATATCTGTTAACATTTTAAGGAAACACGGTTATCGCCCCGGATATCAGTGCGTAAATTTGCGTCTGATATCATATGTATATAATGCCAATCAATACATGGGGTAATGGTAAATGAATGTTTACTTTGCCATATTGTGCCTACTGAGTGGGCATGTGCCTTTAAACTTGTCCAGATGTCAACGTTTCCGAACATCTATTGGCAACTCGCAATCAAGCACTGCGTTCATGTAGCACAGCTCAGGCTCAGCCTATCAATCAGTTTGATCTAAAGCACAGTATTGGGGATGACCACGACAAGTTATGCTTCCGGCCAAACCCAAAGATTTATTCACATGCAATTGTATTTAACTGCAACAATATTACTTAATGAATATTATTTAAAGTAAATCACACTATTCAAGCATTTTGAAAGCAAATTATCGCAGGCGGTGGTGTATATGTCGCGAGTCTGACGACCGTAATTCACGACGGAAATATCACGGCCGCACCGTGTCGCGCGGAGCGATATTGGCTAATATAGCTCCACCCACCCAGCCAATGCAGCCGCGGATTCGCATTTAGCATTTTCTACGAGAACACCTCTCAATATCGGCGTAACGGAATCGCAGTGCCACTCATCATTATGATCATAAAGGCCGACCCCTTGTCTCATTGCGATCATTAATTGATCATTATGTGACGAAAACCGAATTACTGCAAGTGCCCGCGATCGAATGCGAAACGCATTATGGACGCAAATTATAATAAAGTACTTTGTAGCAAATATCAGCGTATTAGATCGCTTGTTTCGGATGGAGGACAAATTACGGTGGAAATCAGATTATCAATCATAATTCGCCATCATATCGGACTGGATGCGTGTCGCTTTATTTGATAACAGTCAGAGGAAGTGGTTGGAATACTGTACGCAGCACGTGGAGAGAAAATACGAATGTGTTGTTTGTGATTCAGTAGAGGAATATACGATACAGGCGCGTACTTGGAAGTGAAATTGAAAGGTAAGGACACGCTTGCGTGGACTGTGCTTGAAATTATTGTAACGTTTATGTGTGTGCATATTTAGCAGCATTACTTATGTAGTTAGTCTGAATATTCTGCAGAGAAATTTGAAATTTCTCTGCAGAATGTTCAGACTAACTACATAAGTAATGCTGCTCAATTTGGTATTTGCGGACTCATAGTGCTAACGGCTGGTCATCGTTAAAAGGAAGAAACCGCAGTCTTATTGATGACAAATAAGATTTACCTGAGACCCCATGGGCGCCGACATTACTGCATTAGACCACGTGATCCCATGCCCTGCTTATATTCAGTAACAACAAACAAAGCTAGTTTTAGTCATGTAATAAGTATTGTCCTTTTTTTGGCGAAAGCCTGCCAAAGACTGCGTACTGCTACAGTTTAAATACAGTGGAACCTATCTAAATGAAAAATCCGTAGTATTTTCTAAGGTGCCCGAGTTGGAGATTCTCGTTCATGATACTGTATTTGTACATGACTCTCGTTGTTTGACACCTCTCACAGCCGTGTTCAAACGTAGAGCGCGTGATGTTTGACCATTGCAGTACGCAATGCTCATTCCGGGGCCAAGCCAAAACCTACGTAATGCACGAGTCTTATGACGTTACTAGAACGCGCCATTTCGTCACCAGTAGCCTATTTCACCAACATTGCAAAGTATACTTTTCTAGCAAAGTATACTTTGAGAGAGTAACCATTTATTTTTCCTGAAATGCATTATTTCATATAGAACTAACAAATGCATATATGTCATGATTAAAAGTATGCAGAATTATTGTACTGAATTTATTACATTATCACAGCCAAATTGGCTGTGATAATGTAATAAATTCAGTATAATAAAAATTAATAAATTTATCCTAAAATTGAAAATTTCTCCCTCAAAGTATACTTTGCTGGAAAAGTATACTTTGCAATGTTGGTGAAACGGGCTACAGACGTACGCACTGAAATTTTGAAATTAATGCGGATCAATCATGGAAAACGTATGAACAATTCTGTTTGTATGGAACGGGTTATCAAAGTACCGAAAGTACTGCTTAATTACATCTCAAATTACACGATATTTCCTTAAACAATAACGTTCGATCATGTTCAACCGCGGGTAAACGTTTACCGTGGCACTCAGGAACTGTTTGAACCCGCGGCCTTGGGGTTCAAACAGTTCCCTCGTACCACGGAAAAACGTTTACCCACGGCTGGACATTGTCTAACCTTATAATTGACCCGGTACTTGATGGCGAACAACTTAGCTCCTGAGGAAACAGTGAAGATGCAGAGGCTAATGTAGATTGCGTTTGTCGTGAACTGAGGCATTCTGATAGTCTGACGACAAAACTGGACTTATTTACTTAATGTTTTATCAGTGTAAACCCAAATCATATGCTGCATTTATCCTCCTGTGGTATATGTTTTTGTTTGAGGAATAATTCAAGATTCGAAGACAGAATAGCGAATACTTTACAACATACGTGGATTTAAATGCTCATCAGCTTCTACACTGCTCAACAAGGCATTGGTATTTAGTTTACCGGGGCATTAACCCTTTCAACCCTAAGGAACTGGAATGGACTGTGATATACTAATGTTCCGACCAATCCAATGGTCACAAAATGATTTTCAGATTCGTCCATTTATGAAAAGGGGGTATTTGTTGTTCTCAAAAATATGAAAATTACTTTCAAACAGTGCAGATCCTGATGAGACGGCTCGTTACGAGCCGGCTCATTTGTATCTGCACTGTTTGCATAAACCGATATAGCGGGCTTTCGGGTTCTAAGGGTTAACAATAGCTGCTGCCGTAATATAGTAAAAAGTACAGATGTGAAGAGAAAACCAGCGACTTAGTTGACATTTAGCTGTTGAATCAGACTGTTACAATCTGATCAGTGTTTTCACTAATCACATTAAAATCATAGCTGTAAGATTTTACAAGAAACTGTCAGTATTATGTTTATACTAGAGTTTTGTATTATATTTTATAGTATGTTTATACTAGAGGCATACATCAACACACAGTTTAATTTATGAAATTGTTGTCCTCCGCAATTTTGCGTAGCCATATTTATTTGTTGCACTGTACATGCAAGTTAAAATATGTATTATATGTGAGTCCATGTTCAAAACGCACATACGGTACACTACTGTCTGTTTCACGAAACATGCCCACATTGTACAGGCCATATAAATAATGCAGAAACATTTGTGTCGATAATAATAAATTTTATGAAAGATTTAAGAATGAGCTTCTTTTTCTTTGGTAAAATTTGGTCAAATATTGATTGTATTACGAACAATTGATTTGTCTATGGGGATTTAACATGGGGGAAAAGGAGGTGGGAGTCAAAAAACGAATTATTGTGGAAATTGTCTCCGAAACCTGGCTAGATAGCTTGGAAATTATCTAACTAAGAAAACAAAAGTTAAATTTTGAAAGTCGGTCCAGTATTTCTGAAATTCAAAAATGCCCCCATGTCAAATCCCCATAGACATCTTCACTCTGTGAAGATGTCTATGGGGATTTAACATGGGGAAAGAGTGAACATGTCTATGGGGATTTGACATGGGGAAATTGCTTTTCGCAAAAAAAATCAATATTCGACTAAATTTTACGAAATTTAAAGAAGGCTCTTTCTTAAATTTTGCTTTAATTTAATATTATCGAATTGCATTGTTTATATAGCCGTCACATTTGGGCAGGTTTCGTGAAACAGACAGTAGTAGTGATGTATTTGGAGTATCCATGTGCCGGGCTATCTCTAAACCGGACACCAATGGGACTTCCCTGGCTGTCCGGTTTACAGATATTCCATTGTATCAAATTTAATCTCTTGGAATTTTGTAACACATTTGACGCTAGCAGTTGCAGAAATGAATGTAATTTACACAGCATGAATATCTATTGTTACATGACTGCCGTTGTTTGACACCGCTTACAGAGTATTCAAATTCGACATTGCCTCGTTTCTTATGAAATCAGTAAACTAGTTTAATGAATATCATATTACAGCGTAGTACAGCCGTGTACAAACGTACAGCGCGTGCTGTTTGACGATGGCAGTTGATCATGCTCATTCCGGGGCCAAGCCAATACCTACGTAATGCGTGTGTCTCGTGACGTTACTAGAACGCGCCATTACGTTACCAGACCAGACCAGTTCACAACGGTCGCACTGGATTTGTTTATATTGATGCGTAGGATGGGGCACCTGCATCACGCGACGTGTAAGTATTGCGACACCGGAATATGTATGTGTAAATCAGCTGGTTGAATGGAACGGGTTATCAAAGTACCGAAAGTACTGCATATATGCTCAAATTACGACAAGCGTTTACCCACGGCTGGACATGGTCGAACCTTATATTTCTGCATGGACTTGACAGTATGTCTATTCACGGCTAAAGCGTTATAATGAAGAAAAAAAGCAATATGTTACTCAATGAGGCGCATATTTCATATTAAATCATATATAACTACACTACTATGATCTCCAACGAGTTTACATGTGATATGAGATGTGCATAAAATAGATGGCGAGTTTCATAAATCTCATATCAAATGGAAATAAGTTTGAGATTCTGTTTTTTACTAACACGTAATTTCTTTCTGTAACGAGTTACAGACAGAAATTTCGGGTTAGTTTATCAAGTGACTTCACACTTCAAATAGCAGAACATTTGGACATATCCGATATGCTACAGTGAGTAGACGTCATTGATTATTTTCGCATCTAGTTGAAAATCTCGACAGAGTAAAATAGTTTTAATACAAGCTATAAACCTGTTACATGCAGAAATATGTCCTATTATAGGTTCCCTCTCTGTGTAATCAATTCATATTACTATACGGGAGCAAATTCTGACAATTGCAGTAAATTTATTATAGGAATCGTCCAGTATTCCCGCGACTTTTCCAAGTTTATATCCCCGATAAATTCCACAAAAAGGCCATTCATTCCTTATAATTCCAGCATTTGAAATAAATTCATCAAGAAAATGTGTTTATTTTCCGTTTTCTTAAGAATTATTTTAACTGCGCCTCACGGTTACGGAAAGTAGTTCGGCGTGGGAGTTTACTGGGATATACATTTTGGACAAAGATTTGCTACGGGCCAATCAAATAGGGAATTGTGTAAATATTTTTGTGCTGGAATTATTTAGTCACGGACGCTTATAATGAATTTTAAAACATGATGACGTCAAAGTCAAAACAACATTGCTCTGTCGCGCCATTAGCGACGTCATTTGGAACTTCTTCATTTTGTTCGTTTGGCATAACGTTAGTATATAATACGAATACGTAATTAGGGTGATTCTCCCAGCAAATTAAATTCGTTCCAGCTGTTATTACACGTGTGTCATATTAATTTTATGAAATAAGATACATCACATCATGACAAGGTTTTCATGTGATAAATTGATAAATGTATTTATCACATGAAAGCCTTGTTATGTCGTGTTTTAACTCATGTCATGAGGCGCGGATACAGGGGAAGGGTCCAAGGGGTCCTGTCCTCACCCCCCCCCCCCCCCCCCCCCCCCCCCCCCCCCCCCCCCCTCTGCTCCCGGCAAAAAAAAACAAATAAAAGACGAAAATCTACAATACTCGAATACTTGGATGACTTTTTTCGTGGCATCTAAAAATTTCATGGAGGAGGACCCCCAGACCCCCCTACTTTACGAGTTCGCACCCACCCCTGCAATTATTTCTGTATTCGTGCCTGGTCATAAATGTGATATGGCACACGTGTAATAACACCTGGAGCGAATTGGATTGGCTGGCCGCATCACCTAAATTACGCATTCGTAGTATGCGCCAACGTTATGTCAAATGAATAAAATGAAGACGTCATCATGTTTTAAACGTCATTAGAAGCCTCCGTGACTCATTAAAAGTACTGACATTGTTAGAATGTGCTCCCGTTGGGTAATATGAAGTGTTTACAAAGAACAGGATCCTATATTATATGGCATATTTATAATAATTGTATTGCTAGGATTAAAACTATTTTTTTCTGTGATGCGAACAACTAGATGCGAAAATAGTCAATGGCGTCTGCTCACTGAAACGTTTTGGATGTCTTCAAGTGTACTGCTCGTTGGCGTGTAAAGTCATGTGATAAACAGAATCCCAAACTTCTTTCCATTTGATATGAGATTTATGAAATTTGCCCGCAATTGTATGCACTACTTGTGCGTGACTCGTTTCATAAATGTCATATGAAATGGAAATTTGTTTGAGATCCTTATTTATCATATGACATTTGTCACTTGTGTGTATTACATGTACTACAATTTCACGTTTATTATAGGAATGAATGGCCTTTTTGTGGAATTTATCGGGGTATAAACTTGGAAAAGTCGCGGGTATACTGGACGAAGGCCGGAAGGCCTCGTCCAGTATTCCCGCGACTTTTCCAAGTTTATATCCCCGATAAATTCCACAAAAAGGCCATTCATTCCTTATAATTCCAGCATTTGAAATAAATTCATCAAGAAAATGTGTTTATTTTCCGTTTTCTTAAGAATTATTTTAACTGCGCCTCACGGTTACGGAAAGTAGTTCGGCGTGGGAGTTCACTGGGATATAAATTTTGGACAGAGACTTGCTACGGGCCAATCAAATGTTAGGGAATTGTGTAAATATTTTTGTGCTGGAATTATTATATGACATTTGTCTTCACCTGTCTTTTTTTTTGTATTCCGATAAATATACTCGTAGTCGCCACCCTGTTTGTCTGTTCGTGGATGTACAGTGGATCGTCAGCGTGTAAGTGCACACACGAACGAACACGACAGGTTGGTTCCAACCTGTCGTGTTCGTTCGTGTGTGCACTTACCGCTGACCCCACTGTAGCCCGTACAGACGTTAACGCAAATCTCCGACGGACAGACGGACAGACGAACAGACGGACGGAGGAACATACAGTGGCATGATCCTGTTATACCGGTCAGTTTACCGGGGTACAACGTATATGCACTGTATCTAATAAAACTACTCCATTAGTTTTTTAAATACTTATAAAAAATATGTAGGTATAAGCAGTCCTAAACAGCGGATGCGCTTGATACACTTTGCCCACCGTACTTACTCCACCAGGCATTGATAAAGGTGAGCAACCACCATACAGTGTTCCTATAGCCTAATCATTGACCGTGGAATCTCTCTAAACCGGACACCCTGGGTGGTCCCCAGGGTGTCCGGTTTTGGAGAGGTTCCATGACAATGAAACATATTCAGATTAAGCACTACTAACTTTTATCTGTGACCGGTTGAGAGAGGTTCGACAGTACCACACATTTCGCTATTCTCTATTTCCTTTTTAGTATTGTCGATTATTGTGTTCTCATAATCAGCATCCACCATGGATATACAAAAATTCAAATTTATCCCGTCAACACAGTGCGTATGTGCCGTGAAAGACCGTGCCGTGAAACTTTGATGTCCTGTCAATACAACCTAATCACTGCGTATGAATATATGCGGTGGGTGGGGTTACTTGTATTGCATTTTACAGCTATTTGTAGGTGTTGACGGGATAAATAGAATAGTAGGTTAGCGCCGTGAATGGGAAAACAATATCTGGCGCGGCACGGAAACGGGATGTGCTCGGTAGAGCCTCGCCCATCCCGTTTCCTAAGCCACTATTCACGACACTAACCTACTATTCTCTATTTATCAGGTAACGAGCTTTGTATTGGCCGAATACATAGTGACTGATAACATATTGCTGTATCAGGCATTGACCTGATACGAATATCCGGGATACAACAAATTGAAAACTGATCTTTCGTTCGTCGAACAGCGTCACATGACGTTACCGACTCACGTCAATGTAATGACGCAACGTAAACAAGTTCGCGTTTTGTCCAAAAGATAACGACGTCATATGTGGTCATTTGCGAGATTAAACCGTTACCTGATAAATAGAATACCGGGCTACTGGTTGTTTATATCAAGTTTATCAGGCTCGACTCGGAAACGGTAGGAATTCCTCGGCAAGCCTCGCAATTCCTACGCGTTTCCTAGTGTCGGTCGCCTACAACATAAGTATGGTGTTTACTTAATACTTTTCACTACACCGCGTATGAATATCTGTTTGCTTTGGCGTAGTTGGTCCATAATCGACGAGACACCACATGCAACCTACACAGACACGGTGCGTGTGTGGTTATTGCACAAATTGACGTTTATCAAATTATCCTATAACTTTTTATTCGACTCGGGGCGCAGGCATGTATTACGGGCGATCTTGCGTGGCAAACCGTGTGCATTATTTTAATTGTTATTATAATTCCGTTATTAAGCATATCACTGGCTGAACAAAAAAAAAGATCTTCGGAATTTTCAAAATATGTACATCCTCATCATCTTGAAATTGGAGAAGCATACAAGTGTCTGGTCTTTTTTTAGGGACGATAGTGTTATGGACAGTAACGCCTTGTTACGGTGACGGTATGGCGAACACCGTAGCGCCAGATCAGCATGCGCTAATGCGCATGCTGATCTGGGGCTACGCTGTTCACAAACACCGAACGTTCAAGTTTACCAGCTGGTGTGTTTCTTACGTATTTATGTTGGTGATTCGTTATTGTCTTTGTTCCGTATTACGGCGGTTGATGCAAATTACTAACATATCCATACGCGTGCGGTTAATTATCGTTTATGGACATGTTGATCTTCCACTGTGTATAATGTGGAACGCGAATTGTTAGCGCTGGAACATTTCTGCACAGTGGTGCATGTGCAACGCGGTGACTTTATATACTGAAACGATTTAAAAACGCAACAAGGAGATAGACATGTTACTGGGCGTCTCTATGTGATTATGTGTGTGGTCATAGTCAAGGTGTGGGATCACGTGGTTATAACAACAACAACAGTGGCTGAAAGTGTTGAAATCTTGAAAGTATATTTTATATTTTTCTTAATATGAAATGAATTTTTATGAAATATGGCGCAGCAAACGCGTCTTCATCAGCTGCATTTAGTCGTCCAGTGAGTTCGGCACAGACTTCTGTCGTTTTTGCGAAGAATCGATTTCCGTGTCTACCGACACGGAAATCGATTCTTCGCAAAAACGACAGAAGTTTGGGCCAAAGTACAGAGACCACCAAATGCAGTTTAACAAGACGCGTTTGATGCGCCATATTTCATCAAAATCCGTTACGTAATAAGGACAATATAAAAGAATGCGTACTTTCAATATAATGGATTCTGGAAGTTTCAGTACTTGTTGTTGTTGTTAGTACCACGTGATCATACACCTTGATAGTGCACCTCGTACTTTGAGGTATTGATTATGTGTAGTTTGGATAGATAATCATCCAAAAAAAATGTTTTGCCAAAATATACAATTGGTGAATAAATAACATTGTTGCCCTGTGGACCTCCCAGGGTGTCCGGTTCAGCGATGTTTCACTGTAAATCAGGCCTTTGATTATTCCGAGTCATAGTTATGTGCTATGCGATCACGAACATGCATCATCACCCGAGATAAATGACCAAGAAACCCGTCAAGATTATGATCACATATGTTTCTTGTAGTCCGGTTTAGAGAGGTTCGTTCCTCTGCATGTATTCAACTAATCACATAGATCTTGATCAGACTGTGTGAACGTTGATGTGGTCATTCAATGGTTAATCACTGTGAATATTTGAGTATTATTTTTTTCGGAATTCCATGTACAAATGTTTTTGCTTAATGTATATATTGCTGTGACGAGTTTTACAACATTTCAACACAGGGCAGAATGAACCCAACTCCGAATGCTTATAAACAGTGTCGATCCAGATGAGCTGGCTCGTAACGAGCCATCTCATCAGGATCTACACCGTTTATGACTGATTTATCATGTTTCTTTTCTTTTACAAACTACCCTTTTCTTTATTGATGGAATGGTCTGAAGAACAAATCGAAATAGTCGATTAGGGTTACGTAGGGGCGACAGCGTAACTCGATTGAAATATGTCTAAAACCGTGCCAAGAGGCCAGCACATGCGCAGTAACCACAACAGGTCTGCTCGTAAAATTAGGGAATTCATTTGTCAATTATGTGGGAGCTCGTTTTAATTACGATTCGATTCTTTGTTTACGTTGCCCGTAAATGTGGCTGTGACTGGAGAAATTGCGCTGATGGGTATTGCGACCAGTGTATATCCAGATCAGACTGCGGATGCACAGTCTGATCTGGCACTGTTCGCCATTCCATGAATGAAGCATTCATCGTGCTTATAACGGTTACAATAGATCGTCATCAGGTTACAGGAGTGCGCTATTTGATTTGGGTCTACAATGGTCACAAAATCGTATAAGGCTCATTTCTGGAGTAAAGCAACAAATTAGGTCAGAGACGTGATTGGTTGAAAAGATGGGTAGCGATTTAATTAAAGACAACGTACAACGTAATATAAATATGTCCCGTGTTTAGATTTAGTATAGCAAGTTGATGTTCTGGTTACAAGACTGTCTAGTAAGTGCTTAAACAGACATAAAAAACATGTAACGTAATATTTGGATAGTTTTCACTGTTCTAGGGCACACGTATTCGGATTGCTTTGGATTGTTTTGGTATTTGTATTTAGGCTATACCTACTAAGACAAATGACGTTATATAACTCTCACGGGAAGTGTACACGTGTATGCGAAGAAGGCGTGTCAACCAATACGTAAGTTATAGTTCCATATTGAATTTTTAATAAACTAATTTCTCGCTCGCTAGCGCTCGCTACGAAATTAATTTATTAAAAATTCAATATGTGAACTATAACTATTGCTCACCGTGGCCACAGTAGAATTATTCCGAAAACTACACTTTTGACGAGCTGTGTTCAATTTCGTGTCCAATGGTATTTCGGTCAACTAATGATCTGCGGTAACTCGTTAACTGAGTTGATAAGAAAGTTAGCATAGCCTCGTCTCTTATGATATATTTACCTTCGTTGATAATTATCATATAATTCCAGCACAAAAATATTTACACAATTCCCTAACATTTGATTGGCTCGTAGCAAGTCTCTGTTCAAAATTTATATCCCAGTAAACTCCCACGCCGAACTACTTTCCGTAACCGTGAGTCGCATTTAAAATAATTCTTAAGAAAACGGAAAATAAACACATTTTCTTGATGAATTTATTTCAAATGCTGGAATTATAAGGAATGAATGGCCTTTTTGTGGAATTTATCGGGGATACAAACTTCGTCCAGTATTCCCGCGACTTTTCCAAGTTTATACCCCGATAAATTCCACAAAAAGGACATTCATTCCTATAATGAACTTATCAGCCAAAGGCATGTAATGTTATATTTGTTGCATAAATACAGCATCAGCCACTAAAGCTGTATTGATCACCTAACATGTTTTCTGTGGCGATATTTATAAAACTATTTATTTGTTATTTCACATTAGATCATCTGTTAACTATGTATAGCGTAATTACGATGTTAATATATGTACGATACGCTTATAGTGGGGACTAGCCTGGATGTACTAGATCTATAATTAATTACATTATTTTCAGTTTGGTTTTTATTTTTCTTTCAGTCACTGACGTATTCTGCTAAGACCAGCATTGGCGTTGAACCCCACACTCGAGTTCACTTGACTTTGTGCATCGATCTGTCTCGGTAACACCAGCATACGCCGTGCCGGATCAACTGTCAGATCAGACGAACCCATTACAACCTTCCTACTGAAGCCGGTGGCCGATACGCCGTCGACTGGGCTGTTTATGACGGGCCCGCTATAACGAGATATCGCCGACCGACCGCTGGGCCAGGATGTTCTGTTTCCACTGCCCGCCGGGCCTCCACCCGGCTTCCCGCCCGATGGGCATGGACCTGCCATTCCAGACCCATCCCTCATGTAAGTACAAAGTATTGCCCGCCTATCGGCACTCGTGAAATATGCACACCACTCGATCATGTAGCATATGAGACACGCCATGCGAGTTTGTACCTTCGGACATCTGCGTATTTTATTTAAATACGTTTACAAAATTTACAATATTTTTCATAAATAAAATCAAAATTTGACAAAATTTACAACATTTACAATATTTTTCATAAATAAAATCAAAAGTTGACAAAATTCTCGGAGTACATGCGGAATATAATTCCGCATGTACTCTGAGAATTGTGTCAACTTTTGACGCCATTTACGGAAAATATTGTAAATTTTATGAAATTACGCAGATGTCCGAAAGTACAAAATCGCATAGCGTGTCATATTCGTTACCGAAACTCTGTTTAACCACTAAACCCGTTATTTTTCACAAATCGTGCTTCTGGTACATGAATAACGGAAACGCAAACACTAAACTATCTCCCCTGTTTATGACAATGTATTATAGTAACATAGCACGGATTTCTCGAGCGATGAAATGATATTGGTTGACATTGTTCATTCACAGTCCATACATGGACCGGGAGTGGATGTGGGACGGTATGTGTACATGTATCTTATCGACGAATCTGTCTTCAACCTCTTGATCATGGCAACGGTGAATCTTACTGGTGTTCACACCTGGGGCTAAGTGATCCCGTTTAGTAAGGGTGTCTGGCATCGAATCGGGACACTGTCGGTGTTGACAGTTTGTATTGCAAGATCCCTGCTGACTGCATGCTACTCCCCGATACAGGGGCCCGTTTCACTAAACTTCGTACGACTAAAATGTTCGTAAGTGCAGATTTAGAATAGTCTGTACATTTCAATTGATGGATTTACATTTATTGAGCATAGGCTGCTTATGCAGCCTAAGCTCAATAAATGTAAATCCAATGATTGTTTACAAGAATTTCATTGTTAATGTGAAATTTACAGACTATCATAATTTTGCACTTACGAACATTTTAGTCGTACGAAGTTTAGTGAAACGGCCCCCGGGTGAATTTCCATTTGTATGTACGTATATGTTGTTGTTCACACATTGGATTTTTAAGGAATTAAATGCG
Organism: Conchocele bisecta; assembly: GCA_029237695.1. Lineage (NCBI taxonomy): Eukaryota > Metazoa > Mollusca > Bivalvia > Lucinida > Thyasiridae > Conchocele > Conchocele bisecta. The sequence continues at coordinate 112,851,590 of CM055267.1, read as the reverse complement.
AGCGAGCTTTAGTTCCCGCAGCATTTAGTTCCTTAAAAATCCAATATGTGAACAAAAACATACTTACGATTAGCCAGGTGTATAATGCAGTCTCACGTCCGAGCATTGATCTTCCAGTTCCTGTTGAACATGTAGTCATTAAATATGCCACAGTTAGATCACGGTTCGTCCGCATGTACGATGTGATAATCCGCGAGCGTTAGCGAACGTACATGCGGACGAACGTGATCTAACTGTGTTATCACATCATCATTTCCTTACATTGCCATTGTGAAAATGCAGAAACAAAACTCGAAAATGTATCAAAGATGTGATAAGGTACTTATAATACCACAGGTCTGTATAGTGGTATTGGCAAAACGTGTAGATCCAGATGAGCCGGCTCCTGACGAGCCGTCTCATCAGGATCTGCACTTTTTGCAAGTAATGTTCATAATTTGGAGAACAAAAACATCTCATGTTCATAAATGGACTGGTCTGAAAATCATTTTGTGATGATTGGAATTGGTTGCAAAATTAACATATCAAAATCCATTCCAGTTATTTAGGGGTGAAATGGTTAATCTGCCGAGGTCTGTCCGTGAATGTGCAAAAAAACAATGTTTAGCCCTTCGCGCCGTCGATAACTCACCCCCCTAAATTAATTTCTGCGTACGTGCCTGTTATTGTTGAACGGAAGTAAAGCCACACTCAATAAATCAAATCGAAAACCCATATATTGAATATTGAAACCCCATACCTGAAACACAAAGCCTTTAACAAAGCATTGTTTTTCTACGTGGCGCTACATCACAACACGTTGTTACGCCAGGAGAAAACGTCTTACGACAAACGAAATCAAGATAAATACTTATCGCCGTAGTAATTAAAACAGTCCCCACCGCCTTTGCGACCAGTGTAAACCCAGATAAGACTGCGCGTCCGTGCAGTCTTATCTGGGTCTACACTGTTCATCATTCAGTCACTCAGTAAAACATCAACATTTCGTCTAATGACTAATGATAAACTCGCATCCTTCATCCGAATCGCATCAACTGCGAGTCGCACTATCAAAAAGCATTGACTCCCATTTTGCTATGGCTCGTCCCTTAACAGACTCGTCCCGAAATAACTTGACGTTTGGAAAATATCGCGAAGAGCGTTAACCGCATCACTGTCCTTTGTCTGTCGGATTACACAGTTTAACTCAGTTTATGCCTTGCCCGTAGCCTTTATGGAATAAAACTTGATATCGACGAAAATGAAATTATTCCATAATGAGATTACTCCACCGTCCATTCGTGCCACTCAACGTCCGATGAAGTGGTCGGGAAGAAAGATGAAAAATTAATAGAGGACTCAATATCGTTTAAGTTATTAAGTATCTTATATTGTGTTTGATCCAAGTAATGACCGCGAGATACCGCGGAATGAGATGACGGAGTTAAGAGCTCTGGCTAAGGAGACGCTTGAAGTGATCTGTGTCGTGAAGTGGCTTGGTATATTAAAGGCACGGCGTCTCAGATATTGCCGGTGTGGAGTTTCATTTTATCAACTTCAAATCGTCTATATCAAGCAAGCGCATCGTTTTATATGATCAAATTCAAGCATGGTGTGTTCGGCATATACTGTTGTAAACATGGGCAATAGATTCGAACTGCAATAGCGCATTCTGATCTCGCGCTGAGCTGGTCGCCATAGTCTTATGGTCCCTTTCCTGAGCTGGGGGCCGTTTCACTAAACTTCTTACGACTAAAATGTTGGTAAGTGCAAAATTATAATAGTCTGTGAATTTCACATTAACAATGTTTTCTTGTAAACAATGATTGGATTTACATTTATTGAGCATAGGCTGCATATGCAGCCTATGCTCAATAAATGTAAATCCATCAATTTAAATTTCTAGACGATCCTAAATTTGCACTTACGAACATTTTAGTCGTACGGAGCTTAGTGAAACGGGCCCCTGGAGGCCAAAATACTGTGAAGAGATTGAAGTCAAAACAATGTATTGTGTGAAACTGAGACGTTAACAATTTGTGTAAGGACTTCAAGTACTGTGGGAATTGGACACTGTGTGTCAAAATATTCTAAACATATGTCCCTATCAATTTCTCCCCACTCCCCACTCCGGGAATTAGATATATGTCTAATTTACGATGGCGTGCGCATTATTTTTCAATAGAGCCAATATTTCCCCCATCGAGGAATTATTTAGTTATCTCATTCCCATCTCTGCGGATTGTCTGTTGCCCAATTATCCGTAGACCGTATACAACCCCAACCCCACCACGCAACCACACGTCCACGACAGTAACACGCGCACTAACCATGCTAACAATGCAAAAACCAAGAACAAGAACAAGAACAAATCGTTTATTTTCGCAATAGATTTTCATTCCACACGCAGGTGGAATAAGAAACAAACCAGGCATGTATGATAAGTAGTACACATGGTGTTACTGTCGTGGGCGTGTGGTTGCTTAAATGTTAATTTGCTCATTCTACTACCACAAATGATCGTTGTGGTTTACTAACATTGTATTCGAATTACATACAGAGAAAATCATCATTGTCAATAAAGTTCTGGTAATACACTATTTTAATAACGGAAAATTATATTTGTTCTTAAGTAGCATACATGTACATCGTTTTATTATTATATTACCCCACTTCTATCCATTCCTGAGTGTGCACCCGTGTTAGTAGGAGAATTAGACGCAGTATGTTTATCGGGGTGTGATACATTACTTACAGCACGGTTGTCCGCATGTACGAGATATAAATAGATGTATTATGGATATAGACGTGGGATAAATTACTTACAGTACAGTTGTCCGCATGTACTAGAGATAATTATATGTATTATGGATATAGGCGTGGGATAAATTACTTACAGTACAGTTGTCCGCATGTACTAGAGATAAATAGATGTATTATGGATATAGGCGTGAGATAAATTACTTACAGCACGGTTGTCCGCATGTACGAGAGATAAATATATGTATTATGGATATAGGCGTGGGATAAATTAATTACAGCACGGTTTTCCGCATGTACGAGATATAAATAGATGTATTATGGATATAGGCGTGGGATAAATTACTTACAGCATGGTTGTCCGCATGTACGAGAGATAAATATATGTATTATGGATATAGGCGTGGGATAAATTACTTACAGCATGGTTGTCCGTATGTACGAGAGATAAATATATGTATTATGGACATAGGCGTGGGATAAATTACTTACAGCATGGTTGTCCGCATGTACGAGATATAAATATATGTATTATGGATATAGGCGTGGGATAAATTACTTACAGCATGGTTGTCCGCATGTACGAGAGATAAATATATGTATTATGGATATAGGCGTGAGATAAATTACTTATAGCACGGTTGTCCGCATGTACGAGAGATAAATATATGTATTATGGATATAGGCGTGATATAAATTACTTACAGCACGGTTTTCCGCATGTACGAGATATAAATAGATGTATTATGGATATAGGCGTGGGATAAATTACTTACAGCACGGTTGTCCGCATGTACGAGAGATAATCCGCGAGCTGCGGATTATCTCTCGTACATGCGGACGAACCGCTAAGCAGTACATGCAAGCGTGTTAATATCCTCGAGCGAACGATCGGATGAACGACGAAAATGGCGAATGAAACGAAATTCCCAAACTATGGGAACACAAACTGAAAATCACTCTAATTAAACATTTTTTTTACTTAATTGCGTTTCCTGCTAAACCAATATCTTGCTTTAATTACTCCAATTCAATTAGACCTCAAAACGTGTCGCCCATATTAGCTACTTGCGATATATTTGTCAATTTCTAACCGTGGAATTTTGCCGGTGTGCTGGGGAAGTGAGAAAGAAAAAGCAGCTAACTAACGAACGTTGATGCGTAATTCGGCTAACAACATTAGTTAGTCCAATTACGCTGATTAGAGACAATCGCGTGCTTAAATTTGGTTCACAAACTTAATTATGTCGTACAGATTTTGGCTTTTAACCCCTTGGTAGATTTGTGGAGATTGGTAGGAAAACGATGTCTTCCTTTATTGGCTTGGGAAAACCGAAACCACGGGAACGGTAACCGTGGAAACGGCGTAGTTTCATCATTATTATTTAACTTTGTCGTAACCATAGGAACGCCTTATTTTCAGAACTATTTGTTAAACTTGTCGTAACCGTGTAAACGACGTAGTTTCATCAGTATTAGTTAGCTATTTCGTAACCATGGAAATCATTATATTTTATTTTGTCATATCCATGGAAACAGCGTATCTGCATCATTATACTTTTTTTTGCCGTAACCGTGGAAACATTTTATTTTCATATTTATTAATTATTTTATTTTACCGTGACCATGGAAATTGTGTCATTTCATCATTAATACTACAGACGCTCTCTAGACTCTGCATCCGGATACCCAGATAACCTTCGTGTGATTAATTGTGATGGGTTTTACTGTGATTAATCACTGGTGATAATGTACGTTCATGATCACAAAACACGACTTGATTCCATGGAGTGCCATATGCATGTACATGTAGCTTATTTACATTGGAATTGGGGAGCGTTTCACTAAACTACGTACATGTACGACTAAAATGTTCATAAGTGCAACATTATGATAGTCTGTATATTTCACATTAACAATGTTTTCTTGTAAACAATCATTGGATTTACATTTATTGAGCATAGGCTATGCTCAATAAATGTAAATCTAGAAATTGAATTTTCCAGACGATCCTTAATTTGCACTTAAAAACATTTTATTCGTACGAAGTTTAGTGAAACGGCCCCAGCTCTCCACCGGACATTATGGGGGTGGGGGGGGGGGGCGGGATCAGAGCGCTTCCAATGTATACATTGTATTTAGCTTTGCCGAATCGATAAAACAATGGTCATTGAAAATGAATATTTCAATTCAGTTGTCGAATGTTGTTTGACGTTTACTGGTAATTGATGCCACATACGTGTCGTACCGACTCCTATCATATTGAAAACAAAAACATATAAGCGAAAGTCAAACGATCCATATGGAACATGCTATATGGAACATTTACATTTCAACTACCGCTTAATTCCCACGAAACATACCTTGTACGTTTATTCAGCAACAACATATTCAGATATTGCCGGGTTTCCGAATCCTTTCGTTGATTAGTGTTGTTCTTTTTTTCTGAACCTAAATGTACGGATCAGGGACCCGTTTCACTAAACGTTGTACGACTAAAGTGTTCCGTAAGTGCACATTTAGAATAGTCTGGAAATTTAAATTCATGGATTTACATTTATTGAGCATAGGCTGCATATGCAGCCTATGCTCAATAAATGTAAATCCAATAATTGTTTACAAGAAAACATTGTTAATGTGAAATTTTGCACTTACGAACATCTTAGTCATACGAAGTTTGGTGAACGGTTTGTATTTTGGTAATTGGTAAAAAAAAAGTATTTATGATGCGGAAAACTAACTACTGTCTGTTTCGCGAAAGCTGCCCATATTTTACGACTATATAAACAATTCAAAAACAAGATTTATTTCAATAATATTATATTAAAGCAAAATTTAAGAATGAGCCTTTTTGTTTCGTGAAATTTTGTCAAATATTTATGTTATTGCGAAAAAACAATTCACCCGTGTTAAATCCCCATAGACATATTATGTCTATGGGGATTTAACATGGAGACATTTTTAGAATTTTAGAATTACTGGACCGATTTTCAAAATGTAAGTTTTGTTTTCTTAGTTAAAATCATTTTCAAGCTATCTAGCTATCTAGCTAGATTTCAGAATCAATTTCCAAAAAACTTTTTCGTTTTTCGACTCCTCCTCCAGGTTCTCCACCTTTGTTTTCCCCCATGTTAAATTCCCATAAAGAACTAATTTTTCGTAATAAAATCAATATTTGATGAAATAAAAAGAAGACTCAATTTGGATATTATCGAAAAAAAATATTGTTTTTGCATTGTTTTGCATTTTGCATTTCACGAAACCTGTCCAAATTTTACGGTCATATAGACCGTAAAATTTGGACAGGTTTCGTGAAACAGACACTAGAGCGTTCCAAGTCTATTTATAAATTGTAGTTGATGACTTGTTTTATACAATTTAACTTAGTTCATATGGCTATAGAGGAAAGTTTTTCTTAAAATTAATATGACAGTGTTTGCTTATTTCAAAATAACTAAGATAAGATCAATACTTCATATAAAGGGCGTTCTCCTACCGTTATACATGTAGCTGGAATGCATTGTCCCATGTTTATATCCCCTGTTTATTACAGAGTGTGATATACAAGGTGTATGATCACGTGGTACTAACAACAACAAGTACCGATTCAAAGTACGTATTCTTTTATAGTGTCCTTATTACGTAACGGATTTTGATGAAATATGGCGCATCAAACGCGTCTTGTTGAGCTGCATTTGGTGGTCTCTGTATTTTCGCCCAAACTTCTGTAGTTTTTGCGACGAATCGATGTCCGTGTCTCTGACACGGAAATCGATTCTTCGCAAAAACGACATAAGGCTGTGCCAAACTCCATAGACCACCAAAATGCAGCTCATGATGAAGACGCGTTTGCTGCGCCATATTTCATAAAAATCCGTTGCATATTAAGGAAACTATCAAATAATACTTACTTTGGAGTTGGCGACGTTGTTGTTGTTGTAACCACGTGATCATGCACCTTGATATATAACGGACTACAACAAAAAGTCGTTGCAATATTATCAAACACAATTGTGTGTTTGGTTGATTTAAAGGTACATGTCCACTCAGTAGGCACAACATGTTCTTTATAGGAATTAAATAAATGTATAATTGTGACACTATTCCACCAGTTCTAAAAATTACCAGTGCCCGCTATACAGATATAATAATTTAGTAATATTTATTTTACTGATAGTGACTCGCGGTGGTATCAGGCTATTTTCATATGCAAATGAGGCATGACATTTTTTTAAATTATTTATACTAATTAAATGAACCACCTAAAACACTAATATTTTCGACAGAGTATAAGTATCATCATTGCACATCAAAAAATAAATACGGAGAGTAAATAGTAATGTCAGTTAACATTTTATGGAAACACGTTTATCGCCCCTGATATAAGTGTTGACATTTATGTCTGCTATAAAATGTATAACAATGCCAATCACTACGTGGGGTAATGGTGAATGCATGTTTATATCGCCAGAAATTGTCTCAGATGATGTCTCCGATATAAAGAACAGTTTGTGCCTACGAGTGGGCATGTACCTTTAAGTCATTTGATGTCAATACATATAAATCACGTGGTTACAACAACAACAACGTCGCCCACTCCAAAGTAAGTATTATTTGATATTGTCCTTAATATGCAACGGATTTTGATGAAATATTGCGCAGCAAACGCGTCTTCAAGAGCTGCATTTGGTGGTCCAGGGAGTTCGGCACAGACTTATGTCGTTTTTGCGAGGAATCGATTTCCGTGTCGGAGGCACGGAAATCGATTCTTCGCAAAAACGACAGAAGTTGGGGCGAAAATAAAGAGACCACCAAATGCAGCTTAACAAGACAGCTTAACATATTTCATCAAAATCCGTTACGTAATAAGGACACTATAAAAGAATACGTACTTTGAATCAGATGGATTCTGGAAATTTCAGTACTTGTTGTTGTTGTTAGTACCACGTGATCATACACCTTGACATTGTCTGTACATTGTGTCGAAGCTAGCAATGGAAGCGGACTGTAAATTATGACGTCATTTCCGTGAGCAAATGCAACCTGGAAATGTTTAGTCGTTAATATCGACAGATCACGGACACATTTATGGCTGTGACTGGAGAAATGTTGCTTATTGGTTTGACCATTAGTGTAGATCCAAATCAGTATGTGCATTCACACAGTTTGATCCGGATCTGCATTGCTCGCCATTCCATCAATTAAACATCTGTCATGCGTATGCGTTATCAAGCTACACGAGTGTGCCATTTAATTAGGAGCTTCGCTGATCACAGATCCCTTAATAACCCCAAATTCTCCAGTCAAGGTCACATTTATTCAAAATCGACGTTGCATGTGTGGCAAACTTCATTTTCTTCCAAAATTGTTCATTTTATAATTGCTTTAGTCATGTTGTAATGTGATTTTATTCCAACGAAATTTGATTAACTGACGGCAGCCCTATCTTATCAAATTCCGAGACTTTTTAAGTATTCGGGCTTTTAAAACAGACACATACTTGTACGGGTTCGTTAAAATGCTGTTACATTAAACCAGATTCGGTTAACATGCAAATATGATTAGTTGTTTTTAAGTGCTTAAACGATGACGCTAGTGGCAATGTTAGTGGTAGTAGCGAGCTGTGGAGTCAGTATTGTTTCCACGGCAACCGTCTCAATACTTTTGTAGACTTATTGTTAACCGTTTTAACACGACGTACATACCTCCATAGCGGTGTTTGCAAATAGTGTAGATCCAGATGAGCCGGCTCGTGACGAGCCGTCTCATCAGGATCTGCACTTTTGGCAAGTAATTTTCGTATTTGTTAGAAAAAGCACCCACTTTTCATAAATGGACTAGAATATTATTTTGTGTCGATTGGATTGGTTGGAACATTAGCATAATTTTATCAAAACACATTCCAGTTATTTAGGGGTGAAAGGGGATGCATTCATTTGTCCCCATTTCTATTCAGCCCGGCGTAGTGTGGGTGTGAGCAGTAGTATTGTATACTTGATGAGACGTTACGTGGGGTCAGCGTGTAAGTGCACACATGAACGAACACGACAGGTTGGTTCCAACCTGTCGTGTTCGTTCGTGTGTGCACTTACACGCTGACCCCACTGTATCTATCGGGCTACGACAATAGCTATACTGAACTATCATATGTAGCGCTATACTAGAACCACGAATATTCGTGTTTCTAGTTTCAGGGTGCATAAGCTTTCGGGTACATGTTAAGTTAAATAACCAGTGACATCGACAGACGATATCATAGCTTACTACATGTATATGCAACCAAATATTCGTGTTTCGTGTATCAGGTTGCATAGAGTTGATGGATTTTAAACCGTTCTAGCTACAGACCCGAAACTTGGTGTATAGCCTTCCTTGTGATACGTAGATGCGCAAAGTTTATTTCGATTTTTGATTCGACTCCCGTGTCATGCATTATGTCCCCCTATTTGACTTAAAATTTCCCAACTTTGTCTTGTAACTAGTTAAATGTTTAAACCCTAATAGCTACACACCGGAAACTGGGAATGTATCTTCCGTATGAAGAGTAGATGTGCCAATTTATTCGACCCCCGGGTAATGGATTATCTCCCCCTTTTCGACTTAGAATTTCACCATTTTACCTTGTAACTTGTAAAGCTTCTAAACCATAATAGCTGGATGCTTGATTCTTGGTTTGTAGCTTCTTTATGGTGTGTAGATGCACAAAGTGAATTCTATTTTTGCTTTGACACTGAGCCATGGATTATCTCCCCCTTTTGGACTTGGAATTTTGCCTTGTTTACTATCAAAGCGATATGTGGGGCATCCGTGTTCTATAAACACATTTTCTAATTAGTATTAGGCCGCATAGCTATATACGTGTCTCGAACATCGCACGTGTCTGGTGAAGCTACTAGAAACACAACCCGTCGGAATTAACAATAATTTATGGCGATCGGAAACAGTCAAAGCTATGATCTAATTGTGTTTTCAAATCTTTCCCCCATGATCGTAAAATAATTCAATACTAAATGATTTACTATTACAATAATGCGATTTTATCGTTACTCGATTTGTGCAGAAAAACGGGATTTATGTTCTGTGTTATTCTACCGCAAATGGGATAAAGTGATTCGCAACATTTAGCCCGTAGGTTTATAAAATGGTCTTTATGACATATGAGACACGCCATGTGAGTTCGTACCTTAGGACATTTGGCGGCCGTTTCACTAAACTTCGTACGAGTAAACTGTTCGTACGTGCAACATTATGATAGTCTGTACATTTCACATTAACAATGTTTTCTTGTAGTAAACAATTATTGGGTTTACATTTATTGAGCATAGGCTGCATATGCAGCCTATGCTCAATAAATGTAAATCCACCAATTGAAATTTGCAGACGATCCTAAATTTGCACTTACGAACATTTTGGTCGTACGAGGTTTAGTGAAACGGACCCATGTATACTTTCATTAAATACGTTTACAAAATTTACAATTTTTTTTCATAAATAAAGTCAAAAGTTGACAAAATTTTAAATATAATTCCGCATGTACTCTGAAAATTTTGTCAACTTTTGACGCCATTTACGGAAAATAGTGTAAGTTTTGTAAACGTATTTCATGAAATTACGCGGATGTCTGAAGGTACAAAATCACATGGTGTGTCTCACATAGGACGGTGGCTGACGAAATGGGGCTTATTGTATTTTTGGCCAGTCTGGTTCCTGATATGTTTTTAAAACTCAAAAGTGGCTGTAGCTGGGGACATTTGGATTTTGCGACCAGTGTAGATCCAGATCAGCCTCTGCATTTTCACTAAACTTCGTAAGACTAAAATGTTCGTAAGGAAATTTCAATTGGTGGATTTACATTTATTGAACATAGGCTGCATATGCAGCCTATGCTCAATAAATGTAAATCCAACAATTATTTATAAGAAAACAATGTTAATGTGAAATTTACAGACTATCTTAATGTTGCACTTACGAAAATTTTAGTCGTAAGAAGTTTAGTGAAAAGGCCCCCAGCACTGTTCGCCATTATATCAAAGAACCACCCGCCATGCTTTTAACCAGTAACATAGATCGTTATCAATATGCTCGCGTGTGCTATTTGATCAGGAGATACACTGGTCACCACCAGGTGCCAGATTCATTACACTTCGTACGACTAAAATGTTCGTAAGTGCAAAATTAAGATATTCTGTAAATTTCACATTAGCGATGTTTTCTTTTAAACAATTTTTGGATTTACATTTATTGAGCATAGGCTGCATATGCAGCCTGTGCACAATACATGTAAATCCATCAATTGAAGTTTCCAGACGATCCTAAATTTGCGCTTACGAACATTTTAGTCGTACGGAGTTTAGTGAAACGGCTCCAGGGACTAGTTTCATTAAACTTCGTGTGGCTAAGAAGTTCGTATGTGCAAAAATACAATGTACACGAAAGTTCGGATTATTAGCCGATTTTGGGAATTCTAATGTGAATTTATTTAGATGTAATGTAATTACATGTAGGTGGAAAATGCTCGCATTAAAGGTGCATGCCCACTCAGTAGGCATAAACTGTTCTTTATAGCCGAGACATCATCGGAGACATTTTCTGGCAATATAAACATTCATTTACCATTCCCCCACGTATTTATTGGCATTAGTATACATTATATCAGACGTAAAGTTCCACACTGATATCAGGGGCGATAACCGTGTTTCTATAAAATGTTAACGGACATTACTATTTATTCTCCGTATTTGGTTGTTGATGTGCAATGATCATACTTTATAATGTGTCGAAACAAAAAAAATTCAGGTGACGCATTTAATTAGTATAAATAATTAAACAAATATCATGCCTCATTTGCATATGAAAATAGCCTGATACCACCGCGAGTCACTATCAGTAAAATAAATATTACTAAATGATTATATCTGTATATCTGTCCAACTGGTGGAACAGTGACACATTTATACACTTATTTGATTCCTATAAAAAACAGTTTGTGCCTACTGGGTGGGCATGTACCTTTAAGTAATAATGTTACAGTTACATACAATTGCATGCGAATAATTTAAATCAAGCAGATTGATTGACTGAGCCTGAGCTGTGTTACAGCTCAGGCTCAGTCAATCAATCTGCTTGATTGCGAGTTGCGATCATTGCCAATAGATGTTCAGAAACGTTGACATCATTGAGTGGGCATGTACATTTAACGAATCACGTTAATGTGTGAAGTGAATTTATAGAAATCTTCGTTCGAATATTGTTATCGTTCGACGTTTAGTGAAACGGGCCCTATGCGACTATTGTCAGACACGCTGCACGTGTTATGAAGCCCACGTGTGCGGGGGCGGCAGAAGTACGACCATGCCCGCTCAGCCGCAACTGATGCAGACATCCTGAAATGATGATCTACAGCCTGGCCGCACGAAACACGCATCAAAAAACTACCCATACCGCGCACTGTCGTTAAGCGCATTTTACGATTGGTTTAATTCTGTCCAAGCAACCGGATATTGATCCGCAGTAAATACCTTGATTGGATCTGATTGGTTGTTTTTCGCCATTAATTCAGGAAATTGATGATCATCATCGTAGATGAAGACACATTACGCTTGACGTCAACATTAGTGAACCTCCCGTAAACCGGGCGGCTTCCTTCCTTTGTTTCCAGCCGACGGAGCTAATTTTAAAAATACAGTCCTAATTCACTTCCGATCGGAAGTCGACGGCTATTTATTCATTTACTAAAACCCGTCATGGCGCAGACTGACACGTTATCGCGCCATCAGAAATAAGTTACATTTTATTCCTAATTATTATACCTAATAGCAAACATTGTTATTTCCATTTGTCTTTGGTATACGTCAACTGCTTTGTAGAAAATGGTTAGTGTGTATACCATGATATAAGGGACACATATGATTGTGTACGAGTGTAGACACATGGGGGTACGACATTGTAGGAAAAACTTACAGAAAGTCCGATTGAGTACAGATGCGACCCTTGAAAAGTCCGATTGAGAACGGAGGCGTTGAATGAAAAGTCCGATTGAGTACGGAGGTGTCGATTGAAAAGTCCGATTGAGTACGGAATTGTTGGTTGATTTAACAATCCGATTGAGTACGGAGGCGTTTACTGACAAATCCGATTGAGTACGGAGACCTGAGTATGGGGGCGTTGATTGATAAGTCCGGTTGAGTACGGAGACGTGAGTAAGGAGGCGTTGATTGAAAAGTTCGATTGAGTACGGAGGCCTGAGTACGGAGGCGTTGATTTGAAAAAGTTGTTCGATTGATTTGACGGTAAGGTCGGCGTTGATTGAAATGTACGATTGCGTACAAAGGCGTCCCTTGAAAATCAAGGGACGCCTCTGTACCCTATCGTATTTTCTGTAAGTACTTCCTATAAGTCAATGATTGCAGGTTATATCATTTGTAGTTATTCAGTTCTTCTCATCGGCCTTTGCTATTTTATTTATTTTAGTCGCAAGCTACGGTATACATGGTGATCTCCATGACGACGCGTTCGCCAGACGTAAACAAAGACGAAACCGGACGACGTTCACCTTACAGCAGGTAACCATGACTACGTATATATTGGCTGTCGACATTTGTTACAAGCATAGCTTCAAATCAGGTGGCAGTGGCAATTGTTGCACTTACTATTTTTTAGAAGTCAAATTTTTCAAATCTTAGATATAAGCCGAATAAGAATTATACATGTCCTCCGAAATGCTGTTGGATGTAATTTACGGATGACGATAAGGCTTTTGGAAAAGTATCATAATTATGCAAAGTAATGTGACCGGATAAATTGGGCTTATGGCATTTGCGATCTATATATTCCCGGATCAGCATGCGCATCCGCGAAGTCTTATCAGAGTCTGCACTGTTCGCCATTCTGTCAGTGAAACATCAGCAATGATCCGTACAAACAGTACAGACCATTATCCAAGAGAAAGCATGTGGATTGCTCAATTCCTTACATTGCAAAATAGAAACTTTTCAAAATCAAAAGACCACTTATTATGTTATTTACAAAATTCTAATTGGGCGTCCATTTGTGGATATGCACATCACGTTTGCAACACGTGTGTGAAATTTATAAATTGCTTAATGGCACATGCCCACTCAATAGGCACAAACTGTTCTTTATATCAGAGACATCATCTGATACATTTTCTTGCAAAATAAGCATTCATTCACCATTACCCCATGCATTGATCGGCATTATTATATATTTTATATCCGACTTTATAATCTGTCGAAAATATTGCTTTTTAAGGTGACGCATTTAAGTATGTAGTACAAATAATGAAAAAAAAATACAATGCCTCATTTGCATATAAAAATAGCCTGATACCACCTCGAGTCACTATGAGTAAAATAAATATAACTACATGTAAATGATTTTATTATATACCTACCCATGAAATACATAGTTATACGATTTAAATAAAAGTCATATGTTCTCATCGATGAAATAAACAACTTCCGGTGAAAATTCGACTACTTCCGCTATCTATATTCATATTTTGTATTTAGAAAGAAAACGCGCAAATAGGCTGCAAATACACATTCATTACCGTACACAGTCGAAAAAAAAAATGCTAATTTCCATAGAGCGGTATATAATAAATAGAGGATATTTATATTTTTGCAACGAATATGACATACATGTATATGTTCATCGAGTGGTGTGAAATGTCCATATTTCACGAGCGCCGAACGGCACTCGTGAAATATGGACATTTCACACAACTCAATGAACATATATGTCATATTCGTTGCAAAAATATGAATATCCTCTATATATCTATATAGCGGGCTCTCTTAATTTTTAGAACTGGTGGAATAGTTACACAATTATACACTTATTTAATTCCTATAAATAACAGTTTGCGCCTATTGAGTGGGCATGTACCTTTAACATTTATCTTAGAAAAACATAGGAACTGAACAACTAACTCCATGGATAAATTGGAAACACCAGTATCTACATATTCGAAAATGCTGTATCTTACAGTTGTCTATAGACACCCGGATGACAACAATAATAGCAACAACGAATATGTATGTGTAGCTCGGCGTATTTTCTATTGAATGACAGGTCCACGCTATTCTTTTTTGATGCGGACTACTGAAATTAATGTCCAAATTAGCGAGAACAAAATTTCGTAGACATCAGAGCGCCAGTTAACGTGCGTAATTTGATCAACTTTGGGGAGACTTTCGTTATTTCTTCGCCAAAATTGGCAAGTTGGGAGTGCGTTAGAATCGTCTCGATGAGACGATTCTAAAGCAATCCCAACTTGCCATTTTTCGTGAAGAAATAAGAAAAAATACCCGGAAAATTTGGTCCAATTACGCACCTTAACTGGAGCTCTGGAAATACATATTTCGAACGTTGCCATCAATAAAATTGAAGAATGATATGATCGTTATCTTTCAACAGCTGGAGGAGCTGGAGAAGGCCTTCGCCCAGACCCACTACCCCGACGTGTTCACTCGGGAGGACCTCGCCATGCGGATCAACCTCACGGAGGCACGCGTACAGGTAGGCCAATGTCCTTTCTAATGCACTCTATAAATATCACGCAATCTGATTGGCTGATGGTCATACATTACAGGTATATCATTGTTGATGAACGCTCGCAAATTATTTCAATATGTATTCCTACGCCAGTAGTAAAGGAGTGCATTAGAAATAGGTTAACCGCATTGTAATTTTGAAATTTGCGGCGGATATCAGAAAATGATAGGTCGGAAAACATGTTTAATGGCGACGCGCTAGCGCGTCGCCATTAAACAGATTTTCCGAGCTATCATTTTCTGATATACACCGCAAATGTGTAAATTAGAATACAGTTAACCCTATATTATTATTAGATACGCAGTCTGATTAGGCATTGCGCTGGTCGCACACAAATACTTAAAGGGTCATATCATGATTTTTTGATGTGGAGTGAAAATCGTTCTATTAGGTCAGAGACTTATTACAGAGATGCTAAATCCCTGACTGAGTAGACATACAATGTAGCTACCGAGCAATTTTATCAAAACTAACGTCGAAACGTGACTAAATTCCTGCCGCGCGTAGCGCATATTACCCACCACGATTGACCTCGTCCACAGCAAGTTTCGAGAAGATTGTAATATAAAGCGACAGCCAAGAATACGTAATCAGTTTAACTCAACTCAATTTTCCTAAACCGAATTATCCTCTTATTGCTTTATTCAATTGTTATTCACGGTCCCGGAATCGTACTTACTGCATACACAAATACGGAGTAGCGGCGTCCGCTCGGCATATAGAGAATATCACGCTGGTGTTTGTTTGTGTGTTGGTGTTTAGCAGCCTATCAACATCTATGGTCATTTAAGGCCGGGCCAACGTGTTCGATCCCGTATTCAACCTGCTGCATCAGAACGAAATATTTACATCGAAAATAAATTTCTTTTCAGCCCTGAACTTATAATAACCTGACCTGGTGCCAGGTCCATACAGCACCAAAGACACTTGGTCCCTTCCTTTAAAAGCAATAGGATTACGAATAATCATATTACTCATATAAGGGATTTTACCATATTCAACTCTGACATACAAGAAAGCCAGACGCACATGAGGGCCAAACCAATAGCCGATTTCATCAAAATTGCAAAGTATACTTATCTAGCAAAGTATACTTTGAGGGAGTAATCATTGATTTTTCCGAAATGCATTATTTCATACAGAACTAATGATTGCATATATTTGATGATTAAAACTATGCAGAATTATTATACTGAATTTATTACATTATCACAGCCAAATTGGCTGTGATAATGTAATAAATTCAGTATAATAAAAATTAATAAATTTATCCTAAAATTGAAAATTTCTCCCTCAAAGTATACTTTGCTAGGAAAGTATACTTTTCAATGTTGGTGAAATATGCTACTGGTCTCTGGTCGGGATTCCGGTATGGAAGAATCCCGATCATTAAAATACCCATCGCATGCTCCCACCTGTCACCCATCCCGCTAGTGTATGTTGATGTCAAGTTTAGTAGGCAAGACTAGGAAACGTGTCGGAATTCCGAGGCTACCGTTTCCAAGCCGAGCCTGATAAAGTTGTTATCAAAAGAGATTAGCACGGTCTTCTATTTATCAGGTAACGTTATTGGCGACACAAGAGCAATTATGACGTTGTTTTCATGACGTCACCCCACTGACGTAACTCATTAACGTCATGTGACGTCGTTCGACCAATGAAACGCATTTTTTCAACTCGTTGTAACCCGTATATTTGTATCAGATCAATGCCTGCTAGTGACATAGCAATATGTCAGTACGTATTCTGTCAATACAAAGCTCGTTACCTGATAAATACACACAACCGACTGCGCTAATTTTGCCAAAGGTTTGATTATTATTTTTTCAAAATATTCAAATATTATGCTTGAAATCAGGGGCTGCACTGGTCACAGATCTCATAGGCCCCATTTCTCCAGTCACAGCCACATTTTACGGCCGCTGACGATGACCAGACTGAACAACGAAGGCATAATTTTACAACTCGCCGCCACAAAATGGGACTTAACGAGATTTTGACCAGAATATGAATATGAATATGAATATGAATATGAATATGAATAGGAATAGAATGGGATGAATGGGAATGGAATGGGAATGGGTAATGGGAATAAGGGAATGGAATGGGAATGGGAATGGAATGGGAATGGGAATGGGAAGGAATGGGAATGGGAATGGGAATGGGAATGGGAATGGGAATGGGAATAGGAATGGGAATAGGAATGGGAATGGGAATGGGAATGGGAATAGGAATAGGAATAGGAATATAGTAATACTAATAATAATAATAATGATAATAATAAAAGTGAAAAAATAAAAATGGACGGATGGATGGATGGATGAATAGATGGATGAATGAATGCATAAATGAATTCATAGGAATTAAATACGTGTATAATTGTGTCACTATTCCACCAGTTCAAACAATTACGAGTACCCGCTATACAGATATAATTATTTACTAATATTTATTTTACTGATAGTGACGCGCGGTGGTATCAGGCTATTTTCATATGCAAATGAGGCATGATATTTTTTAATTATTTATACTAATTAAATGTGTCACCTGAAACAAATATTTCCGACAGATTATAAAGTATGATCATTGGACATCAAAACATAAATACAGAGAATAAATAGTAATGCCCGTTAACATTTTAAGGAAACACGGCTATTGCCCCTGATATCAGTGTATAAATCTACGTCTGATATAAAATGTATAATAATGCCAATTAATACGTGGGGTAATGGTGAATGAATCTTTATTTTGCCAGGAAATGTCTCACTTAATGTCTCTGATATAAATACCAGTTTGTGCATACTGAGTGGGCATGTACCTTTAAGTTGTAAAAATATCTATTTTCAACCTCATTCGCGGAAATTATGACTGATGTTCGAAATCAGTTCTTCGGATTTTCAAAAAACGGCGATGTTCAAACGGACTGGTAATTTTGAAAGCACAATACAGATGATTGTATTACATCACATGTCAAATGTGTATCTATCGCGGCTCCCAATTATGTAATGCAGTTTTCTCACTCCATAATTACGTTTGTGTGATCACGTGATTCATAGGGAATCAATGACAACATGTAAAGTACAGTGGAGCCTCTCTAAACAGGACACCCTGGGCGGTGCCCAGGGTGTCCGGTCTAGAGGGGCTCTACTGTAAGGCAGGTAAACACGCGCTCCAAGACATGCCTCGGTGATTTTTTCCCAATCATAAACCGTCATTATTATGAGAGATATACTACTGTGGCATCGATCAACATAAACACATTGGGACTGCCTTTGTGCCAGACTAAGATATGTGATTCTGTACACGTTTGCATATGTACGTGATTCGATAGTATTTCTTGGAATTATAATTGTTTGATACGCCAAATGATGTGTATGCAATGACTTTTGATATACAAGTAAACCAAAGCATGAATGATGACAAGTTTGTATGTTCTCAATGTACTGTATACACACTCATAATGAATTAAATATAGGCCATGATTCTTTCAATGGACACGCCCAACCCCTCCCCCCACCGCATCACCCATGGCCCCTTATGTTCCCCCACCCCCACCGCATCACCCCATGGCCCCTTTATGTTGTCAGCCACCCCCCACCGCATCACCCCATGGCCCCTTATGTTGCCCCCACCCCCACCGCATCACCCCATGCCCCATGTTGTCACCACCCCCACCGCATCACCCCATGGCCCCTTATGTTGTCCCCCACCCCCACCGCATCACCCCATGGCCCCTTTATGTGTTTCAGCCACCCCCACCGCATCACCCCATGGCCCCTTTGATGTTTGTCACCACCCCCGCATCACCCCATGGAGTTATGTTGTCCCCCACCCCCACCGCATCACCCCATGGCCCCTTTATGTTGTCAGCCACCCCCACCGCATACCCCATCCCGCTATGCCCCTTTATGTTGTCAGCCACCCCCACCGCATCACCCCATGGCCCCATTTATGTTGTCAGCCACCCCCGCATCACCCCATGGCCCCCTTTATGTTGTCAGCCACCCCCACCGCATCACACATGGCCCCTTTATGTTGTCCCCCACCCCCACCAGCATCACCCCATGGCCCCTTTATGTTGTCACCCCCACCCCCGCATCATCACCCCATGGCCCCTTTATGTTGTCAGCCACCCCCACTGCATCACCCCATGGGCCCCTTTAGTTGTCAGCCACCCCCACCGCATCACCCCATGGCCCCTTTATGTTGTCACCACCCCCACCGCATCACCCCACCTGGCCCCTTTATGTTCACCCCCACCCCCCACCGCATCACCCCATGGCCCCTTATGTTTGTCCCCCACCCCCACCGCATCACCCCATGGCCCCTTTATGTTGATACCACCGCACACCCACCCCTTTGTCATCCACCCCCACCATCAACCCCATGGCCCCATTTGTCCCCCACCCCCCACCAGCATCACCCCATGGCCCCTTTAGTTGTCAGCCACCCCCACCGCATCACCCCATGGCCCTTATGTTGTCCCCCACCCCCACCAGCATCACCCCATGGCCCCTTTATTGTCAGCACACCGCATCATCATCGCCCCTTTATGTTGTCCCCCACCCCCACCGCATCACCCCATGGCCCATTATTGTTCCCCCACCCCCACCGCATCACCCCATCCCCCCTTTATGTTCCCCCTTCCCCCACCGCATCACCCCCATGGCCCTTATGTTTTCCCCACCCCCACACCACCCCCACCCCCACCCACCCCCACCCCCACCCCACCCCCCCCCACCCCCACCCACCCCACCCCCACCCCCCACCCCCACCCCCGCCGCATCACCCCATGGCCCTTATGTTGTCCCCCACCCCCACCCCACCGCATCACCCCATGGCCCCCTATGTTGGTGCTTGTTGTCAACATATTTCAGTTGCAACGTGAAGATTCATATGCTATTTGCAAAGATTGAAGTAAGATTAATATTGCCACATTGGTAAATAAAACTGTCGAGTAATATTACGATATATATATATATAACAGTACTTTTCCCGACCTCACCTACATAGTATAAGTTATCAACGTTTATGTACATATATTGGCAATGTCAACTCGCAATCAATTTGATTGGCTCAGCTTGAGTTGTAGGACAACTCAGGCTCATGCAATTAATCTGATTGACTTCAAGCACATTATTCAAATATTTTTAAATAAAGAAAGCAAGATTATCGCAGGCAGTCGTGTATTCTGGAATTATTCAATTGCCACCGCCATTACATTGGAGAAATGGGACTTATGGATTTGCGACCAGTGTAGATCCAGATCAGCCTGTGCATCCGCACAGTCTGATCAGGATCTGCACCGTTCGTCATTCCATCAATGAAACACCCGCCATGCTTATAACACGAATATATATGATTATCGGGCTACATGTGTGTGGTATTTGATCAGGAGCTACCCTAGTCACAAATACCATAAGCCCCATGTATCCAGGCATACACACATTTTAGTAACGCCACCGTTGCTTGCTCTTCAAGAATCCTAAACCCTGCAACACGAATCATATCCGACTGCGCCTATTAAACTATAGCGAGATAAGCGTATCGTGTTTCTTGCATTTGTCATTCATTTAATGCAATTTATAATCTAATAGAGAGAATGTTTATTGTGTTATACAAACTGAATTAAGTATTACCCACAGTGCACCTGAGACTCGCGGGACGAACCCGTTGGGGGCCGTAAGAGGATTTCTGATCGCATCTCATTTTCTCGCTATTGTGTCTTCCTGAGCACGCATCCAATAGTTGACGTCCCCTGGCGGAGGGAACCTTAAGCTCTTAATGGATTGTCGTAAAGAGACGAGGCCTCCGCTTTTCTGTTGACTCTACGCATAAATGGGTATAGTCATTGCTATTGGATTATCGGCCTTGTTGCAGCGCCGTATTTCGCAGATTTTGGTTGTCGTAAATTGGCGATATTTTGCGTACGTTGTGTCGGAAGTTTGCGAAAATTCCACAGCCGAAGCGAACATAAATTGCGCTTCGGCTCTGGAATTGTCGCAATCTTTTAACTTAATTTACGGCAGATATGCCTACGTATGACTATCGGGGTTGGTATCGGGAATATACGGGGAGACCATGAGACAGATAATCCGAGAGACGAACACAATTATTGTGACATTACCCACGTCCTATTGGACATTAATAACGGAGCTTCAGTATCGCTTACAAGCCATAATTACATCGGGCTTAATTATCCGCAATACTGTGTCATTGACGAGAAGTGATGTACCAAATCGCTTGTCAAACTCTTAAGTACGCCGTGCACATGCATTGGATGGCGTTATTTATAGGCATGTACAGGGAGTGCGCAGTTTATGAACTATGACACCGATACAAATAAACATATTTTATTGTTTAGTTTAAACAGTATTTTATTTCATTTGGATAGCACATGTCATATATACACATTAATAATTCCAGCACAAACATATTTACACAATTCCCTAACATTTGATTGGCCCGTAGCAAGTCTCTGTCAAAAATGTATATCCCAGTAAATTCCCACGCCGAACTACTTTCCGTAACCGTGAGGCGCAGTTAAAATAATTCTTAAGAAAACGGAAAATAAACACATTTATTTCAAATGCTGGAATTATAAGGAATGAATGGCCTTTTTGTGGAATTTATCGGGGATATAAACTTTGAAAAGTCGCGGGAATACTGGACGAGGCCTTCAAAAATTACAATTTTCGAGAAAAAAACAAAAAAAAAAACAATCTTTTTTTTTTTGATTTTTTTTTCTTCGAAAATTGTAATTTGTTATCGCTTCGTCCAATATTCCCGCGACTTTTCCAAGTTTATACCCCGATAAATTCCACAAAAAGGCCATTAATTCCTATAATATTGAAGGATTAAGGAGGAAGCAAATAGTTTATTGTTTGCCCTAGTTTCTTGACCAATGAAAGCATAGCATTTCGTCTGAATTAACCACATATTGCAGCCCTTTCGCCAATGTATATTACATTTAGTCAGTAAATGTTCCAATAAGTAAAAAGTTATATTTAGAACAAGTCGTCACGCATTGTTTTCAGAAATGCACGTGATGCGCATCCTGTTCAGACGTGTACATGTGTGCTTCGGTATCAAACCACCCATAACGTAGTAGTATCGCAATTTCAAAACAAGTTTAGTAGCGGGACTACATTTAAACACACATGTGCGGGGCGGGGCCAACCATACACTATTGTCCAGATGCCGAAGGCCGAGGGCAGCAATAGTGCATCGGGTCGTCCACAGCAGCGAAGGGCAATATGCTTTGACTGTTCCCCCGAATGACCATGACGTAACTGTTTTAGTACTCAACCTGTAAGCAATGTATGTGACACAATGAACGTGGCATGGAGCGCATCGACTTTACATAAGAAACTCTAACTATTACATATTGTAATTACATATTTTTTCTGCTTAGAGAGGTTCCGTTGTACGTCATCATTCTCAAGTCTCATTTGACACTATCATGATTTACAGGATGGGGTTTGGAAGGGTTAACCCTTTGAACCCGAAAGCCCGCTATAGCTGTTTATGCAAACAGTGTAGATCCAGATGAGCCGGCTCGTAACGAGCCGTCTCATCAGGATCTGCACTTTTTGAAAGTAATTTTCATATTTTTGAGAGCAAAAAAATACCACCTTTCATAAATGGACTAGTCTGAAAATATTTGTGTGATGATTGGATTGGCTGCAAAAGTAACATATCAAAATCCATTCCAGTTACCTAGGGGTGAAAGGGTTAAATACCGTATAAAACACTAAGCACCCCACGCAACTGAACTACATTGGATCCTCCCATACCATTATAGCCTGAGGGAACAAACTCACAGGGCTGCGGTGTATAAACCCTTTTATCCCGTCAACACAGTGCGAATGTGCCGTCAAACACGGTGCCGTGAAACATTTTTGATATCCAGTCAATACAATTTTTGCATGTTACAGCCATTTGTAGGTGCTGACGGGATAAATAGAATAGTAGGTTAGTGCCGTGAATGGAAACAATATCTGGCGCGGCACGGAAACGGGATGTGCTCGGCAGAGCCTCGCCCATCCCGTTTACTGAGCCTTGCCAGATATTTTTTCCCATTCACGGCACTAACCTACTATTCTCTATCACCCCTAAGTAACTGCAACCAATTCAATTGTAACAAAATGATTTTCATTTATGAAAAGGGTTTTTATTTCAAAAATATGAAACGTACTTGCAAAAAGTGTAGATCCTGATGAGACGGCTCGTCAAGAGCCGGCTCATTTGGATATACACTATTTGCCAACGCCATTATTCAGGTATGTGTTGTTGAAATGGTTAAGTTACACTGTTCTTGCAAAGCGTGGCACTCCCATGGCAATACGATGACGTGGACGACACGTCCGCCATTGTGATATCTGGCTGTGACTGGAGAAATAGGGCTTATATGGGTTTCGTGACCAGTGCAGCTGATGATCAAATAGCAAACTATTGTAGCCTGATAATGATCTGCTGGTAACTTTTCTCCGGTACTTGGATCTGCGGTTCCAATTTGCTTCCACTGTTGCTAAGCGAGTTAGCACTCTTCTTCCACTTTTCATGCCAAGTTAAATATATTTGAAGTGCTCATGAAGGGGTCAGTGGAAGAAGGGGGCTAGTTAGATCCCCCTCCCCCCCCCCCCCCCCCCCCCCCCCCCCCCCCCCCCCCCCCCCCCCCCCCCGGACAGGTCTACGGGAATATTGTATTTGATTCCAAGTATCGTTAATTCGTCGTTAATTCATTAATTAACCAAGCCTTCCTAATTGAATAACAGTTCGCAAGATGTGACGGATAACGTAATACGAGATCTCCCTGGGTAGCTGCATGTGCTACAGGTTTAACCACGCTCAGTCATCAGATATTCATGCGCTGTGGGTCAAAAGTAGTCCGGTAAAGCAAATAATGAAGAAGCTTTCATACTTTTAGACACCAGTTTATGAATGTAAATGTATACAATCAGATCTCATTTAGTAGCAATCGCATTCAGCAAATCTGCCGTTCGCAATTCCGGTTATTTTTTTCAATTACTCCTTCAATAAACATACAAACGCATGCACTTAAAGTATGTTTTTCTTATCTGTTTCATCACGATCTACGCATATCTGTAGCCTATTTCACCAACATTGCAAAGTACACTTTGAGGGAGACATTTTCAGTTTTAGGATAAATTTAATATTGTTTATTATATTGAATTTATTACATTATCACAGCCATTTTGGCTGTGATAATGAAATAAATTTAATATAATAATTCTGCATACTTTTGATCATCAAATATATGCAGTGGTTAGTTCTATATGAAATAATGCATATCAGGAAAAATAAATGATTTCTTCCTCAAAGTATGTGTTTCTTACCCGTTTCATCACTATCAACGCATAGCTGAGACTCAGTTGCTGTAAGCCCAGCATGTGGCACACCTGCTGGATTTAAGGGCCCCACAAGACGCTGTGACATCGATTGAACACCCGCGGATCAATCCGCTAATATGGTACTCCGCTGGTAGAGCGGGACATGCAGTGTAGTTCGTGACCTCCACCAGCCGGACCGGGGTTCGAACCCGGACGGCTAGTGTGGCGGTTCGAGGATCGCACCCATGTGCCACCAGTTCGCATTGCATATAGTGATGTACACCACCGCTTGCGATAATCTTGCCAATATGTATAGATTTCTTCATTTAAAGATACTTGTGCTTGAAGTCAAGCAGCTTGATTGGCTGAGCCTGAGCTGTGCTACAGATCAGGCTTAGCCAATCAAGTTGCTTGATTGCGAGTTGACATTGCCATTAGAGGCACAGAATCGTCGATTACTTGGCAATATTAATGCAGACCGTTGCGCGTTGTACTAGGTTCCGAACAGAGACGAATCTGCCATTGTATACATTATGTTATTGCAGAAAATGGGCTTTCGCAGCGGCAGAGCCTCGCCCATCACGTTTCCTGAGCCTTGCTAGATATTTGTTCCCATTCACGGCACTAACCTACTATTCTCTATGTATTCGTGTTTCTCGTATCATGTTACAAAGGATGTTGAAAACAAAATTCACATTATGAATGTATTATCAAATACATTTCTTTCGCAACAGGTATGGTTCCAGAACCGACGAGCGAAATGGCGGAAAAGCGAGAGATTTTCTCAGCGGCAGGGCCCGACAGCAGACAATAAACTTGACGCCGACGCCGACGGAGACAAAAGCGACGACAGCGGAGATGACCCGGATGTTTGCGGGAATATATCAGACTCCGGTCCGGAGAATGACAACGGCGACAACGAACACTACAAACCACCAATCAGAGACAGTGAACATAGTCACGTGGACTCACATTCAGCATTGACCAATAGCATCGGCCCTGGACCTACAGTGCCATCTGGTGATGATCAGACGACAATTCGCGATTCCGGTTCCGAACGGGTCGCTGAAAAACAATCACCTCAGTGTCAAGGTATTTACCCCGTGTCGTCTGCGGCAAATTCCCAGAGCACGGAGACTCGACCAAACATAAACAATCATTCGGTTCAAAACATGGTGACGAAATCGCCGACTGACTCAGACATAATGACGTCATCACCGCTACCAGCAGACGAGCAACACACGCCGCCGTTGATGTCGTCTGCCACGTCCCCACAGATGGCGTCTATGGTGCTGGCGAACAGCGCACGCGCGAGTCTGATGATGCAGACGAAACCGATGCTGCAGCACTCGTTCACACAGACGCTGTTGGCGCTGAACAACAACGCGATGAACAGACCATCCTTCTTCCCTATGCTTGATAGGTGCGTATTGTTCGTCACTGTATGTGACCGTGACTATATAAATTGGGCTTATGGGATTTGAGATCAACTTGAATGTAGCTCATGATAAAATGGCATACTGATGTAGCCTGATAGCGATCTATAGTGATAGAAGCATGAAGGGTGTGTAATTGATGGAATGGCGAACTGTCTAGATCTAGATCAGACTGCGCATATTCTAGGTTAATCTGGATATACACATCTACAAATGGCCGTTTCACTAAACGTCGTACGACTAAAATGTTCGTAAGTGCAAAATTATGATAGTCTGTAAATTTCACATTAGCGATATGTTCTCTATTGGATTTATATTTATTGAGCATAGGCTGCATATGCAGCCTATGCTCAATACATGTAAATCCATCAATTGAAATTTACAGACGATCCTAAATTTGCACTTACGAACATTTTAGTCGTACGAAGTTTAGTGAAACGGCCCCCAGCTGTTTTGTCTGTTACGATCAGGCGTCGACGAATATTTAATTTTCCACCCGTCCAGATTGAATTCAACTAATCCAATTCTATATATGTTAATGCATTATTCCTTTAAATCATCACTCGTCCACATTCACAGAGTCATTGCGGAATTATATTTCTGAATTATACTCGGAAAATTGTGTCAACTTTTGACGCCATTTCCGGAAACTATTGTAAATTTTGTAAACGTATTTCATGAAATAACGCAGGTACAAAATCACGTGACGTGTCTCATATGTAAACAACAACAACTTATACCTATTACATCGCATTCCTTAGGCTGGCTTGTTAATTCCGTTTGATAACTACATCAAGGTGTATGATCACGTGGTACTAACAACAACAACAAGTAACGATTCAAAGTACGTATTATTTTATAGTGTCCTTATTAGGTAACGGATTTTGATGAAATATGGACCATCAAACGCGTCTTGTTAAGCTGCATTTGGTGGTCTCTGTATTTTCGCCCAAATTTCTGTCGTTTTTGCTAAGAATCGATTTCCGTGTCTCCGAATGCAGATCATGAAGACGTGTTTGCTGCGCCATATTTCATCAAATTCCGTTGCATATTAAGGAAAATATAAAATAATACTTACTTTGTGTGGGTGACATTGTTGTTGTTGTAACCACGTAATCATGCACCTTGTACATATGTGTGCTTCTTCATTGACCTCGATGAAAGTCATGAAGGTGTATTCTTTATTACGATGTAGTTTGTGCGATTTCTTGGCGATTTCAAAATATCACTATATTTGTTCTCTGAACGAAGATTGCGGAAATTGTTCTCATTTTCAAACGCTTTGTTAAAATTGTATAAAAATAAGATTGACATAGTTTGTATGCATGACTAATCTATTGATATCAGTATTTCCCATAGTTCATAGTCTCCCGTCCGGCACTGAAAGTAGCCACATATTTGCTGACTGGCTGTTAAAGTAGATGCAGGCTTCCTATAAACGCACTGCCGCATATAGCGAATTTCTGCTTCTAATTCCTTCTATTTAAATATACCGCGTTTGTTTTTCTTTAGTGATTCTGACCGCAGTGCCAGACATGACGTCATAAAAGATGACGTCATTATGACGCCATGTACTGTATCGACGCCATGAGCGTTACGTAAATGCGACTAACGTTAATGAATGCAAGTGACAAATTTTATTCCAATTGGATGAGTTGTTCGAAAGATAATGGTCGAGTGACACTACTTATTGACTCACCCTCGTACGTATCACTGTTTCAGCACAAGCTACAAGCAGTACCTGGACAGTTACCTGGCGCCCCGACCAATGTTCCCGCAGTTCTCCCACCACCCCGCCTTCAAAGGTACGGCACGTGCAATTGGTGAACATTATTTATATGTGCTTTGCTGTTCATTTGAATGATAGATTATTACATTAGCGGTCAAATGGCAAATATTTCATGAATCGACGTCGTTTTTTATCACCCCCGGAAATGAACAGTCCATTTATTTATCATTTAAATAAAACGTGTGTATACATATTTAATACATATAACGCACAATGATTTAGAACATACTATTCAACTACCATATGTTAATGCTGCACATATTCCTTCAAATTAACAGTCGTCCAGATCCAACATTCACTCGCCAATACGAGCGGACGAGTGGATTTGTCGAGGCCTGTCGATATAAATAGTAAAATATATCTCCATCATACTACTATACAGTGATACATACGTTTCCAAACGGATTCATTTGGTCTCACTTCATGAAAAAGGGCGGGCATCTAGATTGCTGCATTTAGGTCGTGCTGTACAATTTGCTTATGAGACACGCCATGTAATTCTGCGTAAATTCATTAAATACGTTTATAAAATTTACAAAATTGTCCGTAAATGGCGTCAAAAGTTGACATAATTTTCAGAGTGCGGAATTATATTCCGCATGTGTCAACTTTTGACTTTATTAATGAAAAATATTGTAAATTGTGTAAACATATTTAATGAAATTACGCAGACGTCCGATGGTACAAAAGCACATGGCGTGTCTCAATTGTAGATATATTTGAATTACATTATGGCCGTCATTATTTCCAGGTTACATGCCGATGTGTGCGTGCTGTGGCTCCGGATCGCCGTGTAACTCCGTATTGCCCGGTCAGGAACAGCGCTCGTCCAGCGTCGCCGAACTCCGAAGACGGGCTCGGGAACACTCTGAGGCGCTCGCCGCAACTTCGTCAGTCGATCCGCTGCTACAACGGCCGTGTCAGTAATGTCCGTAAGTGTCGGCTAATTCCGGCAGCCGGCTCGGGAACACTCGGAGGCGCTAGCCGCAACTTCGGTACATGTAGTCGACCGGCTGCTACAGCGGTCGTGCCAGTAATGTCTCGGGAAAACTCTTGAAGCGCTCGCTAAAACTTCGTCAGTCGACCCGCTGTTTCAACTGCCGTGACAGTAATATCCGTATGTGTCGGCGAACTCCGGACACGCGTCCAAGAACACTCGGATACGCTCGATGCGACATAGTCCGTCGATTCGCTTTTACAACGGCCGTGTCAGTAGCGTCCGTATACATGTTTCGGTTCGTTAACGGGCTCGGGAATACTCGGAGGCGAGCAACCATCACGGTGGCCATCTTGGTTTTCTCAAGTTCCCAAAGGGTGCCAAGGTGGCATCAATCGGATTTTGAAGAAAAATATATTACAATTAAATAAAGTGCAAAAAGAACATCATGCGGACGGTAATTTGGGTTTGCCGTTCGACTTATACACTCGAAGGCTGTTACAAATTAATGTTACCAATTACAGGGTATGAGATCACGTGGTCTATTGTTTTGTCTGGAGTAATGGCGGCGCCCATGAGGTATCAGGTAAATGTTATTTTTCACGGCTGCGGTTTCTTCCTTTTGATCATGACCATGTTGTAGCCGTTAACAGTCCGCCAATACCATATTTTGCAGCATTACTATGTAGTTAGTATGTCGAGAACTTTGAATCAGACGGAATCGAACGTTGATTAAATTTGGTCAGATTCCACCGCAATTACTCCAGTCAAACAATAGAATAGACAGTGTGATCACATACCCTGTACATTCACTGTACATTCTTGTCAGACAATCGTTCTGTAGAAGGAATGTTTGCCCGCTCCCGCCTATGATGTATCTCCCTTATCACAACGGTGATTTTTGTTTCAAAATACAGCCACATTTTCTGGTAACCCGAATTGCCTGGCTGCTACGCAGAGCGACTTACGTAAGTCGCAGAGAGTGGCAGTCAGAAAATTCCGTTTAAGTTCTTCTTACCTTGAACATAGATAATAGTAGGTTAGTGCCGTGAATGGGAAAAATATCTGGCAAGGCTTAGGAAACGGGATGGGCGAGGCTCTGCCGAGTCCATCCCGTTTCCGTGCCGCGCCAGATATTTTCCCCATTCACGGCACTAACCTACTATTCTATTTATCCCGTCAACACCTACAAATAGCTTTAAATGCAAAAAATAACGCCAGCCGCATCCTCAAAATGGGAGAATCCACTAGTATTGACAGGATATAAAAAATGTTTCACGGCACCGTGTTTCACGACACATACGCACTGTGTTGACGGGATAAATCATGATTTACTGCAGAATAATGAAATTGTGTGAAAATAAAGACACACATGTTATGCATGGGCGTCATCAGAATTTTTTAAAAGTGGGTTACTAAGACCGCTGGGTTGCTTCTATTTTCGCCCATATAGGTACGTGTGTACATAAATATTGTGTTGCGTTCAACAAGATAGAAAACCTGATACTTATGTACAGATATCGGTGAAAATTGAAACAACCCAGCAGTCCTAGTATCATCATATATCTTCAATTAAACCACTTTACACAGGACCATGATGAAAACACGCTTTTAATTTTTATAGTATTTTTTGTTTTCAAAAAAATCCTGATATGCGCCTTTAAGGGAAAATGGGTGTACTTACTGACATACTGTAGTCTGTTTCACGAAAGCTGCCCAAATGTTACGGCTATATAGACAATTCAAAAACAATAATGTTTTCGATAATATTAAATTAAAGGAAAAGTTAAGAATGAGCCTTCTTTTTATTTCGTGAAATTCGGTCAAATATTGATTTTATTACGAAAAATTGATTTGTCTATGGGAATTTAACATGGGGGAAAAAGTGGTAAGGAAGTGTGGGAGGAGTCAACTGAACCTGACTAGATAGCTTGGATATGATATAACTAAGAAAACAAAAGTTAAATTTTAAAAATCGGAACAGTATTTCTAAAATTCAAAAAATATTCCCCATGTTAAATCCCCATAGACATCTTCACTCCGTGAAGATGTCTATGGGGATTTAACATGGGGAAATTGTTTTTTCGCAATAAAATCAATATTTGACCAAATTTCACGAAATGTAATGTCTTTGGCTACAATGTAGCCGTTTTGTTGGTGATTTTGATAAATCAGCTACTAAATCTAATGTCACTGGCGTTGCACTCCGCACCGGCGTAAACTGTTAAAAGTCGAAATAGGCGCCGGATTCCTGAAGAATTCTCATTCAGCTACACGCAGAAGATACTGCATAAACACATTTTCGTCTAGTAACCGGCGCAAGAAAGTTAAGCCGGTTACTAGTGTGTTTGTTTGTTTGTTGTTGGGGTTTAACGGCCTATCAACAACTAAGGTCATTTAAGGCCGGGTCAATCGCTTTAGTACTAAATCCCATATATTACCTGTACAAGTACATGTACATGTTCAAGTACATGTACAAATGGGGGAAAATCCCAAAATTAGAACTGAATATTTACAATAAAAAAACTATATATTCAGCCCTGAAATCAGAGTAATCCTGATATGATGCCAGGTCCTCGCCACACCAGAATCACTTGGCCCCCTCCCAAAAGCAGTAGGATCAGTAATAATCTTACTACTTATATAACGGGCAATAACCCAATTCAACTCCCATGTAACAAAAGAGCCAAAGATAAAAACGTACATGAGGGCCAAACCAGGCAAATCGTGATATTCCTATAAGGAGGAACCCCTACCGTTTTATACTAGAATGAAATTAATGTATGTGATAGCTCTAAGTGGAGCTGAATGGCATCTCGTCGTCATGAAACCGGTGCATATTTCGACGTGAAACATTTTACGCCAGCGCGGAGTGCAGCACCAGTGAATTAAGTCCCTGTGCTCAGGGAGCCTATGAATTTATTTAAGCGTCTTGTTGCACTGATCAGTAGCCTATTTCATCAACCTATCAACACTTGATCAATCAGGACCAGTAGCCTATTTCATCAACCTATCAACACTTGATCAATCAGGATCAGTAGCCTATTTCATCAACCTATCAACACTTGATCAATCAGGACCAGTAGCCTATTTCATCAACCTATCAACACTTGATCAATCAGGATCAGTAGCCTATTTCATCAACCTATCAACACTTGATCAATCAGGATCAGTAGCCTATTTCATCAACATCAACACTTGATCAATCAGGAAACAAGTAGCCTATTTCATCAACATATCAACACTTGATCAATCAGGATCAGTAGCCTATTTCATCAACCTATCAACACTTGATCAATCAGGACCAGTAGCCTATTTCATCAACAATATCAACACTTGATCAATCAGGCCATAGCCTATTTCATTCAGGCATATCAACACTTGATCAATCAGGATCAGTAGCCTATTTCATCAACTACAACAAAACTTGATCAATCAGACAGTAGCCCTATTTCATCAACATTGCAAAGTATACTTTAGTAGCAAAGTATACTTTGAGGGAGAAATTTTCAATTTTGTATAAATTTTTAATTTTATTATTTTATGATAAATTTATTAATTTTTATTATACTGAATTTATTACATTATCACAGCCATTTTGGCTGTGATAATGTAATACATTCAGTATAATACTTCTGCATACTTTTAATCATGAAATATATGCATTTGTTAGTTCTATATGAAATAATGCATTTCAGGAAAAATAAATGATTACTCCCTCAAAGTATACTTTGCTAGTAAAGTATACTTTGCAATTTTGATGAAATAGGCTACTGGTGCGCATGCTGATCTGTATCTACACTGTGCCTGAGATTAATGATTGTATGTATGGTCCCTGACTGGGCACATACCACGGTGCATGATCACGTGGTTACAACAACAACAACAACAACGTCGCCCACTCCAAAGTAAGTATTATTTTATATTTTCCTTAATATGCAACGAGTTTTGATGAAATATGGCGCAGCAAACGCGTCTTCACGAGCTGCAATTGGTGGTCCATGGAGTTGGCACAGACTTATGTCGTTTTTGCGAAGAATCGATTTCCGTTTCGCAAAGACGACAGAAGTTTTGGCGAAAATACAGAGACCACCAAATGCAGCTTAACAAGACGCGTTTGATGCGCCATATTTCATCAAAATCCGTTACGTAATAAGGACACTATAAAAGAATACGTACTTTGAATCGGCACTTGTTGTTGTTAGTACCGCATGATCATACACCTTGCATACTTAGTAAGGTCCATTTTCTCAGCTGGGGGCTAAATTGTCATCAAATAACTTTGTTTTACATGTAGATATATAAGCTGGTTCCGTCATAACTAGCATAGTGTATACTATTTGTTTATTTACATTAGTGCTATTGTATACACGTAGTATTAAATGTGCATACATTATCTAATTATACGTGATGCATAATCATGATAATAATGAAACACGTCATGTGATTTTGTACCTTCGGATAATCTGCGTAATTTCATTAAATACGTTCACAAAATTTACAATATTTTTCATAAATAAAGTCAGAAGTTAACAAGGTTTTCAGAGTACATGCAGAATATAATTCCGCATATACTGTGAACATTGTGTCAACTTATGACGCCATTTACGGAATATATTGTAAATTTTGTAAATGTATTTCATGAAATTACGCAAGATACAAAATCGCATAGCGTATCTCATATACGTTACTACAGTTCTATTTGTCTGGTTTAACCGGTTACTTGTTCACGTCTAAAAGTTTATTGCTATGTTCTCTTGTAATAAATATTTATATTAAAAATATACAAAAAAAATGTGTTATAAGTTAAATACTTCCTGTATAATATAAATGACATGTGGAATATGTACAAAAGAAGACACTGTTATAATATTCACCATTCCAAGCTATCTACAGTAGCCAGGTTTCAGAGCTAATTTCCAACATTGTTCGTCTCCTCCAGCTCCTTTCCCCATGTTAAATACCCAAAAAGAAATCTGTTTTTACTTATGAAATCATTATTTCACACAATAACAAGAAACGAGGCAAAGCCACGAAGGCCAGGTTTTTTCCAAGCATAGACACTTGGATAACATAATTATACCCACTGTGTGTAGACTAGATGGCCGTGGCCTGCATGTCGCGCCTTGGGGCGAGGCATGGACACTAAAAAAAGAGATATAGTAGATGGAAAAAGTTTAACCAAAAAACTTTAACCGGACACACGGACGTACGGACGGAGGTATGCCAAAATGCCGACTATATCGTGCCTTCCGCAAGCGGGCGCGACAATGATGTATCAAGGTAATGGGTGAAGCAGTTGCAGAGATATAGTACACGAAAAAACTTTAAAAAAAAAATCAAAGTAATTTGACCTTGACATTGGGCACAGGGGCCGCACGGTTGGGGGGTAGAATGAAAATATGGATGATGATATAAACACCCATGTGCAGTTTCAAGGTAATGGGCGAAGCAGTTGCAGAGATATAGTATAACGAAAAATTTTAACCAAAAAACTTTAACCAGACGTACGTTAAAAAGTTAACGTTGAAAATGGCTAAGTCAATTACGTAGAAATAATAGGTCAAGGTAAAAAAAATGATCACATGTTGGATAGTTGTATGTGGTGGGCACCCCTTAGTTATGAAGCTGTGAAAGTTTGGTGGTCCTATGTGGTACAGTACCAAAGAAATGGACTTAAACACGAAAACTTAACATTGTAAACGCGAAAAGTTAACATTAAAAATGGCTAAGTCGACTGCGCTGAAAAAAATGGGTTAAGTTCATAAAACGGTAACATGTTGAATAGTGATATGTGGTGGGCACCCCTTGGTTATGAAGCTGTGAAAGTTTGTTGGTCCTATGTGGTACAGTAACAAAGAAATGGACGAAAACACGAAAATTTAACATTGATTGTGGACGCCGCCCGCTACCCGCCGCCCGCCGCCGCCCGCCCGCCCGCCCGGCTTTCGCCAATCCAATAGCCTGGGTTTTTTTTCGAAGAAAAAAACTGGCTAAAAATGAGGCTCATTCATATAGATGTAGCTAAAATTTAATATTATCGGAAAAAGATGGTTACAGTAATTATGATGACTGGATTGATGCTGCAAATTTGAGCTCTTATATATACATGAATTCTTGTTACGTTATTAAGTTGCTGAAATATTGAAGTCATAATTGATGGATCTCTATCGAATGCTGGTGAAAACATACCAAAATAAAGATATCCACATATGTGTTGTCTAAATTTACACATCCTGAAGTCCAAACGTACTCATTTTAGCCATTTAGACCGAAAGCCCACTATAGCGGGGTTTGCAAACAGTGCAGATCCATATGAGCCGGCTCGTAACGAGCCGTCTCATCAGGATCTGCACTTTTTGCAAGTAATTTTCATATTTTTTTAAGAACAAAAACATCGCCTTTTCATAAATGGACTAATCTGAAAATCATTTTGTGACGGTTGGATTGGTCGGAAAATTAGCATATCACAGTCCATTCCAGTTACGTAGGATTGAAAGGGTTAAGACGTAACAAGAAAAGGTGACCTGTCGACACACACCTGCCCCCAGTGACGACACAAAACTGGTTTTGACAGCACATGAGAATCGTCTCCACTGGAGACGATTCTCGTGTGCTGTCAAAACCAGGTTTTTGTCGACGGACTGGAGAAACGCCGGTAACCTTAACGGGACCCACATACACACACATGAACACACACGCGGACGGACACTCAGTTCAAACAATGTATGTCATCCGGCTCTACCGAGACCAGGTGGGCGTTTCACTAAACTTCGTCCGACTAAAATGTTCGTACGTGCAAAATTATGTAAATTCCACATTAGTAATGTTTTCTTGTAAACAATTATTGGATTTACATTTATTGAGCATAGGCTGCATAATGCTCAATAATTGTAAATTCATCGGTTGAAATTTCCAGACGATTTTAAATTTGCACTTACGAACATTTTAGTCGTACGAAGTTTAGTGAAACGGGCCGCAAGGGCATAAAACGTATCCACTCCACTAGTCAACACGAATCTACATGACAAAGTAATTAAATAGACGACTGTACCTAAATAAAATGATTTCGGACCTAATTTGTTAGCGTATGCAAGTTGGACGAATTGAGTGGAAGTAACCGATCATCGAAGACCATCAAGACATTACCGACGAAGATTGGTATTGACAATGAAATCACGCCAAACGTGAGGACATCTAATTCTGTGCCACTTCACAGCATCCTTGGTGATGCGAGATCAAATAAATTGGCATTAGCAACGAGTGTAGACCCTGATCTGATTGCACTGTCGTGCAATCTGATCGGGGTCGACTCTCATTGAGAATACGAATTTTAATCAAGCGTAGGTTAATCTATAATATCTGAAACATAATGAATCTACACTATTTGAATACATCCGGTTGCTGGTTCTCTCGGGCTACTGGTTAAATTTGATTTTCAAATATCCGCGGGAAATATAACCGTCATTCCCATAACGACGGCTAATGCTCTTGGCCAATCATTGCCTTAATGTTATCTCTGTCCTGGCTTGAGGCGTGATTTACGGGCACCATTCTTCAAGAATAGACAACTACTGTCTGTTCCACGTTTTCCTGCCGACGAACTTTTCGCACACATTAAATTTAAAAAATATTTAAATGCAAGTACTTTTTTATCAATAACAAAAATTCACCCTCTCTAAAAACATTAGTTGATGAATTTCCATCAAATTTTGATTTTATTCCTTTGAGAATTTAACATGCACATATTTATTTGTGGACCGATTTTCAAAATCTAATTTAGTTACATCATTTCCAAGCTATCTAACCAGGTTTCGGAGTCAATTTCCAAATTGTGTTCGTGACTACTTCCCAGCTCCTTCTCCTCCTTTTCCCCAATGTAAAATTCCCATAGAAAAATGTTCGCCATAAAGTCATTATTTTATCGAAATTTATCAAATGAAAAAAGTTGGGGAGGGCGACTTTTTTGTTATTGATGAAAAAGTACTGGCATATAAATATTTTTTAAATATAATGTGTTTAGCCAAATGTACGTCGGAAGCAAAATGTGGAACATACTGTAAGGGACCTGCAGTCTGGTTTTTGTCAGGATGATTATCCAGATATAGGGTTTGGCAGCTCCGCACCAACAAGGATGTACCTATCAACTAAATATTGGCTGAGAATATAATATGAGAGCGAATGTCAATTCAACAAGTTTAATAAAGTCTTAACACATGTAACAACAATTAAAGTATTCTTTACAGCGTAATATTATGTACAGCGGTTATTTTGTCAGGATATCCGATGTGG
This sequence comes from Conchocele bisecta, assembly GCA_029237695.1. Taxonomy (NCBI): domain Eukaryota; kingdom Metazoa; phylum Mollusca; class Bivalvia; order Lucinida; family Thyasiridae; genus Conchocele; species Conchocele bisecta. The sequence goes on along the minus strand of CM055267.1, from coordinate 112,814,465 downwards.
TACTCTTGTCGATGCTTATAAATGAAAGCGGAGCAAGGCCGATCAGGTTCGCGCACGCGTCTCAAATACAACGGATCGCGATGGTATTTGGATGGTATATGTGGTGGGATCTAACCGTAGTGAACCAATACTTAATTTAACATGGGAAGTTACAATACTACACAATGCCTTATTCTCTTGTGAAAGTGATTTATGTATCAAACACGCCACTAGAAATCACTATTATAAGTGCATAGTCACTGCACTAAAATATAAGGAATTTGCGTTTAGCCACTCCACTAATTCATAAAATATAGTAGTTTGGTGTATTCACGTTTGTGTATTAGCCACTGCGCTAATATAAAGAACGTTGCCAAAACATCAGGGGGTTTAAGCACTCTAATGGATTCAGTCCTGTTTTGTGTATTAGACACTCCACTGGCACTGAGCGCTCAGTGTTTATAAATTAACACGATGTGGATCAACCGTGTCTTTGGTAATAATTAATACAAGGTAATATTGTGTATCTGTATTTGACACTTACAATGAGTTTAATAGAAGCAGGTAAGTGCACAAGTATCAGTATTGGCTCAAATAAAGCTGGTTATTGGTTTCGTCGAGTATTGGTTTTCGAAAAGTAGCGCCTATGCAACTATGTAGTAACTACGATTAGATGCTGAAACTGGCCGTGCGCCGTTCTTTTATAGACATCTCAGAGTACCACGTGATGGCTATTAACCAATGAAAACACTGGAAATTTGGATCATTTCCTACGGTTTGCTCATAAAACAGTTAATGTATTCTAACTAGGAACTCCGGTCGGCCGGACTTTCGCTCCTTTTACTCCGCTTCTGACAAAGTGTCAGAAGCAGGAAAGAGGAGGAAACCGGAGTTTCTCATAAAAGCGGAAAATATGGAAATATCCATTATACAGACTGCGGATTTCAGAAAATGACCGTCAACCAATCAGAAGTCTCGAAAGCTGACACACCTCCAGCGACTCGACAAAGAAAATCGGGTTTTGCATTTAAACTAGGAACTCCACTTATTTTAACTTTGAACTCCTCTTTCTCCGTTCCAAAATCTGAGTCAAAATCTAAAAAGGGGAGTACGCCGTAGTTCGCTGTATTTAAGTAAAACCAAATATAAGATCACAAAATGTGATCGCGCACTTGCAAAACCAACAAAAAGTTCGCTTAGCAACGAAATACTTCGCTTCACAGAAATAGTAAGCTTTCGAGACTAATCGACTAATCTCCGTTATTCAGTCATTTGCTCCTTTTATAAAGGTACAAGTAAGGATTGTAATTCAAAAGTGTCAGAGAGATGGAGTTTGTAACAACAGAGAAAATGGAATAAAACGAGCAAATGAAAGACGCGGATTGATTTGACATTCAACACTATGAATGCCTAAACATTACACTACATACACGTAGGAAATAATCCACGTTAAACAGGCAATGTTTAACGCGAAAAACAACTCTTAATCCTATTAAAACATTATTCCTAGGGAGAAAAATCGGAAGATAACCAATATTTGTGTATTATACTTGGTAGATCTCACAGCTTCCGATAATTTGTCGATGCACCCGGGCGCGACCGGTTCAAAGGTCAAACTCGCGGAAGTGAAAGTTTAGAGAAATGTCTTGATCCTAAAAATCAGTCAGTTTTAACCAAATATCAGCTAAATTATGACTTGTCATTACTCATGACACCTTCCAATGGGTGTTTGCATATAGACAGACTTCAGTTACGCTCGGATGTGCTAAATTCAGACCGAATATCGGATTATGCGGTGCAGAATATGTCATTTCCACATTGTGGCAGAAATGAACACATGTCAAACAGAGAAAAATAATGGGAATCTCAACCTCCAAGTAACCTCTGCAACTAATCAACATGTGTCGGTAAGCATGGTTAAATATTCAACATGTTCTCGTGTTATAGTACATTACAGTTTGCAGTGTTTAAAGATGGGTGGGGTAACAAGTGACAAAGGGCACATGGCCACAATCCCTGATCCTTACAATACAGTAGAGTAAGGGGACAAAAGAGCTCGAAATTAATCACACTCTTTCAACAATATCTATTAAATTATTCATTAAATATTCGCGATAAGTACGTTATATTTACAACCAAATGTGACATATTGCTCTCGCCAGTTCAGCTGACGAACACACAGTTGTCACGTGTGCCCTCAAGTGTTGGTGTAACGCCGCCAGTTACATAATAGTAACTCAATTTGGGGGAAAAGCGCGTTTAAAATCGGTGTTACATTCAAACAAACAGCGCTCTCGAAGGGGATGATCAAACACTAAATAGGTATATTTCACATATTGAACTTCAAATTAATTTATTTATTAAAAATTCAATATTTGAACTACATTGTATATCTATTACGATTTGATCGGGATAATTGCCTTGTTTTCACCTACTGGTATACAATGTGGTAACTAATTAATTCAATGTTTAAGGAAACGTGAATATATATTATATATTCAGTTCCTATTTTTGTGGCTGTCAGCAAATTTTAATTCAACTGTCACGTGGTATGGCTTCATAGTTGACTATGTCTTCTTCAAATCGCATGATGCTACATATGAGGCACTAAGTACCAACTTAGAGAAAACACGAAGAATACTTCCCACCTTGCAGAGACAAGTGTAAACAACTGGGGGCCGTTTCACTAAACTTCGTACGACTAAAATGTTCGTAAGTGCAAACTTATGATAGTCTGTAAATTCCACATTAACAACGTTTTCTTGCAAACAATTATTGGATTTTCATTTATTGAGCATAAGCTGCATATGCAGCCTATACTCAATAAATGTAAATCCATCAATTGAAATTTCCAGACGATTCTAAGTTTGAATTGTAATCGTACGAAGTTTGGTCAAACGGCCCCCCGTGTTGTAAGTGATGTATCCCACCATATCAGCCTATGTGTTTTCTTGTAAACAATTATTGGATTTACATTTATTGAGCATATGACAAAATGATTCTAAAATTTGTCAAATCAGCATGTTTTGATGAGAAAAATGAACAATGAACAGCAGACGGCATGCAGTGGAACCTCTTCAAACCGGAAACCCTGGGAGAAGATGTTGGAGATGTTGAAGATGTTCCACTGTAAATTAGATATGTTAGCGCTTCGTGACACATTATATTGTTTTACAATCATGAAAAGGCATTGTAATTATATATATATAAAAGCGAAACGCATCTAAGTTAAACATATATATTTCCCGAGTGTCCGGTTTAGAGGGGTTTCACTGTACTTTTTATTGTAAGGGCTAAGTTTCATCCCCACCACCTATTACGAAATTGATTAAAAAGATGACCGCTCATGGCATGTGCCTCCACGACCAAGCTTCCGTCCCCGGTCCGCCAATTCCACTGTCCCATATTGTCGGGAGTTTAGCCGCGGCCCGCTTAACCGGCGTAAATCCAATAACCCGCGCCACGATTGATACCATAACACATGCTTCGTGCGCGTTATTTAATCATAAGATGGGCCATCGACTGAGAAAGCGGACCTCATGCCATTCATACCAATTCTAAATCGCGGCCCCATGGAGCGCACTATTTTCACAGAGCTGTGGTTCCGGAGTTCGTTCCGGGATATTGTTACGGCATGGCCAACGTTCGATCCGCGCATTATACTTGATACGATATGGCGTCGAGGATGGCTCGAGTAACGAACTATGTGAGTGATTCCGAGTGCTCTGGCATATTTACATAATTGGATTATGATCTAATATGTTTTGCGGAAAGACACGTGGAAAGGCTGCATTGTACATGGGTGGTTGAATTGTGAACAGTGTAAGTCCTGATCAGACTGCGCATGCGCAGGCTGATCTGGGATTACGCTGACAGCAAATGACGTTTATTTTTATTTTGTTGTTAATCCGGGATCCAAAATTAATGGGCGGGCGAAAATTCGTCTTATCCAGCATCGGGACTTCAATCATAACGCAGCGCGTCTAAATGATTATGTATACTTTACGTTAAATGTAAAAAAAAGACACGCACAAATGTCTTTACGTTAAAATAAGCTTTTACATGGTTCCGTCAGACAATAACACGAAATGGACTTAAAATTCATATGAAATTAAACTCAGTATTTGCGGATAAAACAACATATCTCGAAGGTTATCTGAAATGTCTTTTTATGCAATTTGTTCTGTAAATGTTATAGTCAACTGCCTATCTCCAATGCATATACAATGCAACCTCTCTACAACAGCCACCCATGGGAAGACGCAAAGCTGACTGTTGTAGAGAGGTGGCTGTTGTAGGGAGGTCAATGCTGAATTAAATGTTGTCGTCTGATGTTGATTTATTTTCTTCGATAATTACTCATCAATTACATTGCTTTTGTACGAGCATTTCCTTTAGAATCATTTCCAATGGAAATGAATTCTAAAGTGACAGTCCAAAAACAGGTTTGTTTTTATTGAGAAAGAATGCTAAAGCCAAATCATCAACGACAATTTTTTGTGCTCAGCAGTCTAAGGGTTAGATATAGAGGAAAATCATTAATTTATTTGGGATAAAAATAAATAGCGGCTGTTACAGAGGAGGGTTGTTGTTGTAGAGAGGTGGCCGTTTCGGGTTAGGTTCGACTGTAGGAAAGTTATGTTTATATCTAGCAAAGTATACTTTTGAGGGAGAAAGAAATTTTCAATTTAATGATAAATTTATAATTTTTAATTTTTAATTATACGGAATTTATTGCATTATCAACAGCCATTTTGGCCTGTGATAATGTAATTAAACTTTCAAGTATAATAATTGGTGCTTCTTCTTTTAATCATCAAATAACATGCAGTGGTGTAGTTCTATCATTGAAATTATGCATTTTGGGGAAAAAAAAAAATAAATGATTTCTCCCCTCAAAGTATACTTTCCTAGAGTTAGTATACTTTGCAATGTTGATGAAATCGACTACAGAAGTCAGATTGTTACTATTGTACTCCCACCCCAAAACAAACATGAAAATAGGACCAGTCATGGCACCAAGAACAAAGAATTTGAAGCACAGCAGTGTATTTTATGATCGTGTTCAGGTTAAATAATGACATCTGGAATCAAAAAACAAAGGAAGAGTAAACAAGGGTAATATTAATTTAGAAGAGGAAGTATTCATTTTTGTTTTGAAACGAATATGACCAGCTCGTATTAAAATTTCATCGTGTGATTTATTTCACACCACGAGATGGCCATATCTATCATATTCGTGGCTAATTCCAACATTCACACCACAAGATGGACCATAATCTATCATATTCGTGGCAATTCCAAACATTCACCCACCACGAGATGGCCCTAATCTATCCATATTCGTTTTATTGGGCAATTCCATTCCAAATTCACTATTCCACAAGATGAATGAAAATAGGTGTGTACTATTTTATTTGTTGCAAAAATTTGATTGGCATTAATGAATCTGTAATCGAGCGGTCATCCATCTTCTCATTATATAGTTGATCACATGTTTTGAATAAAATGTTAGATTTTGTGGTGAACTAGCCGGTCACCCGCACTAGATTTTGAAGATTTTTCCCATATATAATTGGAATCATATATTCTGCTAAAATATTAAGTGTTATGTGGTGGAACTAGCGGTCATCCACAATAGGTTTGTAAATTTTTCTAAAATATAATGATCAATATATTCGTAATGATATAATTTTGTTTTGGTGAATGTGAAGTAGCGGTCATCCACAATGAGGTTGAAAATTTCTAAAATAAATAATGATTCATATATTCGTAATGATTTAATAAGTTTTGTGGTGTAACTGAGCGGTCATCCATGAATAGTTCAGATCTTTTGATTGTATTACAATATTAAGTATTGTGGTTTTGAATGAACTTGCGGTCTCCACAATAGTTCTGTATTCCTTTTATTATTACTACAAATATAAGTAGTTGTTATGGAACTAGCGGTCATCCCACAATAGTTCAGATCGTTATAGTTACTATAATATAAGTTTTTGTGGTGGTGAACAGCGGTCATCCACAATTAGTTTCAAGATCTTATCTTACTAACAATATAAGTATTGTTGTTGAAACTAGCGGGTCGTCCCACAATAGGTTGGAAACTTTCTAAAATATAGTTAATCATACATTGCTTTAGAATATTATGTTTTGTGGTGAACTAAGCGGTCATCCAACAATAGGTTTTGAGATGTCTTATATAAACATTGAATCGTTATAGTGTTTCAGACGGAACCTGGGAGGGCCCCGTTTACACTAACGAACTAAGCAAGTACTTTTTGTCATAAGTTATAAACTTAAGTCCGGAGTACGTTGCTTAAGTCCGTTTTCACAAAATTATCTTTTTTGCAAGAATCGACAATCGAAATTTCACTATGAAAAAGTAATAAGACAGGTAGCTAGCAGTCTTAAGTTATAACGTTAAATATTTAAGTCCGGAACTTTTATGAAATAAATTAACAAAGATGGAAGGCCCCCATGGTGAGCCGAGGGTGGAAAAAGAAAACAATTTCCACTGACAGCAGGTGTAAATTGTTCACTTTCATTACGTACTATTTTTAGCAATTATCTGCCAATAAATAAACCATATATGCTTACATATAGATAAGCCCACACTTTGATGCTAGTTAACCCGTGTATTAGCTATTTGGTGATGTTAAGGTCCATTGTCGTTGACCAGGTATTCTCGCTATGCCCAGTTTATACGACATCATTTAAACAACCACTGTAGATCCAGATGAGCCGGCCTAGTAACAAACCATTCTGTATGCTGTTACATGTATGTCCTGTTTGTCGGTTGGTGGTCAGTCAGTTGGTCGGTAATCAGTTGGTCAGTTGTACAGTTGGTCAAGTGTCGGTTCGGTGTCTGTCGGTCTGTCTGTCGGTCGGTCGGGTGTCGGAGTCAGTGTTGGTTCGATCAGTCCGGTCGATCAGTCGGTGTCGGTCCGGTCGGTCGGTAGGTCAGTGTCGGAGGTCAGTTGGTTTTTGGCGCACGGTGTCGGTTGTCAGTTGGTCGGTGTTTGGTCGGTCGGGGTGTCAGGTCTGTCGGTTGGTTGTCGGTCGGTCTGTGTCCTGTCGGTGTAGGTTTGTCCAGGGTGTCGGTCAGTCAGTCGATCGGTCGGTGTCGGTTATGGTCGGTGTTCGGTCAAGTTGGTTTATCGCACGGTCGGTTGTTAGTCCGGTCGGGTCGGTTGTCGGGTCGGTCGGTGTCGGTCGGTTGTAGGTTTGGTCAGTGTCGGTTGGTTCAGTCGATCCGGTCGGTGTCCCGGTTATGTCGGGGTGTCGGTCAGTTGGTTTCGCACGGTCCGGGTGTTAGTCCGGTTCGTCTGGGTTGTCGGGTTGGTCGGTTGATTGGTCGGGGTGTCAATCGGTCGTTGTCGGTCGGGTCCGGTCGTTCGGTCCGGGGGTCGGTCGGTGTCCGGTCGTTGTCGGTCGATTTGGTGTCGGTCGGTCGGTGTGTCGGTCGGTCGGCTTCGGTTAGGTTGTGTCGGTTTGTCGGTGTCGGGTCGGTCCGGTCGGGTCGGTCGGTCGGTCGGTCGGTCCGGTCGGTCGCTCGGCCGGTCGGTCGGTCGGTCGGTCTGGATGACCGGTCAATTCGGTGGTCGGTCAGTTGTCAATCGGTTGGTCGGTTCGGGTGTCGGGTCAGTTGGTCTATCTGTGTGAATCGGTGTCGGTCGGTGGTCGGCTCGGTGTTGGTCGGTGGTTTGGGTTGGGTGGTCTTTCAGTCGTTCAATTCCGGTTGGTCGGTCAGTGTCAATCGGTTTGTCGGTCGGAGTCAGTTGGTTCGGGATCGGTGTTTGGTTCGGTTTCCTTGGTTCGGGTCGGTGTAGGGATGGTGTTGGTTGGCCCTGCCTGGCCCATTGCCCTGCCCTGCCCTGCCTGGCCCTGCCCCCCTGGCCCTGCCTCTGCCCTTGGCCCTGCCTTAGCCCCTGCCCTGCCCTTGCATGCCCTGCCCCCCTCTGGCCCATGCCCTGCCCCTGCCCTGCCCTGCCCATGCCCCCCTGCCTTGCCCTGCCCTTGCCCTGCCCTGCCCTGCCCATGCCCTGCCCTGCCCTGCCCTGCCCTGCCCCTGCCCTGCCCTGCCCTTGGCCTGCCCTGCCCTTGCCCTGCCCATGCCCGCCCTGCCCTGCCCTGGGCCCTGCCCTGCCCTGCCCTGCCCTGCCCTGGCCCTGCCATGCCCTGCCCTGCCCTGACCTGCCCTGCCCCTCTGCCCATGCCTTGCCCTGCCCTGCCCTGCCCATGCCCTTGCCCTCCCGCCTCGTCCGGCCCTCGTCCTGGGCAGCGCGTGTTTGGGATTTCTTAGGTTGGGTTGGAAGGTTGTGCCTAAGACAAACAAAAAACTAATGCAAAATCATTATCCCGGTTAACCGAAGCCTTTTGTGTCTTAAGGGTTGGTCATTCTTTTTCTTTAAAAAAAACGATGAATTTATACCACCTAATGGGTGGTGGTCATGGTATGGAACGTCCCGTCCGTCCATTCCGTCCCTGATTGACTAGTCCGACATTAGTTTGTTTTCGTTTCTTTACAGAAACATACAAATACGATGGCGAGCTGCATTTGCTATAATCCAGGCCGCGTTAAATTTTGACGACGGGAACGAGTCTTTAGGACCGAACCTAATCCCCTTAGGACCATTCATGGAAATAACGAGGACCAAATATCGAAATTCCAGGCTGTCCTCGTGATTTTTTTGTTTGCTACAAGGTATTGCGACAAATTTGCAACATGCTGACATTGATAAACGGTCAAACCTGAGATCAACAACAGTCTGTCCAGTGTCCTTGCCAAGTGTTGACTGCATTTGCGATTTTATACGCAACTGGTAGTTTTTCCTGGGGCGGTTACTGGAGAGATTTAATACAACATTAGCAAAATCAAGTGGTTCTAGAAAGTGGAGGTAGAACTTTTTGGGCGGACAGTGTTAGCCTGTGGTTTCGTTTCTGATAAGGGAAGATACCTTTGTTGTTTTCAGACTAGATGGGAAAGAAAGTCCTGACGCATTTAATTTAACAAAAATTTTCAGACCCGTCCGCTGAATGCAACGTTGCGCTTTGAATCCAGTCCCTATACTGGTCCTAACATGTTCACGGGGGACAATCCTTGTGTGTGGGACCCTCTGGACTCAACACAGTGCATTGCACTTTCTACATGTAATCAATCAAAGATTACCCGTGTACCAGTTTCCAAAATAAATATAATATGTCATTCAGTAGTTTGTATCAGATACATCCCATGATCTGACCGGGCACATTACCATTAATAATCGGACAGTTAACATGTGTTCTGCTGACTCTGAAACGTGATTTCTGAGTCTTAATGAGGTAACATCTAAAGTAAAACAATTTAAAAAATGGTGCCGAAAAGTACCATTTTATTGGAATTGAATTAAAAATAAAAACAATTGTTAATTGGCTTCTTTTGTTGCTGGTTTCATGTCATAATGCCAATTTGTTATATTACAGTATAAGGTTGCCACTAGTTGGCAAGTAAAAAATATTTCCCTCATGTATTCAATGGCGTCGGGTAATAAGTGAGGATAAAATTTATATTCTAACATGAAGATTATTTTTAAAAATTAATAATATTCAAACATTAGGCCTTAGCAAATCCGTTATTTTAGATTGTCAAACATAAAGGGGAAAGTAAAAGTCATCATAAAAGTTTAAGCCCCGAAGCCCCGGGATTCAGGGAATTTCCCGAAACCCCCGGGGCACAATGCCGAAGCTGTAAACAAATAACTAAGTTGTAACTTTTATGACGGGACTTGTTATGACCGTCTTAATGTTTGTGTTGGTGAAACCAAAAATAAGCAATGACTTAAGTCGGTTCATAACTTTTGTCATTAAGTTATAACTTAAGTTGCGAAACTTATGAACAAACTAAGATTTGTTAGTGAAACGGGAGCCCCCAGTTGTGTGGGTGAAACTTGGGGGCGTCATTCACAAGTTGGTTTGAAATTTCTTTTAATACATATGCTATAAAATTACCTGGGTATGATCAATAACTTCTATAGTTATTATGGGACAATCAGTTTGTGTGGTGAAGAAGTAGTGCTACAAATGAACATTAAAAGAATGGGGAAAAATATCTGGCAAGGCTCAGGAAATCGGGATGGGGCGAGCACATCCCGTTTCCGTACCGCGCCAGATATTGTTTTTCCATTCCACGGCACTAACGTACTATTATAATTTATCCCGTCAAGTCACATACAAATGGCTTTATTAAAATGCTAAAAAAAAAAAAACCAAGCCATCGCATCATATTCATACAGCAGAGAGTTATGTCGTATTGACAAGGAATATCAAAAATGGTTTCACTGGCACCGTGTTTCAACGGCACATACGCACTTGTTGTTTGACGGGATAATTGCAATTTCTTTTATATGCATATGCTTTGCGTTTGTGACATTCTGTTGTATGGTGACATAAATAAGCGTTCATTTGCACAATTTAGTTTGAAATTTTTTATTTTTAGTTTAAAACAATATTTATTTCAAATAATATACATGGATATATTCAGCAAATCAAATAAGTTAACAAGTGAATAAAAGGATTCGGAAACAAGCTCACTGTGCTTTTATGTGAATTTCTTCTTCCTTGAGTAAAAGCGTCTGTAAATGGGAATTGTAGGCAATAATTGTATATAAGTTATACATAACAGTAAGTTTTGTTTTAAATAATTGAAGGGAAAAAAAATAATTGTTCTTAATTATGCATTTATCAAAAGTGTTGTCCATAGTCTTATAGGCATGTAGTTTAATCCAAATTAAATAAAATAATGTTTAAATTAAAGAGTGTTGTACATGTAGGCACCAGAGTTATATATGGTGAATCTAGCGGCCATATTACCATTACTTAAGAATTGAAATTTAATATATTTATACATGATCAAAATTGTGATTAACACCTGACTGACTTCTTCTGGGTGAACTGCTGGCCCAACGTTTAACACGAATTGGTTTGCAACCGGGTGGTGGTAGGTTAGGCTCTGCAGAAACGTCCCCCCCTCCGGCCTCAATTACAATACCGACAAAAACCAAGTCACGTTGGAAACTCGATGGTTTGCAAAACAGTGTAGCCGCGGATCGAACTGCACGAGACCGTTGCAGTTCGATCTGCGGTCTACACTTTTTACCAAACTAAAAAGTTTCCAGTGTAAAATAATTCAACATTTACAGAAATCTGTATTTTCCCGAATATGATCAAAACATATACCCAACATTTGATCCTTATGCATGGCTGGTTCAATTCCCGCAAGAAGTCTACTGGCGGCGCGCATGCCGCCAAATTAATTAGGACATTATAGCCACTTTCGGGGACACTTCGGACATTTGTCGCTATGATGGAATTATGGCGGCCAAATTGAATTGTTTGATTCCGTAATTTAGGGATTTGGTATTCTGGCCAATGCAAGAATGGTAATAAATTTACAAGTGCGCTAAATGAATAAATAAACCAGTTTTCCCCGTACATTGACTTTCATAAGCGTCTTTAATAGCGAAATTGTAATTGCTAAAAATTGGAATAGGATTTTTTTCATCCATAATGATTTGTTCCACTTGTGATTCAATTTACGAGCAATTTTGCAATATTGTTTAACTAACCAGGAAACCATAGCGTACGCACCATTGCGTACTTCGATTAGCTTCATTGCATTCTTCAAATATGCCGGAAAGTGCATCGTATTTACATTGGGCGTTTTTTATTGTAACTCCGCGGGTATGCAACTCGAGTAACACGGAGTTACCAATGGAAACCAAGCAAGAGTTGTGCAACTCCGAGTTTAAAAGAATTGAACCAGTTTGAAACCTTACTCGAGTAACTCGTCGATTTCGAACCCAGGCCGTTGTTACTAGCTATTCTAAACTCGAGTTGGACTCGAATAACAGCGGGACTCTGCTTGTTCCATGTTGCTTACTCTCGGGTTACTAGTGTTTAATCCCGGGGATTAACTCGAAAATGTTCCATTGTGGACTGTGACTGAAGCTGACCATTTGTGCGATCACAGGATCAGTGGTTGAAACTGGATAAGAAACGGTTTTCTTTCTCAGGGTCTCTAAAGGCTATTCGCCCATTTCAGTTGAGTGAAACATCATCCATACTTTCGAACAAAAAGTATTTTTATTTATTTCTAATTGTAGGCTTGTAGGAGCCCGTTTTCACACTAAACTTCTTACGACTAAAATATGTTCGTAAGTTCAAAATTTAATTAAGATCGTCTGTAAACAATTTGAATTTATGGGATTTATATTTATTCTGAGCATAGGCTGCATATGCCAGCCTTTATGCTCAATAAATGTAAATCCCCAATTCTTTTTATTTACAAGAAAACAGTGTTAATATGAAAATTTATAGAACTATCATTATTTGTCGCACTTACGAACATTGTTGTCGTAACGAAAGTTTATAGTGTAAAACAGCCCCAAACATGGACTCTCGATTTCAATTATAACGTCCAATAAGTCCAATAGGAGGTTTGTTTACTGTTTATACTAATTTTGAAAATGCCTGTAAACATTAGTTCAATATTGGGACAGGTATTCGCAATATTAACTGCCCTGAAACACCACGGGTGATTTTTGCAGCATTTTTAGCGAGCGGTGAAATCGTAAACGTTAACAATTCCCTGAAAACATTGGTCGAGTAATTACATAAAAGCCGCTATATTATCAAGATTCGATGATCACGTGGTTACAACAACAACAACGTCGCCCACTCCTCAAAAGTAAGTATTTTTAGTTGATATTTTCCTTAATATTGCGCAACGGAATTTTTATGAAATATAGCGCAGCCAAAAACGCGTCTTCATGTGCTTGCATTTATGGTGGTCTAGGAGTTTTAGGCACAGACGTTATGTCGTTTTTGTGCGAAGAATCGATTTGCCCGTGTCGGAGACCACGGTAAATCGATTATTCGCTCAAAAACGAATATCGGAGGACACGGGAAAATTCGATTTCTGCGCGGAAAACGAGGATACGGTCTGCAACCAAACTCCCTAGACCACCAAATGCAGCTCATGAAGAACGCGTTTGCTGCGCTATATTTCACATCAAAGTCCGTTAACGTAATAACAGGTACACTAAAAAATAAAAGAATACCTACGTTTGAATCGAATACGTTGTTTTTGTTGTTTAGTACCACATATATTATGTTAAAAAGTGCAAATACAAGGGTATGGGATCCACGGGTGGTTCCGAACGTTTTCCAAACCGCTTTCTCCGACGGACATAATCTGTTGACGTATTTTTTTTACAGTAGATTTTCTTTGAAAAACTCTTCCCAGCAAACGGACATAAAATATATAGCGAAACCAAAGATTTTTTATTTATATTTGAGGGTTAATTCTAGTTTGCTGAGTAACATAACTCTAATTTCACTTCCAAGTTGCACAGCAATTACATAAAGAGTTTATGACGGGGTAGTCTTTTGCAAAGGTGTGGTTTTGAAGCGTTCTTTGTTTTACGTTCTACTTTCGTAGTGAAGTGACCTAACCGACTTTTGCTAATACACAATCTTTTTTAGGTCAGTTTTATAGTAATACTTTTGTTCATATTGTAAAATTATTGTCCCCTCCCCCCGCTCAATTAATAAAATTTATAGCGATGTATGAACGTCAAACGCCCATGACAGGTTTTTTTTATATAATTTAGTGTGGGGAAAGTAGCGAATGTGTAAATGCTATTACGCAACATGTTTTACTGGGTAAAGGGGCGTGTTGTAGCGATATATAGAGAATAGGTCGGTTCGTGCCCGTGAATGGGAAAAAATATCTGGCAATGGCTCCAGGGAAACGGGATGGGCGAGGCTCTGCCGAGCACATCCCCGTTTTCCGTGCCGCTCGCCAGATTATTTTGTTCCCATTCACGGCACTAACCCACTTTATCTATTTATCCCGTCCAGGAGCCTCGCCCCATCCCGTTTGTCCTAAGCCTTGCCATATCTTTTCCCATTCACGGCATTAACCCACTAGTTCTCTATTTGTCATTCTGGTGGCCTTTGTCTAACCTAGTCTATCGTTCTTACAGGCCAGATGCAATCCCGTCTTTGAAATCTTTCTTTTCTTCTTACTTTCCACAAAGGGTGGCAATTCCTCTGAAATAAATGTACCAGTACATGCACTTTGTCGATTACGAATTTAAAAAGCATTACACATTAAACATCCCAATGGAAATGATGGTTTTAAAATTCCAGAAAATAACTTTGATTGAAGTTGCCAACTATTAACCAGGGTTTTGTTACAGTACACACATAACTGAAAATAGCTCGTTTCAAACACTTGAAATAATAATTAAGCTCCGTGTTTCGTGTCAAAATAAAACACAGGTCGATCGCGCAACATGCTTCTCCGTTGTTGTAATGTATCTCACTCAGCTACCTTATTTAATTAGCGTTTGCTTGTTTTGTTTTTCATGGTTATATGTTACATGCTATGGCGGTATAATTCCAGACCTTTTGGGACTTATATATACATGTTAGTTTAACGAAGCAAACCAAAGGGGCTGTCATTTTGGTTGTCATTGTTGTAAGTCGGGTTATAGAACTTCGGGACTGTGTTTTATTTTAAATTTTAAATATTGGACAATCATGGAGGCCGACATTTTTTTAAACTAATGAACAGGTCCTCGTTCCTTACCATACAAGGTGTTTGTAGTGTAAAAGGTGCGAAAGGGCTTTACCTTTTTGTCCAGACAATTTGGTATTTTTCTTTGAAATGTTCAGGGGGGGACGAACCGAGAACAACGAAACGAAAAATAAAAAAAACACGTAATTGATTATCCGGTAGATCACCAAGCGGACCACACGTGCCTTTAAGTTTGACAATTTGTCTGGAATACCAAGGTATAGTCTTATCTAGTCAAGGTAGTTTATCCAATGTAATTTGATGGTAAAATAGTTTTGTTAGATTAGTGAGATTTGGTATGGTGGTCGCCTGATCGGACAAGTGCGTTTCCTCCGGGGTACTCAGGTTTCCTCCAACATTAAATGATGGTCCTCCCTTACGCCCCCCCTTACATCCTGTGCCAACGGAAAGAGCCATTTTGTATAAGTGCTTCTCGCGCTTGGTTGGGGATTGATTTGTTAAATAAGTTAAGTTTAAACTTAACCCCATTTCCGAACAAGGGAACTGGAATGGACTGTTTGGATATTGCTTAAAGGGTTGTAAAAGAAAAATATTAAAAAAAAAGCTACTACGGCATCATTGCATTGTCTACAGTTAACAAGAAAAAAGTTGGGGGAATTGTAACTTGTATACTATTGAAACATACCTGTCTTGTCATACGTGGCTGTGACTGGAGGAATGGGGCTTATAAGTTGTGCGACCAGTGTTGATCAAGATCAGACTGTGCGTTCACACAGCCAGGAGTGAACTGCTCGCCATTTCCATTCAATGAAACACCTACCCACCCCCGTCGTGTTTGCTTCTGAGAATCAATTTTGATTGTTATCAGGCTACAGAAATGTACCGTATTTTAACAGGAGCTACAGTGGTCACAAATCCCATAAGTCCTATTTTTCCAGTTACAGCCACATATGTCGGATTGACAGTGGGATCTCTCTGAATCCGGAGATTCTGAAAGAATTGGTCCGGTTTTTTATGAGAGGTTCCTCGCTGCACCAAAAACAATGTTGGGCCTTCCACTTAAATCTGTATAGCTCAAGTATTGGCACTATACTGTTCGTGATTTCTAAAGATATTTTTGCAGAAATTGAATTTGGAATCCGCCTGGGGAAAACGTCTATCGATGCGACTCTAATTTGGTCCAACAAATGCAACTTTGGTTTGGCAAAATTGGGTTCAATTCAAGATTTTTGGCGGGAATGATAATATCAATATGATATTCTGGTGAAGCATGAAAACGGGTATAAATGTCCTACGTTTAGGAATTTGCCTAAATTGACGTTCAAACCCCAACAAGGTTTAGACATTTTTTATCCACGCTTATCGTACTGAAAGATTCTATTCTTTATGGGAAAGCGGCTCCCTGTGCTAACTTTATCTGCACCACTTTGGGTTTGCGGTCCGATCGATTGCTATACTTTTTTATTTAGCTAAAACTACTTTGTCTGGTTTCACGAAAAGCTGCCCAAAAATTTTAAAATACGGCGTATATAGACAATTCAAAAACAATATTGGGTTTTGTGAATTAATAGTTAAATTTAAGGAAAATTTAAGAATGAGCCTTTTTTTCTTTTTATTTCTTGAAATTTGGTCAAATATTGATTTTATTGTACGAAAAAATTGATTTGTCTATGGGAATTTAAAATACATGGGGGAAAAATATTGTATAGGAGTTGTGGGAGGAGTCCAAAAAACGGGAAAAACATTTGTAATATTGACTCCGAAACCTAGCTCAGATAGCTTGGAAAATGATCTAACTAAAAAAGAAAACAAAAGTAAAAATTTTTAAAAACAAATCAGTTCCATGCATTTCTGAAATTCTAAAAATTTTGTTTTCGCAATAAAATCAATATTTGACCAAAAATTTCACAAAATAAAAAAGAAGGCTCATTTCTTAAATTTTCCCTTTTATTTAATATTAATCGAAAAAATATTGGTTTTGGAATTGTTTATTATTAGCCGTTAAAATTTTGATGGGCAGCTTATTCGTGAAAACAGACTTATACGAACTTAACTTTTGGTGGGAGCAAATTTTTGTTCAATTTAACATCATACTTCATAGAAAATAATGTTAGTTTTAAAGGTACCAAATGGCCCACTCAGTAGGACACAATCTGTTCGTTATATCAGAGACATCATCCGAGACATTTTTCTGGCAAAAAAAATTTAAACCTTTAATACAACAATACCCTCCCGTGGTATTGATTGGGCATAAGGTACCATTTTAATCTCAAGACCATAAAATGTGCACACTGATATGAGGGGCGATCAACCGTGGTTTTCCCTTAAAAATGTTAACGGACATTTACTATTTATTGTCTGTATTTAATTTTTGATGATGGTTAATGAATCCATAACGTTCATTAATTTTGTCGAAAAAACATGTTATATTTTTCAATAAACGCATTTAATTAGTAGTAAAAATTAATTACAAAATATCATGCCTCATTTGCATATGAAAATAGCCTGTATACCACCGGCGCGTTCACCTGGTCAATTACAAATTAAATTATTATTAAATGATTATATCTGTAAAGCGGGCCACCTCGTAAGTTTTAGACCTGGGGGTGGAATAGTGACCAACAATTGTAACACTTGATTTAATTCATGTAAAAAAGAACCATTTTGTGCCCTACTGAGCATGTACCTTTAATATGTGATAACATATTTTTCTGAGTAAGTAGGGTTAGTGCCGTGAATGGGAAAAAATATCTGGCAAGGCTTCAGGAAACGGATGGGCGAGGCTCTGCCGAGCACATCCCGTTTCCTGAGCCTTGCCAGATATTTTTTCCCCAGTTCACGGCACTAACCTACTATTCTATTTATCCCGTCAACACCTACAAATGGCTGTAAAATGCAAAAAAATAGTATTGACTGGCTATCAAAAAGATGTTTCACGGCACCGTGTTTCACTGGCAACCGTTTGTTTACGGCAACATACTCACTGTCCGTTGAAGGGATAAAAAGCATACGAAAGCTGCATAAGTTAAATCATCAAATATAAACAGGCGTTTGGTCTGTATGAAATAATGCATTTCAGAAATAAAATTAATCCCCCAAAGTATAGTAGTTCTATACATGTACTTATATTACCTAGATAACTTTTCTTGGCAATTTTCGTGAATTCAGTTACAAGTCAATGAGTGAGATGGCTATGCTCTACTGGTCAAGGTGAGCATCTAGATTTATCCCGTCAACACAGTGCGTATGTGCCGTGAAACACTGTGCCGTGAAACATTTTTGATATCCTGTCGATACGGCCTAATCACTGCGTATGAATATGTGCGGTGGCTGGGGTTATTTTCTTTGCATTTTAAATAAATTTGTTGGTGTTGACGGGTTAAATAGAATAGTAGGTTAGTGCCGTGAATGGGAAAAATATCTGGCGCGGCTCGGAAACGGGATGTGCTCGGCAGAGCCTCGCCCATCCCGTTTTCTAAGCCTTGCCAGATATGTTTTCCAATTCACGGCACTAACCTACTATTCTCTATAACCCGTTCATCCCCGGTATGGTCTCTTCCTTGTAGACTTTTGGATTATTCAATTAATCAGAAAAAGGGTGATTTGTAAAATAAAAATATTTATAAACAGTGCTGTAGTACGGAAGCCGATAAGGGTCACCAAGTCAAAAATATATTATCTCGTAATTACGACATCATCTCGTAATTACGAGATAATATTATCTCGTAATTAGAGATGATGTCGTAATACGAGATAATATTATGTCGTAATTACGACTCATCTCGTAATTACGAGTATATTATCTCGTAATACGATATGATGTCGTAATTACGAGATAAAATTATTGTCGTAATTACGAGATGATGTCGTAATTACGAGATAAAATTATGTCGTAATTATGACATCATCTCAATTACGCATATAATTTTATCTGTATTACGACTACTCGTAATTCACTCTCTCGTAATTACAGTGAGTCGATTACGACATATTTTCTCGTAATACGACATTCATCTCGTAATTACGAGAATATGATCTCGTATACTCGTAATTACGGATGATGTCGTAATTACGACGTAATTTTACGGATCTCGTAATTACAAAATTGATGTCGTAATTACGACATAATTTTATCTCGTAATTACGCGATGATGTCGTAATTACGACATAATTTTTTATCTCGTAATTACGACATCATCTCGTAATTACAGATAATATTATCTCGTAATTACGAGATGATGTCGTAAATTACGAGATAAAAAAATACTGTCGTAATTACGACATCATCTCGTAAATTACGAGATAATAATTATCTCGTAATTACGAGATGATGTCGTAATTACGAGATAAAATTATGTCGTAATTACGAAGATGATGTCGTAATTACGAGATAAAATTATGTCGTAAATTACGACATCATCTCGTAATTACGACATAATATTATCTCGTAATTACGACATCTCTCGTAATTACGACATCATCTCGTAATTACGAGATGATGTCGTAATTACGACATACTTTTATCTCGTAATTACGACATCATCTCGTAATTACGAGATAATAGTATCTCGTAAATTACGAGATGATGTCGTAATTACGACATAATTTTCATTTTACTCGTAATTACGAAATGATGTCGTAATTACGACATAATCTCTCGTAATTAACGATGATGTCGTAATTACGACATAATATCTCGTAATTACGACATCATCTCGTAACTACGAGATATATTATCTCGTAATTACGAGATGATGTCGTAATTACGAGATAATATTTTTCTGATTTGGTGACCTCTATCGGCTTCCGTACTGTAGCCTATTTCATCAACATTGCAAAGTATACTTTACTAGCAAAGTATACTTTGAGGGAGTAATCATTTATTTTTCCTGAAATGCATTATTTCATGTAGAACTAACAAATGCATATATTTCATGATTAAAAGTATGCAGAATTATTATACTGAACAAATTGGCTGTGATAATGTAATAAATTCAGTATAATAAAAATTAATAAATTTATCATAAAATTGAAAATTTCTCCCTCAAAGTATACTTTGCTACTAAAGTATACTTTGCAATGTTGATGAAATAGGCTACTGGTCCTGATTGATCAAGTGTTTATAGGTTGATGAAATAGGCTACTGGTCCTGATTGATCAAGTGTTGATAGGTTGATGAAATAGGCTACTGGTCCTGATTGATCAAGTGTTGATAGGTTGATGAAATCGGCTACAGATCCTTACGAGCCGGATCATCTGGATATACACTGTTTGTAACCATTGAGAAAACGGTGAGTAGTGTATAAAGGGTTAACAGATAACATAATAAATATTCCAGAAGAGATTAAAGACATACTATAAGCAATTCTACAATAATCAAAGGACTGAAAGGTTGATACAGTGTGAGGGATGGGCTAGGGGATATGGCATTGGACTTCAGTACTTGAGGTTGTGCGTTCAATCCTCACACTAGGCGTAAACATACTTACATAGTATTTCCATGGTAACAACAGACACTATATACACCTAGATGTTGTGAAATATTAACACTGAGATAGTTCATTTGAGTGGTAACAACATATACTTCATTTGATAAATATAAAACGCAATAATTCCGCCACGGAAGCGGTATCGCCCCTGCCGAGGCATTTGACCGTGTTGTGAAAAAACTTTAACGCATTTGCCTTACAAAAAAACCGGACGACGCCGACGACGGAAAAAGCGCCGACTATAGTTGCGCCTCTGCTAAAGCAGGCGCGACAAAAAGAAACAAACAATTATTGTATCATTCGACTGTAACGTATTAAGAAAAATGGATCAAGGAATGATAACCATTTTCACTGTTCACATGTGCAACCAGCAGGGAACATGTAAAGTGTTATACATAATCAACGCATATCCACACCTACTAGTATATGACACAGTTTGAAAGAGCAGAGTTTGAACATCTCCACCAAAATCTATGCAGACCCGGAGTAGCCGCCATATTATTATATCATACACATTTACATGCTTATCAGGGTATGCACAGTTTACCATTTAAGCAATCGCTGGGACGTTAAACACATTCACATTCACTGTTCACTTTGATACAGCGTACGTGAAATAATTTCTCGCAAATTGTTGCATAGCAACAGTTTTGAGCGATGGTAAACTGTCCTCTGGTCTCCGTCAGACGGCGCTGCCTGACAACTGACACTTCCCAGAGGCATCAGATGTCCGCCATTACGCATGCGCACTCCACTAATCAAATTACGCTGGTTGCCTGACCAATATTAATTCAATTCCAAAACACTATATCGTTCCTTGTTCATGAAGATAACTGAATGAGTGACTTAAATTGGGATGGCTGAAACCAAATTTGACAAAATTTCCACCTTAGATTAGATAATAGCTTCGCCAACAGACCGGTATTGCTGCTGTAATGTATTAAACTCGTGGGCAAGTAATTGCCATTGTCTCTTTGTGGGCATAATGTATGACCGACCATAGTCCAACATAGAGAATATCAGCCTACTGTCTGCTCCACATTTTCCTGCCGACGAACCTTTGGCCATTCAATCTCTAAAGAATTGTACTTTTTCATCAATAACAAAAAGTCACCCACCCCGAAAACAATTACGTATTTGATAAAGTCCATAAACTATTGATTTTATTGCAAAAAAATAATTACAATTTTCTTGTGGGAATTTAACATGCGGTTTAAAAACTAGAATTTTTTAAAAATAATTTGGAATTTGTGGACCGATTTTCAAAATCTAACTTTTGTTTTCTTAGTTACATCATTCCATTGTTATCTTCATTGTTTGACCCTACTCATCATCGTCCACCTCCTTTTCGCCCCATGTTAACTTCCCATATACTATGAAAATCGTGCTTTCGCTATAAAATCTTTATTGGATGGAATTTCATCAAATAAAAAAAAATGGAGAGGGTGAATTTTTGTTATTGATTAAAAAGTAATTGCATTTAAATATGTTTTTAGATTCAATGCGTGTAATAGCCAAATGTCCGTCGGCAGAAAAACGTGAAACAGATAATACTGTCCTTTCACGCCAGTGATCTAGGCTAAGAAACGGGTAGGAATTCCTACGCGTTTCCTAGCCTCATCTGACACATGTAATGCATGTAATGCACTCGACTGGGAAATGAATCCGATAAACTTGAAATAAATGTGACTGTGACTGGATAAATGTGGCTTATGTGTTTTCCCATCAGTGTAGATCCAGATCAGCATGTACACCGACACATTCTGATCAGGATCTTGCAGCCTATTTCACCAACATTGCAAAGTATACTTTTCTCGCAAAGTATACTTTGAGGGAGTAATCATTTCTTTTTCATGAAATGCATTATTTCATACAGACCTAACTACTGCATATATTTGATGATTAAAAGTATGCAGAATTATTATACTGATTTGTTTACATTATCACAGCCATTTTGGCTGCGATAATGTACAAAATTCAGTATAATAAAATTTAATAAATTTATCCTAAAATTGAAACATTCTCCCTCAAAGTATACTTTGCTAGATAAGTATACTTTGCAATGTTGATGAAATCGGCTACTGCAGTGCTCGCCATTCCATCACAAACCACACGTCATGCTGATAACAAGCATTATAGATCGCTAACAAAATACAGAAGTGCGCATTTTGATCAGGAGTTAGATTGGTCACGAATCCCATAAGCTCCATTTCTCACAAAGTCACAATTTCACAATAGCCGGGTTATTCTATTCATCATGTAATGCGTTATGCTGAGAAATGCGCAAGGATACTGTTGTTTTGTTGAATGAAACTTGTGCCTATTTATGTGGCGTCAACACACTGGCGTTATTCGTACCTCACCTGACATCATTTGACCAATTGAAACTTCAGCTAAAATGTAGTTTTCGACTACGTATTGCAATATCGTAAATTGCTGATATTTTATTTGTTTAACACTCGGCGGGTATTTGGTCACTGCACAGCTAGTACCTGATAAAATCTAATTTAAGCAGCGCTCTGAGACACCGAATTTATTTTAATTATTAACGTTGTTTCTTCTTAGCTCCGGATAGAGCTAATAGTTTATTGTTAATTCTCCAACCAACTTGGGATTTTCTAAATACTTGGAAGTTTAGCCGGCAGTAAACCGTCATTAGTCCGCCATCATTGACGTTATTCTGTATCCATGCGCGGGGATTCCCTGTCACGTGCGACTGCTTTATGACCAGAGCGAGGCAGGAAGTCTCGTAGCACGTGGTTTCACACGGTGTAGTAGGAGATTTGGAAATTAAGGCGCTTAATGTGACCATATTGGGCTTAATGTGTTAGTTTATTGGGTTCCAATGCCATTTAATTCTAGTTTAATGTCGTTTCGTCGAACATCACAAGAAGGCACGTTATTTACAAGATAGAACCCGTACATGTGCACAGTGTACCATAGGATGCAATACTAAAACCAATATCAAGCGGCCCGTTTCACTAAACTTCTTACGACTAAAATGTTCGTAAGTGCAAATTTAGGAACGTCTCGAAATCTCAATTGATGGATTTACATTTATTGAGCATAGGCTGCATATGCAGCCTATGCTCAATAAATGTAAATCCAATAATTGCTTACAAGAAAACATTGTTAATGTGGAATTTACAGACTATCGTAATTTTAGTCGTACGAAGTTTAGTGAAACGGGCCCAGGGTTGTTACTGTATGTTTAGTCCGGTTCATCATACACTGGCTACAAATGTCATAGGCCATATTTCCTCAGTCACATATCTATATAAAGTGGTCGCATAAGTCCCATATGTTCAGGGACAGTCACAGACCAGACACTAGATTGGTCGTAAATGTCATAAGCCATATTTTTTCCAGTCACGGTTACACATCAGGGGGCCGTTTCACTAAACGTCGTACGACTAAAATGTTCGTAAGTGCAAAATTATGATAGTCTGTAAATTTCACATTAACATTGTTTTCTTGTAAATAATTATTGGATTCACATTTATTGAGCATAGGCTGCATATGCAGCCTATGCCCAATAAATGTAAATCCATAAATTGAAATTTACAGACGATCTTAAATTTGCACTTAGTCGTAAGAAGTTTAGTGAAACGTGCCCCAGTAGCATATATCCCCAAAATTGCAAAGTATACGTATTTTCAATTTAAGGATAAATGTATTAATGTTTATTGTATTGAATGTATTACATTATCACAGCCATTTTGGCTGTGATAATGTAATACATTCAGTATAATAATTCTGCATATGTGTTTTAATCATCAAATATATGCAGTCGTTAGTTCTACATGAAATAATAAACTTAAGGAAAAATAAATGATTACTCCCTCAAAGTACACTTTGCTAGGTAAGTATGCTTAGCAATTTTGGTGAAATTGGCTACAGGAGTTAGGCTGGTCACAAATGCCACAATACCAATGTAATGCCATAAAAAAAAGTACTTTGATTCTCAGATACCGCCGCGTCAGAAAACATCTCTGCGCGTCGAGAATTGTATCGTCACTGAGAGAAATATCGTCACATGATCAATAAAAAACACTACCATGCACACATATGTTAAATCTAATCATGTCTGACGAAAATCTGGTGATTTGTTCATGTCTAAACAGGTTATAGTAATGTTATAGAACATATATGAATCTGGCGACTTGAAGAAAAAAACAGAAATGAGCATCTCAAACTAAACAAATATAATCATATGAAAATAATCCGCCCTCCCGCGTCACATTCCGCAACCCCCGGGTCTGAGAACCAAAGTACTTATTTGTGTATGGCCTATATAACAGTCACAGATAAAACGTTTGACTGGCCGCATGTTAGCAATAAGTCTAATACCTCCAGTCACCGTCTCAATGTCATAAGCCCCATGTAGCCAGCCTGTCACAGATCAGGAGCTAGACTGGCCACATGTGCAATCAGCCCACAACTGTGGCTGTGACTGGATAAATGGGGCTGATTGGTTTTGCGACCAGTGTAGATCCAGATCAGACTGTGCATCCGCACGATCTGCACAGTTCGCCATTCCATCAACGCGATATCCGTCATAACAAACACTATAGATAGTTATCATGCTACCGGAGTGTGATATTTTATCAAGAGCTACACTAGTCACAAATCCCATAGGCCCCATGTCTCCAGTCACAGCCACATTTCCGTCGTTTGCGTTGCAGTACTTATCCCGTCAACACAGTGAGTATGTGCCGTGAAACATGTTTGATATCCAGTCAATACTATTTTTGCATTTCTACAGCCATTTGTAGGTGTTGACGGGATAAATAGAATAGTAGAGCCTCGCCCATCCCGTTTCCTGAGCCTTGCCAGATATTTTTTCCCATTCACGGCACTAACCTACTATTCTCTATATAGGTGACGGGTATAACGGTGGTGGCGACATGAACTCAACACCCGTCATGCTTCTAACAAGCAATATACAATGCAGATCGGGATCAGTCTACAGGAGTGTGCTATTTGATCAGTAGCTACACTGGTCACAACTCCCATACCCCCATTGCGTCACTCGTACCCACAAATAAGTTAAGTGCTTTCCGATGACTACTCAATCCTCTGTCGACCAGATCGACATGCTTCTTTAAGTCGTAATTTCTGTTATTGAATTATAGAGTTATCCGAATATTACCCAAATCGAATTACACATAATTTGTCTTTAAAGATGTCAGCTTGCTGTTATGTTCTGGCGATAACACTGCGCAGGCCACCATAATTCCGGTATAATATGAAAATCGCTATTTTACACGGCCGGCTGTGTTAACCTTGCCCGAAGTTCAACGATTCTGGACATCTATTGGTAATCTCAACTCGCAATCTATCAGTTTGGTTGGCTGAGCTTGAGCTGTAGCACAGCTCAACGTTTCTGGACATATAATGGTCCTCTCAACTAGAAATAGTGCAGTTTGATTGACTGAGTCTGAGCTGTAGCACAGCTCAACGTTTCTGACCATATATTGGCAATCTCAACTCGCAATCTAGCAGTTTGGTTGGCTGAGCCTGAGCTCTAGCACAGCTGAACGTATCTGGACATCTAATGACAATCTCAACTCGCAATCTAGCAATTTGATTGACTGAGCCTGGGCTGTATCACAAACTGCTTGAGTTCAAGAACAATATAAGCGTATTTTGAAATAAATATATTGAATACTATTGACAAGATTAGCGCAGGCGGTAGTGTATGAGAACGTTTAGAGTAGAGCACTGCGCATGCGCATACATTTCGGGGACTGAAGTCCACGTGATCACAGGGTGTCCTGTTTAGAGAAGTTCCACTGCACATGTCATACATGTTATACACGTAGCTTGACAAACAAGGTGGCCGCGGCCTGCATAAAAACCTTAACCAAGGTTGACTAAAAACCTTAACCAAGGGAAATTAAGTAAGTAATTCAAGGTTAAATGTAGGTCAATGTGGCCGCGGCCTGCATAAAAACCTTAACCAAGGTTGACTAAAAACCTTAACGAAGGGAAATTAAGTAAGTAATTCAAGGTTAAATGTAGGTTAATGTCAGATATAGGTCAGGGGTTATTGATGTACTCACTAGGAGATGAAGTTTTCCAAGTATGGTTGCTGTAGGCCCAGGAATATTCCATATACAAGCTTGACTAAAAACCTTAACCAAGGGAAATAAGAAAGTAATCCAAGGATAAAAGTAGGTCAAGGTCAATATAGGTCAGGGATTATTGATGTACATCACTAGGAGATGAAGTTGTCCAAGTATGGTTGGTGTAGGGCCAGGAGTATTGCATCTACAAGCTTGACTAAAAACCTTAACCAAGGAGAATTAAGTAAGTAATTCAAGAGGAAATGTAGGTCAAGGTGAAATATAGATCAGGGGTTATTTATGTACATCGCTATGAGAAAAGGTTGTCCAAGTATGGTGTTAGTATGCACAATAGTATTCCATGTACAAGCTTGACTAAAAACCTTAACCAAGGGGAATTAACTAAGTAATTCAAAGTTAAATGTAGGTCAATGTCAAATATAGGTCAGTGGTTGTTGATGTGCATCACTAGGAGATGAAGTTGTCCAAGTATGGTGGGTGTAGGGCCAGGAATATTCCATATACAAGCTAGACTAAAAACCTTAAACAAGGGTAATTAACTAAGTAATTGAAGAGGAAATATAGGTCAATGTCAAATATAGATCAGGGGTTATTGATGTACATCCCTATGAGAAAAGGTTGTCCAAGTATGGTGTCTGTATGCACACTAGTATTCCATGTACAAGCTTGACTAAAAACCTTAACCAAGGTTGACTAAAAACTTAACCAAGGGGAATTAACTATGTAATTCAAGGTTAAATGTAGGTCAAGGTCAAATATAGGTCAGGGGTTGTTGATGTATATCACTAGGAGATGAAGTTGTCCAAGAATGGTGGGTGTAGGGCCAGGAGTATTCCATATACAAGCTTGACTAAAAACCTTAACCAAGGGGAATTAACTATGTAATTCAAGAGGAAATGTAGGTGAATGGTCAATATAGATCAGGGGTTTATTGATGTACATCCCTATGAGAAAGGGTTGTCCAAGTATGGTGTCTGTATGCACAATAGTAGTCCATGTACAATGCTTGACTAAAAACCTTAACCAAGGTTGACTAAAAACCTTAACCAAGGGGAATTAACTAAGTAATTCAAGGTTAAATGTAGGTGAAGGTTAAATATAAGTCAGTGGTTGTTGATGTACATCACTAGGAGATGAAGTTGTCCAAGTATGGTGGGTGTAGGGCCAGGATTTTTTATTTCATATAACAAGCTTGACTAAAAACCTTAACCAAGGGGAATTAAGTAAGTAATTCAAGAGGAAACGTAGGTCAATGTCAAATATAGATCAGGGGTTATTGATGTACTTCCCTATGAGAAAAAGTTGTCCAAGTATGGTGTCTGTATGCACACTAGTATTCCATGTACAAGCTTGACTAAAAATCTTAACCAAGGTTGATTAAAAACCTTAACCAAGGGGAATTAACTATGTAATTCAAGGTTAAATGTAGGTCAAGGTCAAATATAGGTCAGGGGTTGTTGATGTATATCACTAGGAGGTGAAGTTGTTCAAGTATGGTGCGTGTAGGGCCAGGTGGTAATTCCATTATACAAGCTTGACTAAAAATAACCTTAAACCAAAGGGGGAATTAACTAAGTAATTCCCAAGAGGTAAAATGTAGGTCAAGGTTCAAATATAGAATCAGGGTTGGGTTTATTGATGTACATCCCTATGAGAAAAGGTTGTCCATGTATGGTGTCTGTATGCACAATAGTATTCCATGTATAAGTTTGACTAAAAACCTTAACCAAGGTTGACTAAAAACCTTAACCAAGGGGAATTAGCTAAGTAATTCAAGAGGAAATGTAGGTCAAGGTCAAATATAGATCAGGGGTTATTGATGTAAATCACTAGGAGATGAAGTTGTGCAAGTATGGTGGGTGTAGGGCCAGTAGTATTCCATATACAAGGTTGACTAAAAACCTTAACCAAGGCGTGACGGTGACGCCGACGCCGGGGTGACAACATAAGCTCTACTTATTCTTCGAATAGTCGAGCTGAAAACCTGCAGGGCGTTGACGTTCATACTTCACTATATTGTTATTGAGAGACAATTCTACAATATGACACAAACATATTACTATAAACAGTTCTTACCTAATAAAGTGTGTATTAGCAAAATTATTAGATTACTCTCCACGAAGTAGAAAGTAAACAAGGAACGCTCCAAACGCACATTTGGAAAGACTTATCCGTCATAACTCTTATGTAATGCAGTGTAACGAAATGTATTTGGAGTTATTTACTCAGAACTAGTTTTGTGTATGCCTATGGCGGTGATTGAACCTACAACCTCTGGTATTGACGTCCAGTGTTCTAACATCAAGGACACAACCCACCCCCTACAAGTCACTTTCTTTTAAAATACTTGAATAGTGTGCTTGAACTCAAGCAGCTTGATTGCCTGAGCCTGAGCTGTGCTGCAGCCAATGACATTGCCAATATATGTACAGAAACATTGATAATTCCACCACAAAAATATTTACACAGTTCCCTAACATTTGATTGGCCCGTAGCAAGTCTCTGTCCAAAATTTATATCCCAGTAAACTCCCACGCCGAACTACTTTCTACAGGTGCGCTGTCAGTGCTGTCAATGTAAACAAATCGCTGCCGTCTGTCAAAATAAACACATTTTCTTGATGAATTTATTTCAAATGCTGGAATTATAAGGAATGAATGGCCTTTTTGTGGAATTTATCGGGGTATCGGGAATACTGGACGAAGGCCTTTCCGGCCTTCGTCCAGTATTCCCGCGACTTTTCCAAGTTTATACCCCGATAAATTCACAAAAAGGCCATTCATTCCTATAATAACTTGGTAAAATTAACGCAGGCGGTTGTATATTTCTATTGCAAAATTTGATAATAAGTTACATTGTCAACGAACATGCAATATTCTTCCCCAAAAAAATGAGACTTTAGACGAAATATATCACAATATAGTGGAACCTCTCTAAACTGAACACTTAGACAACATGTGTGATTTTATTTGTTATGTGTTTATTGGACATTTATCTCAGACTTCATTGTATGTTCATGATTGCAAAGCACGCAATGATCATATGCCTGGTCTATAGTGAAACATCTCTAAACCGGACACCCTGGGGACCTCCCAGGGTGTCCGGTTTAGAGATGTTTCACTGTATATGGATTTTATATTCAGATGTGTCAGAGACAAAAGCGTATTCCACATTTACTCTCGGTAAAACAATAGGAATTGTTTCGCTATCCATTTATGGGACAATAATTGTTTATTATGTCTAATATCCCGCCTGCGACACATATTAACCTAATTGAAAGCTACTTAAGGGTGTTTTTGTCAATTCTCTTAAGAGCAAAATCACATTAAATGAGGCACTTTTATAAAAATGTGACTTGATTCGAGGAAAAATACGAATAACTCGAGCTGACATTGTTTTAGCATTCCTGTGAAGAGCCGCAAGTTCGTAAATCGAATTGCACAATATTGGTTGAATCGTGTTGGGCCGCAGTGTCGTATTTCCCACCATTGGCTTTTGGCACTTCATGTAAATTGAATTAACTACGCAAATCCACAAAACATAAAGGGCTCAACACATTGTATGCATGATAAATGTGGGCATGATCGTTTTATGATGAATATCGCCCAATTTAGAGTGTGAGGCGTCCGCAATTTCACGTCGGCTGCCTTTCCACTTTGCGCGCCAATCACCACGTAAATGTCGGTTTCGTCACCAAAAATCAAATTTTGTGACAAATGACCCTTTAAACCTCTGCCGGTAATCAAATGATGACCATTGATGAATATTAAACACCCCATATGGGAATAAAGTTGATGATGTATTCGGAAGACATATTCGTTTTATTGGCCCGCATTTTTATTTTAGGTTTTCAGACACACTCAATAATGACGGGCAATATACTACCTATATAGAGAATATGAGACTACTGTCTGTTCCACGTTTTTCTGCCGACGAACTTTTGGCTATTAAACACATTAAATTTAAAAAATATTTAAAAGTAAGCACTTTTTCATCAATAACAAAAAAATATTGATTTTATTGCGAAAAAACGATCTTCCTATGGGAATTTAACATGGGGAGTCAATTTCCAAAACTTTTCGTTTTTTGATCCTGAAGGATAAAAAGAAATTGGGAAATTGACTCCGAAACTTGGCGAGATAGCTTGAAAATGATGTAACAAAGAAAAAAAAAGTTAGATTTTGAAAATCGGTCAACAAATAAACAAAATATTTTTAAACAAAATGTTTAGCCCCCATGTTAAATTCCCATAGGAAAATCGTTGTTTCGCAATAAAATCAATATTTGATGGAATTTCATCAAATAATTTTTTTGGGGGAGGGTCAATGTTTTGTTATTGATAAAACAGTACCTACAATTAAATATGTTTTAGATTTAATGTGCTTAAGAGCCAAAAGTTCGTCGGCAGCAAAACGTGAAACAGACAGTAGTTTCAGTTGAATTCCAACCTTTTCCGAGCGGAGCCTTATAAACTTGAGATTAAAATACATTAGCATAATATATTTATCAGGTAACGTATTATGCTAAGAAACGCGCATGCACAATGGTACCCCGCTAATCCGGATACTCGGGAAAATCTAGATGTTTACCTTAGATGTGTTTCACTCTTATGTATCTCTAAATACAATGACTTTTCGTGATTGCAAAACACTAGAATGTGTCATGAAGTGTTCACATGTCTGATTTACAGTGGAACCTCTCCAAACCGGACACCCTGGGGAACCCCCAGGGTGTCCGGTTTGGAGAGGTTCCACTGTAGCATGTTTGTTGACGGGGGTGGGGGTGGGGGCTGACTTGTTTAATCATTACTCTTGAAATGTGCGAATGAACAGTGCCCTCTTTATAGTTAGCACTTTGCGGTTTATAATTATCTTGCAGTACTCATTTACAAGCAATCATCGTAATTCAATTTATTGTCAATAAACTAGAATTATAATATGAAACTTGTACACGAGACCAGCCATGGGAGTTGTAACTAAGTGCGACTTTTCACAAAAAGATCTTTGCGGAAACTATTATATTTTCCGTAAATGATGTCGAAAGTTGACAATATTTGCATAGCAAATGCGGTATAGATTTCCGCATCTGCTATGAGAAGTTCGTCAACTTTCGACGTCATTTACTGAATATACCATACATTTTGTAAATATTTTTCCTGAAAAATCGGACATCATATTAGGTACAAAATCACACGCCTGGTCTCATATTTACGGGGAGCCCCGCAGGGGACGTATAATTATTTTTTATAAATTCGTTCCCACGAATTAACAATTCGTTCCAACAAAACTATTCGTTCCCACGAATTAACCCTCAATTTAACAATTCGTTCCCACGAAATAACAGTTCGTTCCAACGATATAACAAATTGTCAATTTCAGGGAACGAATTGTTAATTCGACGGAACGAATTGTTATTTCGTGGTGGGAACGAATTATTAATTCGTAGGAACGAATTATTAATTCGTGCGAACGAATTGTTATTTCGCGGGAACGAATTATTAAAAAAAAATCCATATCCCCTTCAGGGCTCTGTGCATATTCAATAGGAACTGTGCACATGCATTTTCTAATTTCATTTGTTGAGCCGTAAAATCAGTGACATGTGTCTTAATCTGAAACGAACATGAAATTATAATTGGTTTTGTCAGATAACTCCCCTAATGGATTCAGAATCACCAATTATCACCAATATGTCTAATTGATACAAATGGCCTTACCGGCCAATATGGATCTCCAATATTCGTTTCGGAAGTCGTATAAAACAAAAAAATCCGATTAAGCGTCACAAATATGGCTCGACTCGGGGAAAATTGGGCTTAATAGTATGATGTTCGCGACCAGTGTAGATCCAGATCAGACTGCGCTTTCGCGCTGTCTGATCAGGGTCTACACTGTTCGTAAGTCAGCGGATGAAACATCCATCGTGTTGCTGGTAACAGGCACTACATACATATTTATCAGGGCTCCAGATAAGGAATTAGTAATTGAGAATTGTCACTCCATCTTTTCTGAAGCAACTGGGTATTTCAAAATTTTAATTGTGTAGAATAGAATCACACTACTGTTTACACATCAGCAGACCGCACTTATTGAATAGTTTGCTTCTAAATGAAAACACATCTTGGTATTTCATTAGAATTGTCTCATTGGAGACAATTCTAATGAAATACCAAGATGTGTTTTCATGGGGAAATAAGAAAATATGCTATATTTGTGGTCTGTTTATTGTTTTTCGTAGCATGTTAAAGATACCACAACATTGCTTTTTGATACTCACTACTTCTGATTTCAATTGGGTTTTTGGCAATTTTAATTGGGTATTTACGCAAACACGCAGCTTATCTGGAGCACTCATGTATACATACGTATCAGGTTCATGACTGCTCTGATCAGAAGCTAGACTGGCCACAAATGCCATCAGTTCCATGACTCCAGTCATAGACTCGTCCACAAATGAGTCATATGGGGAAATTATTTGTGTCCGGTACATACACTTAGCTACAAATTAACTTAAAAATACACGCTGATGGATAACTTTTAAATATTTGTTGTTTTAAATTTTGTTCCAAGGTTTTTGGAGCCGGATTTCATAATGTGTTTATCTTATCAGAGTGTATAATAAGACATTAAACGTAGCTTCATATGTCATTTAATGTCAGTATTATGTGTTATATGTCCGTAAATTCACGACGATCTTCGTATGAATTTTGTTATCGTACAATGATAAATGATAAAATATAGTTACTGGAATTTTAAATTTTCACGTATTTCTTAATTCATTTCGAAAATTTACTCGAAATTTGTTTTAGGGATTATATACATATTGTAAATGACACAAACTTGTGCTCATTGATACGTGTACCGAATCTCAAATTACATTGATCCAGAAATGTTAATGATGAAAATAGTAACATTTACACGGCTAATCAATGTTTACATTTTATGTTGAAGATAAAATCCACAATATTTTCTGTATATAGCTTCAAATGTATATGTCGTGACCACCATTTGAACCGTCTCATCGAGACTGTTCAAATGAATGGTCACAACATATACTTTCATTGAGAAATAACAATTTTAAGCAAAAATAATATATTTAAAGAATGTCATACCATTTTATCCCGTCAACACAGTGCGTATGTGCCGTGAAACACGATGCCGTGAAACATTTTTGATATCCAGTCAATACTATTTTTGCATTTTACAGCCATTTGTAGGTGTTGACGGGATACATAGAATAGTAGGTTAGTGCCGTGAATGGGAAAAAATATCTGGCGCGGCACGGAAACGAGATGTGCTCGGCATAGCCTCGCCCATCCCGTTTCTTGAGCCTTGCCAGATATGTTTTCCCATTCACGGCACTAACCGACTATTCTCTATAACCAGTTCAACAATACAGCCCTATATACGGTGTTGATCCAGATGAGCCGGATATCAAACGCCATTCCAGTTAGTTTCGGGGTGAAAGGATTGAAGGTGTGTTCCGAATGCAATGGGTGAAACAGGACACAGTAACTTTCCAATATATGGGCGTCACCAGCATTTTTGAAAAGGGGTTCGGCTTTCAGCTGTGAAGTAACCGAACTCTGTAAGGGGTCCAACGGACCCCTTACAGATTTCGGTTGCTCCACAATCCCGGAGAGATTTTGATTTATAGAAGCCATTTGCTGCAGTCGGGTATGCTTTTACAGCAAATAGCTCCTCGGCAATGAGTTTTGTGTCCATTTAAGAAGTGTATTTCTGAAAATTAGCATATTGCAATACGTTTGGCGTCGATTGACTGTATTATGCTAGTAGGGCATTTTATTACTATAATGTTTGCTCTTTCATGCACTCAAAATAGCTATCGTGGACCTAATTTATATAAACTAGATGGCCGCGGCCTGCATGTCGCGCCTTGTGGCGAGGCATGGACACTAAAAAAAAAGATATAGTATAACGAAAAACTTAACCAAAAAAACTTAACCAAAAACTTTAACCAAAAACTTTAACCAAAAAACTTAACCAAAAACTTTAACCAAAAAACTTAAAAGTAATTTGACCTTGACATTGGGCACAGGGGCCGCACGGGAGTGGGGTAGAATGAAAATACAGATGATGATAAACACCCATGTGAAGTTTCAAGGCAATGGGCAAAGCAGTTGCAGAGATATAGTATAACGAAAAACTTTAACCAAAAAACTTAACCAAAAAACTTAACAAAAAACTTTAACCAAAAAACTTAACCAAAAACTTCAAAGTAATTTGACCTTGACATTGGGCACAGGGGCCGCACGGGAGGGGGGGGTAGAATGAAAATATAGATGATGATAAACACCCATGTGAAGTTTCAAGGTAATGGGCAAAGCAGTTGCAGAGATATAGTATAACGAAAAACTTTAACCAAAGAACTTAACCAAAAACCTTAACCAAAAACTTTAACCAAAGAACTCAACCAAAAACTTTAACCAAACAACTTAACCAAACAACTTAACCAAACAACTTAACCAAAAACTTTAACCGGACACACGTACGTACGTACGTACGTACGTACATACGCCAAAGTGCCGACTATATCGCGCTTTCCGCAAGCGGGCGCGACGAAAACTTAACCAAAAACTTCAAAGTAATTTGACCTTGACATTGGGCACAGGGGCCGCACGGGAGGGGGGTAGAATGAAAATATAGATGATGATAAACACCCATGTGAAGTTTCAAGGTAATGGGCAAAGCAGTTGCAAAGATATAATATAACGAAAAACTTTAACCAAAAAACTTAACCAAAAAACTTAACCAAAAACTTTAACCAAAATACTTAGCCAAAAACTTCAAAGTAATTTGACCTTGACATTGGGCACAGGGGGCGCACGGAAGGGGGTAGAATGACAATATAGATGATGATAAACACCCATGTGAAGTTTCAAGGTAATGGGCAAAGCAGTTACAGAGATATAGTATAACGAAAAACTTTAACCAAAAAACTTAACCAAAAAACTTAACCAAAAACTTTAACCAAAAAACTTAGCCAAAAACTTCAAAGTAATTTGACCTTGACATTGGGCACAGGGGGCGCACGGGAGGGGGGTAGAATGAAAATATAGATGATGATAAACACCCATGTGAAGTTTCAAGGTAATGGGCAAAGCAGTTACAGAGATATAGTATAACGAAAAACTTTAACCAAAAAACTTAACCAAAAAACTTAACCAAAAACTTTAACCAAAAAACTTAGCAAAAAACTTCAAAGTAATTTGACCTTGACATTGGGCACAGGGGGCGCACGGGAGGGGGTGGGTAGAATGAAAATATAGATGATGATAAACACCCATGTGAAGTTTCAAGGTAATGGGCAAAGCAGTTGCAGAGATATAGTATAACGAAAAACTTTAACCAAAAACTTTAACCAAAATACTTAACCAAAAAACTTAACCAAAAACTTTAACCAAAGAACTTAACCAAAAACTTTAACCAAAAAACTTAACCAAACAACTTAACCAAAAACTTTAACCGGACACACGTACGTACGCCAAAGTGCCGACTATATCGCGCTTTCCGCAAGCGGGCGCGACAACAAAATCATGCTGGTTCCAAAAAAAGGGGTCCGTACCTTCCCTACCTCCCGTCGAACATCCCCTGATGACGCCCTTGCAATATCAACATTGCTTCGCTGTAGTGCAGATAAATGGTAATGAAATTTGCCGCTGCAAGTTTAATCGGTTAAATTTAATACAAATCCATTTGAGAAACACGTTCTTGGAGCCCTTGATCTAAATTCCATTTTCAAATTGAATTTAAAACTGAGCATTCGCGCAATTTGTGCGAAAACCTCTCTACTTCTATTTTAGTATGCACACAAATTGCACAAACCTGCGATAGGCAGTTTGCATATTAACTTGTGTGTTTTAGCAAACACCACGTGTTGTGGTAAAGTATATGTAAAGTAACAACTTTAAGTGGAAATACGTGCCATTATGCACCATCCATGAAAAAGCGACCAGTGGAACACCGAACCAGTTAGCTGCACGTTTTTCACTCCACAATAGGTTGCACTATATCGCTACATCACAGTCAACGGTATGAATTTGCGGAAAAGGTTCCATTTCGCGCACTACAATGTAGCAATAATCTGTAGGGCGTTGACGTTCATTTTTCGCTATATGTATATTATTATTGAGAGAAAATTCAACAATACGAGAACAAATAGTATTTTCATAAAATATTTGCAAATATTAGCGCGTATTAGCGAAATTCTTAGGTCACTCTCCACGAAGCAGAAAGTAAGCAAAGAACGCTTCAAACGAACATTTGGAAATACTTGTCCGTCATAATTGTTATAGTAATGCAATGTAATGTAATGTAATGTAATTATAGTTATGTACTCAGAACTAAGAAGAAGCCTGGACATCCGCTTATTCTGTTTAATCTGTGACATATACGTTGTAAATTTGCTGAAATTAATAGTATTATTATATTATTTGACGAGTACGTTGTGGCTGTGACTAGAGACATGGAGCGTAAATTGTTTGCGATCACTGTAGCTCCAGACCAGCCTGTGCAATATGTCTTGGAATTTCATTAGAATTGCGTCCTCCGGACGCAATTCTAATGAAATTGCAAGACATATTTACAGAGAGAACTACAAAACATACTCGTAATTTGTTTGATGTTATTTTCACCGCTGGTATGCAAAGAGTGTCCGGGTTAGAACGGCTTCAAGTCACTGCAGTTTGTGACTGTACATGGCATATCAAGTAAATACACATTTTATTTATATTTTTATTCCAATGTGTTTGTGATAAATGTAAACAGGGCGGATCATTTCTATTTCAGCTCTAGCTACGTTATGTGTACAGCCTTGATTTGTTCCTTGTTTCACAAACGAACGGTCGCCTATCGTTTGTACGCATCGTTAATACATCGTTATCGTTTCTATAATTAGCAAACAATGTTTTCGTTGGTTTAAACGTATCGTATCACGTTTAAACCAACGAAAATATTATTTTCTAATTAAAAACAACGAAAACGATTTCGGAACGATACGTTGACAGAAACGACAGTCGTGTAAGTGGTTGAATACCTGGTATTTAAACGAAAATATCGTTTTCACATACAAGAGAAAACAAGCGATAACGTTTATATGCATATCGTTGTACAAACGATCGTTTTCACTTCGTTTTCCATTCGTTTTGTTTATTTCGTTTGGGAACATTCAACAAATATTCGCTGTAATCATACGTGTATGTGGTGTTTTGAAATGATCACACAATACTGCATTTACCAATCTAAAAATGTTTCCACTCTAAACATTCACTTATAATAATTCATTTAAATAAAGTACAAATTAGCACCAGTCAAAAACGCAAGCAACAACTCGGGCCCGTTTCACTAAACTTCGTACACTAAAATGTTCGTAAGTGCAAATTTAGGATCGTCTGGAAATTTCAATTGATGGATTTACATTTATTGAGCAAAGGCTGCATATGCAGCCTATGCTCAATAAATGAAAATCCAATAATTGTTTACAAGGAAACATTGTTAATGTGCAATTTACAGACTATCATAATTTTGCACTTACGAACATTTTAATCGTACAAAGTTTAGTGAAACGGGCCCCTGGTGAGTTTGGTCCTCACGTACGTCGTTGTCATTTTTGTATGTGACAGTTGAATCTGGTATTACCCCTTATGTGAGTATTGCGATTATTCGTAATCCTATTTTAGGGGAGGGTGCCAAGTGACTTTGATGTGGTATGGACCTGGCACCAGGTCAGGTTATTCTAATTTCAGGGCTGAATATATGTATTTAATATTTCGATGTAAATATTCCGTTCTGAATTTGGGATTCCCCTCCCTCCCCCTCCCCACCTCCCCCCGCCCAATACAGCGATCGAACCCGTTGGCCCGTCCTTAAAGGTACACTCAGTAGGCACAGCATTATCTTTATATGAATTAAATAAGTGTATAATTGAGTCACTATTCCACCAGTTCTAAAAATTACGAGTGCCTGCTATACAGATATACTCATTTAGTAATGTTTATTTTACTGACAGTGACTCGCGGTGGTATCAGGCTATTTCATATGCAAATGATGCCTGATTTGTTTTAATTATTTATACTAATTAAATGCGTCACCTGAAAAAAAAATATATTTTCGACAGATTATAAAGATCACTGCACATCAAAAAATAAATACAGGGTATAAATATTAATGTCAGTTAACATTTTAAGGAAACACGGTTATCGTCCCTGATATCAGTGTGAAAAGTTTTGTCTGATATAAAATGTATAATAATGCCAATCAGTACGTGGGGTAATGGTGAATGAAAGTTTATTTTGCCAGAAAATGACTCAGATGATGTCTCTGATATATAAAACGTTTTGTGCCTACTGAGTGGGCATGTACCTTTAAATGACCTTAGCTGTTGATATGCCGTTAAACACCAATAAACAAACAAATAAACAAACGACTAGCGCTCTGTTAATTTCAATGTTGCAACAACGTGCATTTGTTTTTAATTATTTATTTTTATCACTTCTA
This sequence comes from Conchocele bisecta, assembly GCA_029237695.1. Lineage (NCBI taxonomy): Eukaryota > Metazoa > Mollusca > Bivalvia > Lucinida > Thyasiridae > Conchocele > Conchocele bisecta. The sequence goes on along the minus strand of CM055267.1, from coordinate 112,775,812 downwards.
TGGGTATCTGAGACAAGGCGCCTTTAAACATAACATATGTTCGTACCTTAGGGAGCGCCCATAGAATCAGTTTAAATTGCAATCAATTAGCAATGATTTGATTTACATGGCTATAACAAACAGGTAGGGAATCAGCAATGCGTCATGAATTACAACTAGTGTATAGTGCATGTACAGCGGAACCTCTCTAAACCGGACACCATGGGAGGTCCCCAGGGTGTCCGGTTTAGAGAGGCTCCACTGAAATGGAGGTTATGACCTACCCAGAACACAAATGTGTACGTTTTGCAGTCATAAACAGACATTGTCAATAGTATACTGACATTAAACTAGATACAATTGATAATATACAGTTGAACCCCTCTAAAGCGGACACCAGGGTGTCCGCTTTAGAGAAGTTCCACTGTTTTAAGCACTCGATGACCAGTTGTTGTCATTTTAAGTCATGAACAGACAGGACAATGAAATAAATTACATTGAAACCCATCTAAATTAAGCACAATGTGGCCCCGATGGTGTCCGGTTCATTGGGGTTTCATTGTACATTTTGCGAACAATACAGAGCCGTAGCATTCGGAGCGTTGAATTTGCATTGTTTGCTATTGTGCGAGTTAAAACATTCAAGACGAATCGAATGAACACTGTAGACCCGTAACAGGCTACACGACAGTTCAGAGTACATAACTATAATTACATTTCGTTACCAGGTTACACTGCATTGCATAAGCGTTATGACGGAGTAGTCTTTCTGAATGTGCGTTTGAAGCGTTCTTTGTTTACTTTCAACTTCGTGGAGAGTGACCTAAGGATTTTGCTAATACGTACTTTATTATGTAAGTTTATTGTAATAGCTTTGTGTCATATTGTAGATTTGTCACTCACTAACAATATAGTGAAGTATGAACGTCAACACCCTGCAGGTTTTTTCTATATTTTAGTGCGGTAAGTGTAAATGCTATTACGCACATTTTTACTGTGTAGCGTGGTGTAGCGATATATAGTGCAAGCCGTTGCCTATAAAGCGGAAAACGTGCAGCTAGTTATATACATAAACGTGGTACTTAACCCTTAGTCCGCTACTCACAGCAATTGTCGTCTGCTGTTGCTTTTATATATTTCCTTATTTCTCAATAAAAACATGGTTTGACAGCACTTCAGAATCATTTCCAATGATTCTGAAGTGTTGTCAAAGCATGTTGTAAATTATTCTAAAGTCCTGTCAAAGCATGTTTTTTATGATAAAAATGGAAAATAGAAAATAAACAACAGACGACAAAAAATTAAGATAGCGGTCTAAGGCTTAATAAGCAACTAGACTGATAATGAGAGCAGTAACTATCCCCTGTGTTGTTATGCAGTGATATAATTGCTGCTGTGACTTGAGAAATTGGGCTTATGGGATTTGTGACCAGTGTAGCTCATCATCGAATAGCACATTCCCGTAGCTTGATAACGACCTATATTGCTTATCAGAGGCATGACGGGTGTTTCATTGATGGAATGGCGAACAGTGCAGATCCTGATCAGACTGTGCAGATCTGGATCTACACTGGTCGTAACACCCATAAGCCCCGTTTCCCCAGTCACAACCACAATTATGAACTGATTTTATAGGCAGACAAAAAGATAACCCACAACTTGGCATTTAGGGGCGATAACTGTGTTTCCTTTAAAATGTTAACGGACATTACTATTTATTCTCTGTATTTATTGTTCGATGTGCAATAATCATACTTTATAATCTGTCGTAAATATTATTTTTTCAGGTGATATCATGCCTCATTTGCATATTAAAATAGTCTGATACCACCGCGCGTCACTATCAGTAAAATAAAGATTACTAAATGATTATATCTGTATAGCGGGCACTTGTAATTTTTAGAACTGGTGGAATAGTGACACAATTATACACTTATTTAATATTCATATACAGAACATTATGTGCCTACTGAGTGGGCATGTACCTTTAATGTACTAATTCAATAGGTAGGACGGACGGAACAGTAGCGGACCGCCTCGTCTGGATATGCAGTAATGTTCAGATGAATTTCCATATTAACCCCTTCACCCCTCAGTAACTGAAATGGATTTCGATATATAGAGAATAGTAGGTTAGTGCCGTGAATGGGAAAAAATATCTGGCAAGGCTCAGGAAACGGGATGGGCGAGGCTCTGCCGAGCACATCCCGTTTCCGCGCCGCGCCAGATATTTTTTCCCATTCACTGCACTAACCTACTATTCTATTTATCTCGTCAACACCTACAAATGGCTGTAAAATGCAAAAATAGTATTGACTGGATATCAAATGTTTCACGGCACCGTGTTTCACGGCACATACGCACTGTGTTGACGGGATAAATATTAATTTTACAACCAATCCAACCGTTACAAAATGTTTTTTGTTTGTTTGTTTATTGGGGTTTAAAGGTACATGCCCACGCAGTAGGCACAAAATGTTCTTTATAGGAATTAAATAAATGTATAATTATGTCACTATTCCACCAGTTCTAAAAACTACGAGTGCCCGCTATACAAATATAATCATTTATTAATTATCAATTTACTGTTAGCGACGCGCGGCGGTAACAGTCTATTTTGATAATGTGCGGGGACGACGACTTTCACATCACGGCTTGCAGTGCACATGCGCAGTATACTACGCGCGCCAGTAGGCTTCCCAATATGTAAACAAGAATATCAACATGTCGAAACCTCCAGGACGGAAATTGTATGAAACGGCGTCGGCCAAAAAAAAAGGCGAAATGTCTGAGGGACAGGCAGTACACAGAGAGAGAGTGGTTAATATTGGCGACCAGATCACCAAATGGAAAGAGTTACGTGGAGATTTAGATTTGGACTCGAACAGAGATTTTTCTTCTCAACTTCCGATACTTCACTGCGCATGTCAAATATGTGATATGATTGACCGTGTCACGTGACGCGTGTTGGTAAAAATAGCACGAGGTCGGAACATACCCTTTCTGGTCTTAGCATATAAAATGCGATTTAGAACCAATTAACATGCGCCGTAATTAAAAATAACTCGTTAGAATTGTGTAAATATTTTTGTGCTGGAATTATTACGTAAGTATTGTTCACGTCTAGTGTGAGGATTGAACTCACAACCTCCGGAATTGATGTCCAATGTCATATACACATAAACCACGGCATATCATATCCCTCGAAAACGATGTCAAAACGATATAATTCCAGCACAAAAATATTTACACAATTCCCTAACATTTGATTGGCCCGTAGCAAGTCTCTGTCCAAAATTTATATCCCAGTAAACTCCCACACCGAACTACTTTCCGTAACCGTCAGGCGCAGTTAAAATAATTCTTAAGAAAACGGAAAATAAACACATTTTCTTGATGAATTTATTTCAAATGCTGGAATTATAAGGAATGAATGGCCTTTTTGTTGAATTTATCGGGGATATAAACTTGGAAAAGTCGAGGAATACTGGACGAGGCCTTAAAAAATTACAATTTTCGACGAAAAAAAGAAGTTTTTTTCGAAAATTGTAATTTTGTATCGCTTCGTCCAGTATTCCCGCGACTTTTCCAAGTTTATGCCCCGATAAATTCCACAAAAAGGCCATTCATTCCTATAATATACACGATATTCAATCGTTCGTTTGTGGACCCAGGAACAAATCCTGGCTGTATGCTGGCGAAAAATCACGTCGTGTCGTCTTTTACCAGAATTGGAACTCTAATGCTGTTTACTTTTGCAATTTTGATCTAATCTGCTTGTAATTCAATTCTCTCACTTAGGTAATTGTTTTATACAAAGGATATCGAAAACAAAAAATGGATGAGAGAATCTGACTCTTATACAATGTAAAATATCCTATTCTGTTAATGAATCGTAATAATATTATAACCGCTTGTGTCACAAAATTAATGATGTCATTAGATGGTGTACATTTAAATGGCAAATACCGAATAGCATTCAGAAACTATAGCTCATTCAAAACAAGTCTTCCATTAAAAAAAAACAAGAAATCGGTAAAACTGATGGATTTGCCCGTCAACAACTTTAACTCCCAACAACTTTAATGCAAATGTTTAAGGTATTTGACTTTGACGTTCAGCACAGGAATCACATGGGTGGGCAATAGAAAATATGGATGCTGACAAACATACATGTATGAAGTTTCAAGCCAACCACGTTAACATATATAGTTGTTTGTTTGTTGGGGTTTAACGGCCTATCAACAGCTAAGGTCATTTAAGGCCGGGTCAATGGGTTTAATCCCATATATTACAATAAAACAAGAAACGAGGCAAAGCCACGAAGGCCAGGTTTTTTCCAAGCATAGACACTTGGATAACATAATTATACCCACATTTTGTAGACTAGATGGCCGTGGCCTGCATGTCGCGCCTTAGGGCGAGGCATGGACACTATAAAAATAGATATAGTAGATGGAAAAACTTTAACGAAAAAAAAACTTTAACAGGACACACGGACGGACGGACGGACGGACGGACGGACGTATGCCAAAATGCCGACGATATCGCGCTTTCCGCAAGCGGGTGCGACAATGATGATAAACATCCATGTGAAGTATCAAGGTAATGGGTGAAGCAGTTGCAGAGATATAGTACACAAAATATTTAACAAAAAAAATCAAAGTAATTTGACCTTGACATTGGGCACAGGGGCCGCACGGTTGGGGGTTAGAATGAAAATATGGATGATGATAAACACCCATGTGAAGTTTAAAGGTAATGGGCGAAGCAGTTGCAGAGATATAGTATAACAAAAAACTTTACGAGACGTACGTTAAAAAGTTAACGTTGAAAATGGCTAAGTCAATTACGTAGAAATAATAGGTGAAGGTAAAAGAAATGGTCACATGTTGGATAGTTGTATGTGGTAGGCACCCCTTGGTTATGAAGCTGTGAAAGTTTGGTGGTCCTAGGTGGTACAGTACCAAAGAAATGGACTTGAACACGAAAACTTAACATTGTAAACGCGAAAACTTAACATTGAAAATGGCTAAGTCGACTGCGGGGGAAAAATGGGTGAAGTTAAAAAGAAGTAACATGTTGGATAGTGATATGTGGTGGGCACCCCTTGATTATGAAGCTGTGAACGTTTGGTGGTCCTAGGTGATACACTACCAAAGAAATGAACTTAAACACGAAAACTTAACATTGTAAACGCGAAAACTTAACATTGAAAATGGCTAAGTCGACTGCGCGGAAAAAATGGGTCAAGTTAAAAAAAAAGTAACATGTTGGATAGTGATATGTGGTGGGCACCCCTTGATTATGAAGCTGTGAAAGTTTGGTGGTCCTAGGTGGTACAGTAACAAAGAAATGGACTCAAACACGAAAACTTAACATTGATTGTGGACGCCGCCCGCCCGCTGCCCGCCTGCCGCCCGCCCGCCTGCCCGGCTTTCGCCAATCAAATAGCCTGGATTTTGTTTTCAAAAAACCTGGCTAAAAACTATATATTCAGCCCTGAAATCAGAATAATCCTGATCTGATGCCAGGTCCTCGCCACACCAGAATCACTTGGCCCCCTCCCAAAAGCAGTAGGATCAGTAACAATCTTACTACTTTCATAATGGGCAATAACCCAATTAAACTCCCAGGTAACAAAAGAGTCAAAGATAAAAACGTATCTGAAAGCCAAACCAGGCAAATTGTGATTCCTATAAAGAGGAACCCCTACCGTTAATTTACGCCGATGTGTTCGCCCGACCAACCACCCACAACAGATATAGTAGGTAGCCGAAATTTCGAACAAACAGACGCACATATGAAGAGAAGAACAAGTGGACAAGGTGACGACTATATCACTAAGCTAACCCCCTCGCTGGCAGCCTTGATAATATAGAAAGAAAAAAGACTTTAACATTTTCTTCTTGCAAACAATGTGAACACAAGTCCTCAGTGACCTTGACCTTGGGCGGTCGTACGTGGGTCGTATACAAAGCAATGCATCATCCCTAGACACACATTGTAGCCAATACAAATATTGTCAAAATCGGTGAAAAATGAAAGGTGTTACTAATTCACGTACATGGACAAACGATATATCCTCTCTAGCCTATCGGCGACGGATAACGAGTGCAACGAAACCACACGAGCAAATGCTTATTTTACTGGTAGTCATGTTTACCCGTTGCCGTGGCTCGCTTTATTTGCTCGTGTATTTTGTTACTTACTAGTTGCGGGTAGTAACTCTGCTAAACCTCCATACCGGAGGTTTGCAGAGTTACTTCCCACATAACTCTGCTAAACCTCCATGCCGGAGGTGTGCAGAGTTACTTCCCACAACTAGTTACTGGCGATATTATGATGGTATTGTAATAATTGTTAGCTTGGCATGCACCCATTTTCACCGTAAATGTGGCTGAGACTGGAGAAATGGGGCTTATGTGATCTGTGACCTGATCAAATATCACACTCATGCAGCCTGTAGCCTATTTCATCAACATGGCAAATTATACTTATCTAGCAAAGTATACTTTGAGGGAGAAATTTTCAATTTATTAATTTTTATTATACTGAATTTATTATATTATCACAGCTATTTTGGCTGTGATAATGTAATGAATTCAGTATACTAATTTGGCATACGTTTAATGGTCTAATAATATGCAGTCGTTAGTTCTATATGAAATAATTTATTTCGGGAAAAATAAATTATTACTCCCTCAAAGTATACTTTGCTAGATAAGGCATAAAAAAAAGGTTTGTTTCCTGTTACGGGCCCGAAAAAGATAGGGTCGGTAGGTAGGGATACTTTACTTTTTACTGTATGTATCATTGTAATTTAGTCGGACCGGGTCGGGTGAATCAATTTTTGACACCGCTGTTAATATACCTACTGCCCTGTGGAAGAGAAAAAAATGTAGGGGGTGGGTGGGGGCGTGATCACCACAAAATGTAGGGAGGGTGACGAACAAAAGAAATGTAGGGGATGGACTGTGTCACATGAATATCTCTTCCACAGGAATGTTTACTGGAATAGTCCAATATTGAAGCATTAATATTTGACAGGAAAAATATTCAAAAGTCATAGTGTATCTAGAATCAATTGTTAGACACATTGAAGTAAACAATTACACAACTGTAACAGCTATTTTTTTTAAATTTCATGGGAAATAACTTATTTTCCCTTCAAAAATTTCATGCAGCGAAAACACATGACACACAATTCTAACGCTGTAAATCGCCAATACTTACAGAGCAAGTGGCCTTAAATGGCGTAGATTTGGTGTGGACCATGTTGTAAATGCCATTTATCGACGAGCCATGGTCTACCACCCGAATCTCGTTGACCTTGCACAAAAAAACATCGCAGAGCAATCAAACTGTTGCTCTCGCCGACCATGTTGGATACGGGACAGGTAAAATACGCGGTCACGACAACATTTTCCGGGACCGATGTAAAATTGCCAATAAAAAAATTACAGTCGGGGGTAAAACTAGACTGTCGGTCGGGTAACCGGAAACGAACCTTTTTTTTGTTTACGCCTAAGTATACTTTGCAATGTTTGTGAAATAAGCTACTGGTGACGATCTATATTGCTTGTTAGCAGCATGACGGGTGCTTGATTTAGGTCATAGAAATATATGTTTGGCTTCAATGATAATTGATTCGTAAGAGTGATGTAATATATGGATATAACATATAGACGATATTCATATTTTTGCAACGAATATGACATATATGTTCATCTCGTGGTGTGAAATGTCCATATTTCACTCGTGCCGTTACGAATATGACATATATGTTCATCTTTTGGTGTGAAATGTCCATATTTCACGAGTGCCTGACGGCACTCGTGAAATATGTTCATTTCACACCACGAGTTGAACATATATGTCATATTCGTTGCAAAAATATGAATGTTATATTTAGTATATACCGCTCCATGGAAATTAGCAGTTTTTTAGACTGTATGCGGTAATGAATGTGCATTTGCAGCCTATTTGCGCTGTTTTGTGCAGATGCGCGTTATGAATATAGATAGCGGAAGTAGTCGTATTTTCACCGGAAGTTGTTTATTTCATCGTATAACTATGTATTTCATGTGTAGGTATATAATAAATTTGAATATTCTCGTGCTATTGTATTCTATATGGTACATTGAGATGCCATCTCCGCCATATTTGTATGTACAAACCATTGTACAGTTTCACCAATTGATACTTTTGATACATACATCAAATGATATGGCAGAACAACACAGGTTTGTGTAACACATCATAGACATATATTACAACAGCGTGCTACATGTATAAGTATTATGTCAGCATAGTATACATCAGGCTATGTATTTGAGCATTTCTCCGATCAATCTAAAAATAAATTTCAATTTGTAAATGTTTCAATCTGATGCACAGTCTATTGTTAGTGTACGTATTACCACAGGGAAAGCTATATTCACTCGCATAGTAGGCAAGTAGACACCAGTGACAATACATTCAGATAATTGCTAACATGTCGCTGGATTTGATACTGTAACAATATGTATGGTAATACAGGCATACATCTACAGCACTGTGTATTTCTTTTACTGCTACACAGCTATTACTGAATTCTCAAAACGGTTAACAACAGGTCAACAAACTTCAGAAATCATAATCGAGAGAGATTCAAAATGGCTCCCATATTTTGAGAATATGACAAGTGCATGTATAATGTAATGTACTGCTATTCATCCTATTTACGCTTGTGTATATACATACATCTTATCAATATTACATTGTTTCACAGTTATCGAATTATGTTATGTTTTCTGTGACCTCTTTTTCACATATTCATATACATGACTATACTAGAGCAAGCGAGTAGGGGCTCACCGATACCCCCGGCCACAACATGTAGCCTATTTCACCAACATTGCAAGGTATACTTTTCTAGCAAAGTATACTTTGAGGGAGAAATCATTTATTTTTCCCGAAATGCATTTTCTCATATAGAACTAACGACTGCGTATATTTGATGATTAAAAGTATGCAGAATTATTATACTGAATGTATTACATTATCACAGCCAAAATGGCTGTGATAATGTAATAAATTCAGTATAATAACAATTAATAAATTTATCCTAAATTTGAAAATTTCTCCCTCAAACTATACTTTGCTAGATAAGTATACTTTGCAATGTTGATGAAATAGGCTGCTGGTCCGACCAACAATCCATTGGCATTGGTATTGTGCATGAAAGCCGCATGGATGGGGGTATATAATAAAACAAATGGTTGATGCTAAAGAAGTAAATGCAGTTTCAAGTTAATTTAGGTTGCAAAAATAATGGGTTCGAAATAACACTAGCCATGACTGCTAGTGGGTTCATGATTTCGTCATCACCAGGTATATGCTCATTCATGTGGAAATTATAAAATGTTTTATATCATTTTAAAATGTGTACTCAAAACAAATGTTTTAATTGTATCCAATCGATTAAAAGTGACGATCATTTTATTATTGTTATTTAAATCTTGATATGGTATAGGCACATCCAATACCTACCGGAAACTACATGATGGTTAAATTGATTATTGCCATCAAGCTTTTAATGTATATCCCATTCTATCAGGCGTTAGCATAGATTATTAGCTACAACGAATCTCACAAATTAAGGCATTCTGCCGATATGCTACGAATCGGCTGATAGAATACTGTTATATCTAACAGGTTCTCACATAGCACTCATGATTTAGATGCTTTACAGTAGTATCCGTCGACAATTAAGAGCGAAAACTCTTGACCATTCATCAACTCAAATTACCTCATGCATGAACGTCTTGCCCTGTAGTCCCGCGACGAACATCCCGCATCTGGCTTCCTCCTGTCCAGTTCTGGAACAATCAATGATCACATTTCGATGGTCTAGTAACATAAGATCGTAACTGCTATGCTTTAGCATAGCAGTTACGACCTTATGTTACTAGAAGCAAAACGGTCGTACGGCTAATAAGTTATAGCAGAATGGAAAACGTGACGGACAGACGAACGGACGGATTGACGGACATGACGAAACCTATAGGGCACCGCCGATTCTCGGCGGGGCCGTAACTAATATGTTAGTAAGATGAGAGTTGTCATTCTTGCATGAGACACGGCTTTGGGTCATGATATGTTGCACTCGGGAACCCTCGACCCATTCCGTAAAATCCGTTGTGGTCGCCATTTTTTTCTATGAATCTTAAAACAGGGATCCTGTAAATCCGGAACGATGGACGAAAGCAGGAACAAAGGCTCCATGAAACAGAATGGGTATATTGTGGGAGTTAATCGAGCATGAGGTATATTTCCTGGCGAACTGTGATGGCTATAGTTATCTTAGAAAAGCGTTTCTGAGCCAAATATGGGATCCATCTATAATCTATTTATAGATATCCAGTTTTATGCTGTATTTCAGCGTTTATTTCTTACTGAACAGCACAAAAAATTAATTTTGCGAACAGGGTAGACCCAGATCAGACTGCACATCCGTGCAGTCTGATCTGAGTCTACACTGATTGCAATAACATTAATAAGTGTGAAAATATGAATCTGGCAAATAATGCAGTCCCTGATCAGATTGGGTAGCTATGCAGGATGATCTGGATCAACAGTAATCGGAATCACTATAATTGCCCCCTTTCACATCATGCTACCGGCTAGACGGCTCGTTACGAGCCGGCTCATCTGGATCTGCACTTTTTGCATAAACCGCTATAGCGGGTTCAAAGTGTTAAAAGCAACGCACTAAACTACACAATTTGGACCGGATTTCTATAAATACATTCAACGGGAGATAACTAGCTACGATAGGATTGGGTGTTTGCAACATTACCCGATGGTTTAAATGATTTTATATACGTAATGAACCCCAACTTCAAATTACTCGCAAATCGAATAATGAACTGCTATGAACCAAGACGTACTTTGTTGTCGCGATTTGAAAACGGGAATACTGGAGTTGATATAGGAAGAATAACCATGCATGCACTGTAGTATAGTATGCCCGAGTTATGCCCCTTCTATTTGTTAACGTATGAACACACAGATACCGAGCAAGCCAGAAGTGTTTCTGTCATCCCAGGGGCGGATCTGGAGGGGGAGGGGGTTCCGGGGTTGCAACTCCGCCCCCCCCCCCCTCACCCCGTTCAAAACATGCATGCACTGTAGTATAGTATGCCCGAGTTATGCCCCTTCTATTTGTTAACGTATGTACACACAGATACCGAGCAAGCCATAAGTGTTTCTGTCATCCCAGGGGCGGATCTGGAGGGGGAGGGGGTTCCGGTGTTGCAACTCCGCCCCCCCCCCCCACCCCGTTCAGCCACGGAGTATACATAGGTTTACATAGTTTACACAACAATAGGACAACCCCCAAGTTGCGAACCGTAACTCTTGCAATTACTCCCGTACCGTACGGGAGTTGATTGCAAGAGTTACCTTCGCAACTAGACAACCCGCCCCCCCCCCACCCCCGTTCCCCAAATGCTGAAACCGCCCCTGCATCCACATGTCATAACGTGATAACGTGATTACTAAATTGTCTTACTAAACTTTATAAGAGTCTTAACTACATAATTACCGCATCAAGACCAAGGTGCATGCTCACGTGGTACTAACAACAACAACAAGTACTGAAACTTCCAGAATCCACCTGATTCAAAGTACGTATTCTTGTATATTGTCCTTATTACGTAACGGATTTTGATGAAATTTTGATCAAACGCGCCTTGTTCAGCTGTATTTGGTGGTCTCTGTATTTTCGCCCAAACTTCTGTCGTTTTTGCGAAGAATCGATTTCCGTGTCTACCGACACGGAAATCGATTCTTCTAAAAAACGACATAAGTCTGTGCCGAACTCCCTGGACCACCAAATGCAGCTCATGAAGACGCGTTTGCTGCGCCATATCTCATCAAAATCCGCTGCATATTAAGGAAAATATCAAATAATACTTACTTTGGAGTGGGCGACGTTGTTGTTGTTGTAACCACGTGATCATGCACCTTGAAGACGCCTTATATACTAACTGGTCAGTACAATATCAATTGGACGCGATAACTATCACAAAATCTTGTCAAAAACGTGATGCTGCCCACTAGTGACATTGATTTATATTTAAATTCGTAGAATAAAAACAATACGATGACTTAAAGGTACATGCCCACTCAGTAGGCACAAAATGTTCTGTATATCAGAGACATCATCTGAGACATTTTGTGGCAAAAGAAACATTTATTCACCATTACCCCAATTAGTGATTGGCACTATTATACTTGTTATATCAGGCGTAACTTTCCACACAGATATCAGGGGTGATAACCGTGTTTCCTTAAATGTTAACGAACATTGCTATTTATCCTCTGTATTTATTTTTGATGTGCAATGAATATACTTTATAATTTGTCGAAAATAATATTTGTTCAGGTGACGCATTTAATTTGCATAAATAATTAAAAAATGCCATGCCTCATTTGCATATGAAACTAGCCTGATACCAACGCACGTCAATATCAGTAAAATAACTACATGTATTACTAAATGATTATATATGTATAGCGGCCACTCGTAATCTTTAGAACTGGTGGAATAGTGACACAATTATACACTTATTTAAATCCTATAAAGAACATTTTGTGCCTATTGAGTGGGCATGTACCTTTAATACGTTATCACATCAAGTAGATGGCAGAAATATTCCACCATACTCGTGGTAATTTACAATGCCTATAATATATTATTATTTTATAATATAAAATATTATTTTCTTTACATCCAAGTCGAATCGAGTCATCGCCGGAAAAAAATACACCTTATGACCACTGGGATCAGTGTTGACTCGGATTACCCTGTACACAGACTCAGATTGATAAGTGTCTACACTGTTCGCCACTCGTCTATGTCTGTGACTACACGATACAGAGATACCATCATGAAGGTATTTTGACCATCGAATATTAAACGAGAGACTTTAGAGGAGTAGTGTACACACTCTGCAGTGTTTCTGTCCACCGCCCGCCCCGCTGTAAAACATAAATAGAGAATAGTAGGTCAGTGCCGTGAATGGGTAAAAATATCTGGCAAGGCTCAGGAAACGGGATGGGCGAGGCTCTGCCGAGCACATCCCGTTTCCGTGCCGCGCCAGATATTTTTTTCCGTTCACGGCACTAACCTACTATTCTATTTATCCCGTCAACACCTACAAATGGCTGTAAAATGCAAAAATATAACCCCAGCCACCGCACATATTCATACGCAGTGATTAGGTCGTATTGACAGGATATCAAATATGTTTCACGGCACCGTGTTTCACGGCACATACGCACTGTGTTGACGTAATAATACGTGATATGTGTGTCGTGTGCAAAACAAAGAACCATCCCTAGACACACAGTGTGGCCAAATATTATCAAAATCGGCGAAGCCGTTCATAAGTCATTGACAATTGAAAGGTGTTACTAACGTACGCACGGACGCACACACGCAGGCACATGGACTAACGATATATCCCACCTTGCCTATCGGCGAGGGGATACATAACAATTCGTTCCCTCAATTTAACAATTTCGTTCCCTCGAATTATCACGAAATGACAATTCGTTCCCTCAATTTAACAATTCGTTCCCGTGGGAACGAATTGTTATTTCGTGGGAACGAATTGTTAAATTGAGGGAACAAATTGTTAATCGTGGGAACGAATTGTTAAATTGAGGGAGCGAATTGTTGTTAAATTGAGGGAACAAATTGTTAATTCGTGGAAGCGAATTGTTAAATTGAGGGAGCGAATTGTTATTTCGTGGGAACGAATTAATACAAAAGAAAAAGTCTCCGTAGCAGGTATCTCGGTAGACTACAACACGTGCACGTACGACGCCTGACTATAGATCATGTAAATGCCTGCTCGAAATTACCCGTGAAGCAGTATGAAGAGATTGATGACAGGCTCCAGATAAGTATTTTATGTAAATAGTATTATGCCCTCAGATATCAAATTCAATGCGTATTTTACTTTTACAAATGTATTCTTGATTGTCTTCCTTGTTAAATACGGAACAAATGATAACAAATAAAACCAATTTAAAAATTCACTTATTTGAGCTGCAAAAAGCAAACGCTGTTTGCTTTTTGCAGCCCAACTAAGTAAATTTTCAACTTTATTACAGTAGTTCCACTGCTCACTGCGTATTTTCACATTGCTGTGAGTATACTGTACTCCCACTTCTGAAAATCAATGCGTATTCTGCTAAGATAAGTGCGTAAAATACGCCAATACGCACCTTATGTGGAGCGCTGTAATATAGATGGGACATGCACTCCGGTTGACGACAATTCACTAAGTGCAAGAACAATGCCTAGCATTATGTTAGCTGTTTGGCATGTCCATACGAAAGTGTGTCTACTGTCTGTTTCACGAAACCTGCCCAAATTTTACGGCTAAAAATAAAATGCAAAAAACATATTTTTTTTCGATAATATAACATTTTAACAAAATTTAAAAATGAGCCTGGTAATTTGGTAAATATATTAAGCTCGGGCTACAGTGGTCGTAATTGCAATTGAACCATAATTATCACTGCAATTCACGTGTCACGTATACCTTATACAGGTACTGGGGGCCGTTTCACACTTATCGACGAGTTGCGATAAGACAGAATATCTCACACACTTAGGAATATGTATTACTAAAATATACACGGACTACATGTAGTTAGTATTTGAGGATATTTTAAAAAATAATTTCTACTACAAATTCAGTAATTGGCAAACGGCGTGGATAATGGTAGTATCAACTGAGTTACTATACGTGTAGTTGTCTAAGTCATTTATGGAAACTAGTTCGGCCTATTAGTTTCCAATCAAGATTGACACAGTCAGGTAAGGGAGATTTCTGGGGCCCGTTTCACTAAACTTCGCACGACTAAAATGTTCGTAAGTGCAAAATTATGATTTCACATTAGCAATGTTTTCTTGTAAACAATTATTTGATTTACATTTATTGAGCATAGCCTATGTTCAATAAATGTAAATCCATCAATGGAAATTTCCAGACGAACTTAAATTTGCACTTACGAACATCTTAGTCGTACGAAGTTTAGTGAAACGGGCCGCATGTGTCTCCATGTAGTTTTATATTTAGCACGTTTAGTATACATATACATTCTAACAAGCAATATATATCGTTATCAGGCTACATAAATGTTCATATGAAGTTAATTCAGATATAAATATCATCTATTCGGCCACCTTTATTAACCCTTTGAACCCGAAATCCCGCTATATCGGTTTATGCAAACAGTGCAGATCCAGATGAGCCGGCTCGTAACGAGCCGTCTCATCAGGATCTGCACTTTTTGCAAGTAATTTTCATATTTTTGAGAAAAACAAATACCCCCTTATAAATGGAATAGTCTGAAAATCATTTTGCGATGATTGGATTGGTTGCAAAACGAACATATCGCAGCCCATTCAGTTACTTAGGGTTGAAAGGGTTAAGCTATAGATGGAACACTGATTGCGCTATAATTCCAGCACAAAAATGTTTACACAATTCCCTAACATTTGATTGGTCCGTTGCAAGTCTCCGTCCAAAATTTATATCCCAGTAAACTCCATGCCGAACTACTTTCCGTAACCGTCAGGCGCAGTTAAAATAATTCTTAAGACAAGAAACGAGGCAAAGCCACGAAGGCCAGGTTTTTTCCAAGCATAGACACTTGGATAACATATAGTAGGGTCAAACTGCTACATGACCACAACAAAATTGCAAGAAAACGTTTTATAGTGTTTTTCTGTAGTATAAGGTCTGGTGAATAACATATCAAAAGTTGGCCAAAATCGGACCACCAGAAAGTGTTGAAATATTACGTCATAAAAGATGGCCGTCAATGTTTAAAAATGGCTAAACGTTAGTCCTATCTGTTAAATTCAACAAGTTCTCACACATTTAAGTGTGAATATTACCTATTATATTCATTATTTTGCCAAATGAATAATTCCGGAACGTGATAAAAGTGTTACATGTGACGTCATGACGTCGAGAATAGCGTCATATCATGAAGAATGACGTTATGACGTGGTTTAGTTCTAATTTAAATATCAGTCACGTCTGTCTTTAATTTCACCGTCATCTGAAACTGAATCTTGGGACACATTGTCACAGTTGCCATTTTGGCAATGTCCACAAGCCATGGTGCTTTCAAGTCCATGCTTTTTGCAGCTACATTTCAGTGTGCTGCATCCCGAGGAACAACTGCATCTGATCATTTTAAGCAGTTGGTCTGGTGCGGGACTATTTTCCATCATGAGTGGAACAAGTTTACGCTCTTGTACATCCCAGCCCCATTTAGTGGGATCCATGCCTTCATTATTGCCCATCCACTGCATGACTTGTAAGTGACTCCGTCGAGAGTGAAGATTTGTGGCCGAGGTTGTTGGGGGCAGTCTTTCTCAGTTTTAAGTTTTTTATTTCCATACATAGTCATATACAAACAATAAATGAGTTACAAGCAGTTTAACAATATGAATTTATAGGTTACACTCCTTGTTTGCAATCAACTATGAGTACATGTATTGTAAATAATTATAGATTATAACGTATTGTTCATACATGGTTAGGCATGGGGGCAGTCTTTCTGGTTTCACAAAAGTCTTTGCTGCGGACACTTTCTTGCAAAGGTAACCATAGCGCAATGACACTATAGACGCATATTGGGTTCCATTGAACAGGGAGACCATTGCTTTTGCAGCCAGTACGTTCTACAGTAGCTTCGTCTGTATTTTGGTGTACAGAAGATCTGTGAACATGCGCGCAAGACAGAATCGCCCTTGACAAATATTTGGAAAACAGACTTATTGCCGACCCCAAATATTCATGAAGTAGTGTCGCAGCCAGAGAACACATGGACAAACAACATGCCAGAGCAGACATCATCACCAAGCGACTGTTTCAGAACTTTGATGTTATACACATTTTTTTTTGTCTTTGTCGGACCTAAAGAAAAGATCATTGCAGTCTTTTGTTGCGTGATACAATAGCAAGACCAATCCACCAGAAACCTCTGAAACAACAGAGCTGGTTCAATGGTTCGGTCCTCAATCACCTTGATGGCACTAGCTGTTGCTAGTGTCTTTACTTTAGTCTTACATCTGTACGAATATGAAAAGACGGATTGCCCTTCAATTTGTTTAACTATGTCTCTTCCAACAGCAAACAGATCTTGAACTTTTTTTACATCCTTATCATCATTTATTCCTGTGATAATGTTTCTCAATGTCGTCTCCTCCGAGAAGGGAAAATGTTCTTCAAGCTTGGCTGCAAGTTTTGACATGTCCACATTGTCTCTCTCCATTCGCGATACAGTTGTCTCCATGTGTTGTTCACTTGTTGTGTACACTGTGTTATTGAAGTCCTGCATGACATAGTTGTAGGCTGAGGATATTGGAGCAGACATTGTCCAAACGGCTCGTTGGTGTTCAGTCATGCCACTTCCTCTAGTTAACCCACCTGTACTTATCAGGCACCGCATCAGAGTCTGCTCAATCTCTAAATCAGAGCCAAGGCCAGCCCAGTACTGATTGATGCGCCTTATTACATGGAATCCATTCAGGAATTTCTGGAACACTGCAGGCTTTTCAATTTCTATTGCCTCAACTGTCTGCAGGTAGAGATACGCAGATTTCAGATAATTTGCGTGCCCAGCAGCAGCAAAGATTGGTAGGCACTCAGATATAGCGTGGAGGTGGATTTTCCACGACCCTGTGCGATCAGCTTTGAATATCTCACGAGCACCTCCCAACATTTGTTGATAGTTCAGCCACAGTTTGCTCGTCTCTGAAATATTGGATAATTCGCTTTGGCTGCGATCTGTTACGTAAGACACTGATTGACAAGGAGATGTCCACGAAATGAGCGCTGCACAGCTTTTCCGCTCATCATGTGTACGACTGCATTTTCGCCGTATATCTTCAAGATGTCTTTGAGTCCACATCAATCCGTTAATGTTCCTATAGCACCAAGCAAATTCATAAATGTGTGGAAGCTTCCTATTAACAGCACAACATCTCGTATTGGACTATTGTGAGGAACCTCGTGTATTATCTCGGAAGCTTTCCAGAAAAGTGGCTGGTCAAATGTAACAACTGGTGGGGCGTTATACTTAGATGAAAGCTTGCAAATATACTCAAGAGTAAAGAAGATACATGTCTTGTCGCCCGGGTACATGTCGATCATTGGAAGGAAGACTATCGATGACTGTCCAGGATGGTCTAATTGCTTGTGCAGTACGTGCATCATGCCTTGCCAATTTGGTACTGGTTGACTAAACCGAAAGGATACCTCCCACAATATGTCAATAGTATGACCCACATCGATTAGACCTGCCAGTGGTTGGAATTGTATACTACAACGTAATTGCTTCGCAAAACCGTACTCCACAATGTCCACTTTTGTTTCGTCAATAATATGTAATTCGGAGAGTTTTCGTCTAAGTATTGTTTGAGTAATTTGTTGGCTTGGGGTTATGGCTGCTATCATCCCCATGCCATGAAATGTACCTTTTCCATCTAGTGACACAAGGTTGTGGTCGACATTATCTGCTGAAAACAACAACATCGTATCGGCCATATTGACATTACCTAAAACATCAGGGGCAACTGCGGAAGCAGCGTTTTCCTCAAACTTTTGAACTTCTGAGTATGAGGAGCAATACCCCATGGTGGACAGGATGTCTATCAAAAACCTTGATCGGAAGTGAGCCCGATTTAGAACGGCGTAATTAAAGCCCTTGGACGAACTGCTTGAACAAGTGCTTGTCCAATACTCGCTTCTTTCTGACGGGTGTCCTTTCCGACGAGAAGATTTTGAAGTAGACAGCGCAAACTAGGCGCAATGTATCCTAAAGCAGATTCGAGTTCAAGGTCTGTAGCTTTCGGATACTCTTCCGTTCAAGGTGTAATAATGGTTTTTACATCATTGTTGATGAATTTGGCGGAAGTTTCTATTATCGCTTTCTTATGACCTTCCTCGTCATCCTTATTCGGCATGTTGAAGTAATTCCGCATTTGCTCTGGAATTTTCCTCAACTTTCGACTTTATTTACAAAAAAACGAATGTCTACGGCGAAAATCTCAAGTACGATAAGGTTGGTTTTCTCATACACTGGCTCTTTTATTAATTAAACTGACAATTTACGGGCCCAGTTTTGTAAATTTTTATTCATTTATGCATCATATATACTGTTTACCGCGTTACGAATATAAGTGTTATAACCCTACAGAAATACGTCATGACGTCATTTTCGACGTCATGACGTCACATGAACCACTGATATCATAACAACAAAGTATACCTTTAATAAAACAATGAATATCAGCAATAATGTTCACACGTTATTTGGCAAGAAAGTGTTTTATTTAACAGATACGAGAGATTTTAGTCATTTTTTATCCATGGCGGCCATCTTTTTTGACGTCACATTTAGACCCTTTCTAGTGGTTAGATTTCGGCCAGCTTTTGATATGTTCTTCTCCAGACCTAGAAGTACAGAAAAACACTATAAAACGTTTTCTTGCAATTTTTTGGGGGTTAGCGGAAAAATTTTCCCACGTTGACCCTACTAATAATTATATCAACTTTTTGTAGACTAGATGGCTGTGGCCTGCATGTCGCGCCTTGGGGCGAGGCATGGACACTAAAAAAATAGATATAGTACATGGAAAAAGTTTAACCAAAAAACTTTAACCGGACGCACGGACGTACGTACGGACGGACGGACGGACGGACGGACGGACGGACGTATGCCAAAATGCCGACGATATGACGCTTTCCGTAAGCGGGCGCGACAATGATGATAAACACCCATGTGAAGTATCAAGGTAATGGGTGAAGCAGTTGCAGAGACATAGTACACGAAAAAACTTTAAGAAAATAATTCAAAATAATTTGACCTTGACATTGGGCACAGGGCCGCACGGTTGGGGATATAATGAAAATATGGATGATGATAAACACCCATGTGAAGTTTCAATGTAATGGGCGAAGCAGTTGCAGAGATATAGTATAACGAAAAACATTTAACCAAAAAACTTTAACCAGACGTACGTTAAAAAGTTAACGTTGAAAATGGGTAAGTCAATTACGTAGAAATAATAGGTGAAGGTAAAACAAATGGTCACATGTTGGATAGTTGTATGTGGTAGGCACCCCTTTGTTATGAAGCTGTGAAAGTTTGGTGGTCCTAGGTGGTACAGTACCAAAGAAATGGACTTAAACACGAAAACTTAACATTGTAAACGCGAAAAGTTAACATTGAAAATGGCTAAGTCGACTGCGCGGAAAAAATGGGTCAATTTCCAAAAAAGGTAACATGTTGGATAGTGATATGTGGTGGGCACCCCTTGATTATGAAGCTGTGAAAGTTTGGTGGTCCTAGGTGGTACAGTAACAAAGAAATGGACTCAAACACGAAAACTTAACATTGATTGTGGACGCCGCCCGCCCAGCCCGCCCGCCCGCCCGCCCGGCTTTCGCCAATCCAATAGCCTGATTTTTTTCAAAAAACCTGGCTAAAAACGGAAAATAAACACATTTTCTTGATGAATTTATTGCAAATGTTGGAATTATAAGGAATTCCGGCCTTCGTCCAGTATTCGCGCGACTTTTCAAAGTTTATATCCCCGATAAATTCCACAAAAATGCCATTCATTCCTATAATAAATAGTGTTATCAGGCTACATGTACACGAATGTCCTATTTGATCAGTAGCCTATTTCATCAACATTGCAAAGTATACTTTACTAGCAAAGTATACTTTGAGGGAGTAATCATTTATTTTTCCTGAAATGCATTATTTCATATAGAACTAACAAATGCATATATTTCCTGATTAAAAGTATGCAGAATTATTATACTGAATTTATTACATTATCACAGCCATTAAATGGCTGTGATAATGTAATAAATTCAGTATAATAAAAATTAATAAATTTTTCAAAAAATTGAAAATTTCTCCCTCAAAGTATACTTTGCTAGTAAAGTATACTTTGCAATGTTGATGAAATAGGCTACAGGTGTTACACTGGTCACAAATCCCATAAGCAACATTATTTCAGTCACATATGAGACACACCATGTGAGTTTATACCTTCGAACATCTGCGTAATTTCATTAAATACATTTACAAAATTTACAATAGTTTTCATAAATAAAGTCAAAAGTTGAAAAAGAACTCAATTTACGGAAAATAATGTAAATTTTGTAAACGTATTTCATGAAATTACGCAGATGTTTGAAGGTGCAAAATCGCATGGCGTGCCTCGTTATTATTATATTACACCATTTGAGACGGGGCACATTTAAAGGTACATGCCGACTCAGTAGGCACAAAATGTTCTTTATATCAAAGACATCATCAGAGACATTTCCTGGCAAAATAAACTTTCATTCACCATTTCCCCACATTTTATATCTGAGGTAAATATCCACACTGATATCAGGGGCGATAACCGTGTTTCCTTAAAATGTTAACGGACATTACTAATTATTCTCTGTATTTATATTTTGATGTGCAATGATCATACTTTGTAATCTGTCGAAAATACTATTTTTTCAGGTGAGGCATTTAATTTGTATAAATAATTAAAAAATACCATGCCTCATTTGCATATGTAAATAGCCTGATACCACCGCGCGTTACTATCAATGAAATAAATATTACTAAATGATTATATCTATATAGCGGGCACTAGTCATTTTTAGAACTGGTGGAATAGTGACACAATTATACACTTATTTAATTCCTTTAAAGAACAGTGTGTGCCCTCTGAGTGGGCATGTACCTTTAAGAAGCGCAATGGTTCCGTGATGTCAGGCAATAACCCCCATAATTTCCATACGGAACAGATCGACAGATCAATACCAGGAACCAGACTGTATAATTCCAACGTGGCTGTTACTGGTGAAATATGGGCTTATAGAGAATAGCAGGTTAGTGCCGTGAATGGGAAAATACCTAGCAAGGCTTAGAAAACGGGGTGGGCGAGGCTCTGCCGAGCACATCCCGTTTCCGTGCCGCGCCAGATATTTTTACCATTCACAGCACTAACCTACTATTCTATTTATCCTGTCAACGCCTACAAATGGCCTTAAAAGGCGAAACAGTAACCTCAGTCACCGCACATATTCATACGCAGTGATTAGGTCGTATTGACATAATATCAAAAATGTTTCACGGCACCGTGTTTCACGGCACATACGCACTGTGTTAACGGGATAAATATGAGTTATGACCAGTGTAAGTCCTGTAACAGATTTCATAAAAATTGCAAAGTATACTTATCTAGCAAAGTATACTTTCAGGGAGTAATCATTTATGTTTCCCTAAATGCATTATGTGATATAGAACTAACGACTGCAAATATTTGATGATTAAAAGTATGCATAATTTTTATACTGAATTTATTACATTTTCACAGCCAAAATGGCTGTGATAATGTAATAAATTCAGTATAAAAAAACATTATAAATTTATCCTTAAATTGAAAATTTCTCCCTCAAAGCATACTTTTCTAGATAAGTATACTTTGCCATGTTTGTGAAATAGACTACTAGTCAAATAACACACTTCTGTAGACTCATAACCATATTTATACCGCAACCAGTGTTCCATTCAACTTAATAAAGTGGTCTGAATAAATGATATTCATAATTATCTGAATAAAGCTAATTATAGACTGGAAGTAACCTAGCAAATACAAAATATTGGTTTAGTTGTGCCTTCATTTGATCACCTTTGACCTAAGCACAACAACAATGCTACTGCTTTCAACTATTGTGACTTCAATGGCAATTGTCTGTTTGATTTCTGAATGTCTGTAACTAGTTTCACCCCTAAAACAGAAATACTCAGGTCATGCGATTTGTATCTTGACGAGTGTATCACAGCGGCGCTGGTTCCCAATGAATAGTTCACGGCGGGATCGGTAGAAACCGAGTACCAATGTAGTGTCGGTTTCCATTTCCGTCAACAGCTACTCAATGCAATCAATTTTGAATGGAAAATAGTGATAGACATTTGGAAATCAAGATGATGTGTATTAATATTAATACACGTACATTTAGACATTCTTATGACACAGATATAAACAACGCCTCATAGCTGTTTGTGATGCCATGATTTTTGTCGAACAATACTATAAAAATTCAACGCAATTAGATGTGTTCGGCCAGTCGATGCGCCCCACCACAAATTCAATATTTCATGGTCATTCGGGGAACAGTCAAAACAGATTGCCCCGATGTTCTGTGGACGACCCGAGGCACTACTGCCATCGGCCTTCGGCAGTGCACCAGGTCGTCCACAGCATGCCGAGGACAATTATAGTCCGATTATCAGAACAGAACAGAACAGAACAGAACAAAGCCTTTATATTTGCAATATTCTCAGACCACACAGTGGTATATGAGTGCATACAAGTACAGAATAATTTGTATTATCAACAACAACAACAACAACATGGCGGACAATACATATGCATGCAAATATGTTGAAAACAGAATATACCAATACTTAATTTTTAGCTCGACTATTCGATGAATAAGTAGAGCTTATGTTGTCACCCCGGCGTCGGCGTCGGCGTCGGCGTCACCGTCACGCCTTGGTTAAGGTTTTTAGTCAAGCTTGTATATGGAATACTACTGGCCCTACACCCACCATACTTGGACAACTTCATCTCCTAGTGATGTACATCAATAACCCCTGATCTATATTTGACCTTCACCTACATTTCCTCTTGAATTACTTGGTTAATTCCCCTTGGTTAAGGTTTTTAGTCAACCTTGGTTAAGGTTTTTAGTCAAGTTTGTATATGCAATACTACTGGCCCTACACCCACCATAATTGGACAACTTCATCTCCTAGTGATGCACATCAATAACCCCTGATCTATATTTCACCTTGACCTACATTTCCTCTTGAATTACTTTACTTAATTCCCCTTGGTTAAGGTTTTTAGTCAACCTTGGTTAAAGTTTTTTTTCAAGCTTGTACATTGAATACTATTGTGCATCCAGACACCAACCTTTTATCATAGGTATGTACATCAATAACCCCTGATCTATATTTGACCTTGATCTACATTTCCTCTTCAATTACTTACTTAATTCCTTTTGGTTAAGTTTTAGTCAACCTTCTATATGGAATACTACTGGCCCTACACCCACCATACTTGCACAACTTCATCTCCTAGTGATGTACATCAACAACCCCTGATCTATATTTGACCTTGACCAACATTTCCTCTTCAATTACTTAATTCCCCTTGGTTAACGTTTTTAGTCAAGCTTGTAGATGGAATACTCCTGGCCCTACACCAACCATACTTGGACAACTTCATCTCCTAGTGATGTACATCAACAACCCCTGACCTATATTTGACCTTGACCTTAACCTTGAATTACTTACTTAATTCCCCTTGGTTAAGGTTTTTACTCAACCTTCGTTAAGCTTTTTACTCAAGCTTGTACATGGAATACTATTGTGCATACAGACACCATAATTGGACAACCTTTTCTCATAGTCATGTACATCAATAACCCCTGCTCTATATTTGACCTTGACCTACATTTCCTCTTGAATTACTTACTTAATTCTCTTTGGTTAAGGTTTTTAGTCAAGCTTGTAGATGGAATACTCATGGCCCCACACCAACCATACTTGGACAACTTCATCTCCTAGTGATGTACATCAACAACCCCTGACCTATATTTGACCTTGACCTACATTTAACCTTAAATTACTTACTTAATTCCCCTTGGTTAAGATTTTTACTCAACCTTGGTTAAGGTTTTTTGTCAAGCTTGTAGATGGAATACTATTGTGCATACAGACACCATACTTGGATAACTTTTTCTCATAGGATGTACATCAATAA
Source organism: Conchocele bisecta (assembly GCA_029237695.1). Lineage (NCBI taxonomy): Eukaryota > Metazoa > Mollusca > Bivalvia > Lucinida > Thyasiridae > Conchocele > Conchocele bisecta. The sequence continues at coordinate 112,750,899 of CM055267.1, read as the reverse complement.
CCCCTGACCTTTATTTTACCTTCACCTACATTTAACCTTGAATTACTTGGTTAATGTTTATAGTCAAGCTTGTATATGGAATACTTCTGGGCCTACATCAACCATACTTGGACAACTTCATCTCCTAGTGATGTACATCAATAATCCCTGACCTATATTTGACCTTGACCTACTTTTATCCTTGGATTACTTAGTTATCTCCCCTTGGTTACGGTTTTTACTCAAGCTTGTATATGGAATACTCCTGGGCCTACAGCAACCATACTTGGAAAACCACGCACCTACGTCCAAGGTCAAGGTCACTGTTGAAGGTCAAAGGTCAAACCTATTGAAATCCCTTCCGCTCTATATCTTCTACACCGATGCATGGATTATCAAATGGCTTGGTACAACTGTTTCTCATGATGAGAAGGTGTCGCGATCAATAACCCACGCACCTACGTCCAAGGTCAAGGTCACAGTTGAAGGTCAAAGGTCAAATCTATTGAAATTCCCTTCCGCTCTATATCTTCTACACCGATGCATGGATTATCAAATGGCTTGGCACAAATGTTTCTCATGATGAGAAGGTGTCGCAATCAATAACCACGCACCTACGTCCAAGGTCAAGGTCACATTTGAAGGTCAAAGGTCAAACCTATGAAATTCCCTTCCGCTCTATATCTTCTACACCGATGCATGGATTATCAAATGCCTTGGCACAAATGTTTCACAGGATGAGAAGGTGTGTCGCGATCAATAACCACGCACCTACGTCCAAGGTCAAGGTCACAGTTGAAGGTCAAAGGTCAAACATATTGAAATTCCCAAATGGCTTGGCACAAATGTTTCTCACGATGAGAAGGTGTGTCGCGATCAATAACCACACACCTATGTCCAAGGTCAAGGTCACTGTTGAAGGTCAAAGGTCAAACCTATTGAAATTCCCTTCCGCTCTATATCTTCTACACCGATGCATGGATTATCAAATGGCTTGGCACAAATGTTTCTCATGATGAAAAGGTGTGTCGCAATCAATAACCACGCACCTACGTCCAAGGTCAAGGTCACAGTTGAAGGTCAAAGGTCAAACCTATTGAAATTCCCTTCGGCTCTATATCTTCTACACCGATGCATGGATTATCACACTATGCCCAGGATCAAGGTCACAAACTTGATGCGTTTGAAACCTTAACGCTCGGCTAAATGGCTTATAATCAAAAATGCCTCGTTTTCTTTGGCTGCCAGTGGGGGTATTCGTGTGCCGACAGGCCACATTTCTAGTTTCCTTTGGTTAATGTTTTTAGTCAACCTTGGTTAAGGTTTTTATGCAGGCCGCAGCCACCTTCTTTGTCAAGCTATGTGTACATCGACAACCCTCGTAGTCGAGCTATGCTGTTCTCCTACAGCTCTTGTTGTTGTAGAAAGAACGTACGTAGTTGGGGATACATTTACAAGGATTGAAACTAGCAATAATCACATAGTTTCAATTCAGTTACTGGAAAAAAGGGCACGAACAAATTAACCCTTTCACCCTTAAGTAACTGGAATGGATTTTGATATGTTCATTTTGCAACCAACCCAACCGTCACAAAATGGTGTTCAGACTAGTCCATTTATGAAAAGGGGATATTTTTTGTTCTCAAAAATATTAAAATTACTTTCAAAAAGTGCAGACCCTGATGAGACGGCTCGTTACGAGCCGGCTCATCTGGATCTGCACTTTTTGCATAAACCGCTATAGCGGGATTTCGGGTTCAAAGGGTTAAATAAACGACCAAAATAAAATGCACATATAGGCATACAACGAAACATGATGTAGAAATTTACAAGTAAAATAAAAAATCAAAAACAGTGTTATGCTGAAACTTAACGCAGAAATGTATTTCCAACATGACACTGCTTAGCATATCAAACTGACAAACTCTGTAGGTTCGTGAAACCAGCAAACCCCAACTGCACTCCATCTCCAGATGTGGAGATGGCATATAGGGTTAGCAAATATACGTATATAGCACGATGAAAGCACTGTATCGTTGGGTGTATCGGGTCGTCCACAGCACCTCGGGCCAGTAGTTTTGACCGTTCCTCGAATGACCATGAAACAACCGTATACTATGTCATTATCGTTCAGCTTGAATAGTTGTAATAATTGATGTATGATATGATATGGAGAATAGTAGGTTAGTGCCGTGAATGGGAAAACAATATCTGGCAAGGTTTAGGAAACGGGATGGGCGAGGCTCTGTCGAGCACATCCCGTTTTCGTGCCGCGCCAGATATTTTTCCCATTCACGGCACTAACCTACTATTCTATTTATCCCGTCAACACCTACAAATGGCTTTAAAATGCGAAAAAAATAACCCCAGCCACCGCACATATTCATACGCAGTGATTAGGTCGTATTGACAGGATATCAAAAACGTTTCACGACACATAAGCACTGTGTTGACGGGATAGCCTTTGTACGTATATAAACCAATATTCAAATACGTTTCCGAGCTCCAGACCTCACAGGGTGTCCGGTTTAGAGAGGTTCCATTGTATATGAGACCGCGAGGTGGGAATGGGAAATTGAACTCGCAGTCCCGCAGGACGTTCACACAATCTCGCGATATCGCCTAGCGTTCTCACATTCTCACGAGCTCGCTATCTCACCTCCTCGTACGAGGCTAGCGAACTCTGTATAACTTGGAATACGTCGAGAATGGGAGGACATTTGTTTATGTTTCCATGCGAGAATTTAAAGCGGCCAATGAGAGAACGTATATTGAATCGTAGATCGATGATGACAGCTGCCTTGATCAATATCGTGAATCGTTGCTCGTTATAAACATATTAATAACGCGAGGCAGAGATGGTGAAATGTTTGAGCTTTCCATAACTATGTTTTTAAAAAATACGCTAGACATTCTCGGAAATAAAACTTGCCATGAAAACCAAAACCTGTATATGAACATACTACGTACGAACATAGTAATTCAGTGAACTTCATGGGCGTCATCAGCACTTTTGAAAGGGGGGTTTGATTTTTTAATTGAGATATTGTAATTTCTAGAAGTCAAATGCTGCATTCTCGTATGTTTTACAACAAGTAGCTCCTGGGAAAAGAGTTTTGTGTCCATTTAAGATGCGTATATCTGAAAATTAGCATATTGCAACACGTTTGGCGCCGCTTGACTGTATTTTGCTAGTAGGGCATTTTAATACTATAATGTATGTTCATTCATGTACTGAAAATAGCTACCGCGGACCTAATTTATAAAAAAAATCCACGGGGCTGTTTCACTAAACTTCGTACGACTAAAATCGATAGATTTACGATAGATTTACATTAATTGACCATAGGCTGCATGCATATGCAGCCTATGCTCAATAAATGTAAATCAAATACCGTAATTGTTTACAAGAAAACAATGTTAATGCGAACTTTAACAGACTATCATAATGTTGCACTTACGAATATTTTAGCTGTACGAAGATTAGTGAAACGGCCCCCTGCTGGCTACAAACCTCCCCTGACGACGTACTTGAACTTATAGCGGTATGCAGCTGGTCCGTAACGCTAACTGCCAGCTTCAGTTTCAGATCGATGGCATATTTGTCAGCGAACCATAAATACATCTATAAATTCCCACAGTTTAGTCAAGAAAAAACTAATTCAAATAGAAAATTGAAAATATTGTTTTTCTCCAATCACTCACTCGATGATTGCTGTTGTATTCATGTTTTAAAACAAAATGCCACCGCTGTTGAGCATTCATGAATACAACAGAAAATTATTCATGAATGCTCAACAGCGGTGGCATTTTGTTTTTAAAACAAAATGCCACCGATGTTGAGCATTCATGAATACAACAGCAATCATTCAGTGAGTGATTGGAAAAAAATATTTTCAGAGTCCAAAAAAGGGGCATAACTGCGGATTGATCGGTGAGACAGCGAAAATGTTTATGTCACGCACTCCTGCACTTGATGGCTGGGATGTACGTATATCAAGGATGAAGAGAATCGGCCATACACTGTAGAAGTAGTTCGCCGGACAAGGAAAATTGGAAACTTGTCTACTGACAGACGGACGGACAGATGGACAGACGGACATGGTAAACACTGTATGCCACCGAAAACTATCGTTGCGGTGTCATAATAATTCATAAGCAGCATAAAGGAAAAGCAGCCATATCTGTTTTGCTGTGTTCCGTATCATATACACATGTTACGAATATTAAAAACAGATATGCACTAGGATAAATTAGCGGTGCGCAGCCGTGATTTCAATTCCCAGTTACAGCCTGAATCAATGAGTATTTAAAGTGTGGCGATAAAACAACTAGACCACGTCAGTTCACGAGTTCATAAACAAAACAAAACGTCCGTACTATATACTTAGGCCGAAAAAAATGTCTTGTGCTGCGGACATCCCGACGGACCCCCGCAGGGAAATAACAATTCGTTCCCTCAATTTAACAATTCGTTCCCTCGAATTAGCAATTCGTTCTCACGATATAACAATTCGCTACCTCGAATTCATAATTCGTTCCCACGAAATGACAATTCGTTCCATCAATTTAACAATTCGTTCCCTCGAATTAACAATTCGTTCCCACGATATAACAATTCGTTCCCACGAATTAACAATTCGTTCCCACGATATAACAATTAGTTCCCACGAATTAACAATTCGTTCCCGTGGGAACGAATTGTTATTTCGTGGGAACGAATTGTCAAATTGAGGGAACGATTGTTTAATTTGTGGTAACGAATTGTCAATTCGTGGGAACGAATTATTAATTTGTGGGAACGAATTGTTAAATTGAGGGAACTAATTGTTATTTCGTGGGAACGAAATAATAATAAAAAAAGAAGTCTACGCCCCCTGCGGGGCTCCGTACAACTAGACCACGTTCGTTCACCAGTTCGTAAAGAAAACAAAACGCCCGTACTATATACTTAGGCCGAAAAAAATGTCTTGTGCTGCGGACAACCCTACGGACCCCCACAGGGGACATGGATTTTTTTTATTATTTCGTTCCCACGAAATAACAATTCGTTCCCTCAATTTAAGAATTCGTTCCCTCGAATCAGCAATTCCTTCCCACGATATAAAAATTCGTTCCCTCGAATTAACAATTCGTTCCCACGAAATGAAAATACGTTCCCTCAATTTAACAATTCATTCCCTCGAATTAACAATTCATTCCCACGATATAACAATTCGTTCCCACGAACTAACAATTTGTTCCCGTGGAAACGAATTGTTATTTCGTGGGAACGAATTGTTAAATTGGGGAAACGAATTGTTAATTTGTGGGAACGAATTGCTAAATTGAAGGAACGAATTGTTATTTCGTGGGAACAAAATAATAAAAAAAAAACTCACTTTTTTGTAGCACCATGTGAATCACGTACGAAAAAAAAAACCTAACGTCATCGAGAAAATGACGTTATTGAAACGTTTGTACAATGCAACTGAACAGCCTACAGTAGAAATGAGTGTTCATAGACGCATTGACGGTGCTTGCTGTAAACTTTATTTGCTGATAAGTTGCACTATATGTATCTACAAGTGTTAGAATGTATACTATCAAACATTCATCAGAATAAAACTATGGTATGTACATGTAGTGAACAAAACAAACGCACAACTATCGATTTTAAATCTATAATTAGCCGACCTGTGACTTCGTAATTTGCCACCATCGCCATAATAGATTCATATACGTGTGTCGTCAGAAAGATACAATGTAATTATTTAAGAATTGGCGTCATTTACAGTTAATTGTGACGTCATTTATTGATTTAGGCAATACGTCACAAAAGACCAAAAAACAAAACGGCATTCCTGGTGTTGGAAATTGTAAATTGTATGCACATCGTATCGGTGATTGAAACAAATGCATTTTATTTCTGTAGAAATGAATGACCAGAATTTGGATAGGTCTATGGCTGCACATATCAATGACTTCAGCGCCCGATGGGGTCTAGAGGGTAGTCGGACACCCCCGGGCATTTGTAAACAAACTAAAAATCGACTGTTCATTCCCCGACTCTCGGAATTAAATTTACATCTCAGAAAGCGGGAAGAACATTTTCCTGTGTAGCCAATATGACTGACGGACGGGCTAATGTACATGTACCCCGTACTAGCAGGTAGCAGGTCTATGGGAAAACGCTGCGCTGACCCACACTCCCTCGACTGGCACCACCGCCACTGCCGGGAAAATGTGGAGATGTAACATACATGGTTGTATGATTGTTACATGTCCCGATAAAAATACCGGCAGTATATTCTCTCGTCGGGAATAATTAATTTGAAAATGAAATGTGCAATTTAGTTTCGTTGTGTTTTTCAGAAAAAGTACATTCAGCGCATTTGTAAGCAAAGAAACAGCCATGCTAAAAACAAAGGCGGATTCACGTAGGGGAAGCACCGATGCCCCCCCCCCCCTCCCTACCCCTAAATTCGGCGAATAAAGATATTTTTGCTCTAAAATGCGCCATAACGCAGCAAAATGGGGTGTAAATATTAAACATATTCCGGAGGGCATACCGCCGGACCAATCTAGCAGTCTCCCCAATATAGGAATGAATGGCCTTTTTGTGGAAGTTATCGGGGTATAAACTTGGAAAAGTCGCGGGAATACTGGGCGAAGCGATACAAAATTACAATTTTCGAAAAAAAAAAAAAAAAAAAAAAAGAAAAAAAAAAATTTTTTTTTCGAAAATTGTAATTTTTTAAGGCCTCGTCCAGTATTCCCGCGACTTTTATAAGTTTATATCCCCGATAAATTCCACAAAAAAGCCATTCATTCCTTATAATTCCAGCATTTGAAATAAATTCATCAAGAAAATGTGTTTATTTTCCGTTTTCTTACGAATTATTTTAACTGCGCCTCACAGTTACGGAAAGGAGTTTACTGGGATATAAATTCTGGACAGAGACTTGCTACAGACCAATCAAATGTTAGGGAATTGTGTAAATATTTTTGTACTGGAATTATCTCCTCTTGATCGACAAACAAACGGTGCTAGTTCGAAAGTATAGTAAACTATTTCAATTAAGAAGTCCCGCCCCCCCCCCCCCCCCCCCCCCCCCACCCCCCCCCCCCCGCCCCTGGATCCGCCACTGAAAAGCACCGTGGCGTACGTACATGTATTTTACATAACTGCACACTATAACACAGTCAGTGATTTACACACTAAATTTGTCCCGATCACAACATTGATTTTGTTGAAATGACCTCCACACCCTGCGACTATTGTTCAAGGCGGCTCATTTGAATGTAGACGCGTTTAAGGTGTGCATGTGCTTTTGTATTATATTATTTACACGCCTCCGACTAGAACGGCCCTTCCATAACAAACAAAGCACACAGACGTGCATTATTTAGTACAATGTAGTACAATGTAAGACAATTAACAAAAATCTGGCAAAGTCGGACTTCTTGAATGTGTAAATGTTGGAGACCTGTGCATCTGTGTCGTCTGATCAGTGTCTGCCATGATTGCAAATATACTAGTAAAATTACTATACATTCATATAACCATATTTACAAGTGGTCATTTTAAACAATATTTACATTGTTATCAAACGACAATCATATGGCTGATGCAATGCGATATTTTTGAAAGTCGCTAAATATTATGTGACACCGAACATGTAAGTGGTAGACGATACAGATATAAATCAGTAGGCTACGTCCTTGGTGGCTACAATTATGTATTACAATAATCTGATATAACCATGATTATTGTGTCTCAGTAAATATGCATGTGACACAGTACCAACACACTAAATACTAAAACATGTTTGGCCCAGTGTCACCATGATGCGATATGCCAGGAGCGGCGTATATTTTGGCACTACCATAATTATACATCTGTGATACGCTTATTTTTCTGAAAATTTCCAAATCGTATTTTTATGTTTACTTTTGAAACATTTGACAGGCGAAACAGTAAATTAAACGAATTAAGCCCTGTGCCCAGTTATATTTGTTACATAATACTGATTCTGCGATGGTGTTATCTAAAAACTACCGGTTGTATGGTTATTTAGTTTCAAATGTCGTCCATATATGAACAAAAATCGACAAAATCACTACGTGTTTCCTTAAAGGAAACCGAAAAAACAGACAACTGTCTGAACCACTATGGAAACAACTGTACAATTCTGCTACGCGTATCCAGCATTAACATGTTTCTGAGCCACAAATAGTAAAACGTTCAGTACGGTTATATATAGGACAACGTCAACTTATTGCAATGACGCAACTATTTCAAGTGTCAAAATCCGACGTGACATATAGAATATAGGCTAGTGTCTTTTGATATCAAGTTTATCAGGCAAGGCTGGAAAACGCGTAGGAATCGCGAGGCTTGCCGAGCGATTCCTCGCGTTTTCCAGCCGAGCCTGATAAGCTTGATATCAAAAGACACTTGCCTGGTATTCTATTTATCATGCCATTCGTTCAACGTCAGAAAAACACATTTATTTATTGAGTTTACCTTGATTTTGCGCTCGTTCAGTGCATCCGAATTCAAACTTGTTTACGTAACGTAACGTCGCGTGTTGACGTCATGTGACGTAAACCACCAATGAAATGACGTTGTTCTGACCGGAAGTGCCTGATAAACTTTGCACATGCTCAGAAGTGCATTGACCTGTTATAACTTTGGTTTATCAGGCAGCTGTTATCAGTGCGAGAATGCATTAATGGCATGATAAACTGGTTTCAAGCGTAACTTTGCGACGTCATTTTCAGGCTTTCATGACGTTGTCATTAAGGCCGGTTTTCACAGAGCTCTGTGAAAACCAGCCTTAATGACAACGTCATGAAAGGCTGAAAATGACGTCGCAAAGTTACGCATAAATTCACCAACGTCACGTCGGATTTTGACACTTGGAATTGTTGCGTCATTGCAATAAGTTGTCCTATTTATAGCTGTACGCTTTACGGATCACACATATTTTAATGTTGGATATGCGTGGCAGAATTGTAGTTGTTTTCATAGTGGTTCAGATAGTTGTCTTTTTTTTCTTCGGTTTCCTTCAAGGAAATACGTAGTAATTTTGTCGATTATTTTTTTATACAAATGGGCATATTGCATTTATGATTTGTATCATATATTATAATATATGGACCACTTGTGAAATGACATTTGAAACTAAATAGCCATACGACCGGTATTTTTAGATAACACATAACAAAATCATTATTATGTAATCATAATGCTAATATTTCTTTTAAACTTTATTTATATCTTTATATAACAATTACAAACAAACGCGAGAACAAGTGTAGTCGGCGTAGATGGAGGCGTCTGCATGTTTCTTAATTTGGGTTGAAACCGGAACACTCACAGAAAACAAACTTATTCTGTCTGGTGACCACCATCAGATATACATGTACGTACAACTTTAAGATCGAACCCGGGGCGCATGTGTGCGCTCTTTACTAATTATGCTATACGGTCCCGTTCAGATTAGAGCGGGGTCGGGTGTTTTCGGCCGTCTAAGACGGAACCGTACACGCTGTACAAACCCAGTTCCGATTTTGGGATTTATTTATGGGCATTCCATTCACGTGGGAAGGTGAGCCACCATGTGCTGTTGAGGTGGTTCTATAGCCTATGCTGCTTACATTTATGATATCTACCCGTGTACAAAGTTTCATGTTTGTTTCCAGAAGTGCACAAACATGTCCTTATCCCACTGCACTATTATAGATTACACTACATTACACATTTTGATAAGTCACGCTAACTTTCATGTGAACGTGACAAGCCTTAAGTATAAGTTAGATGATGTATTCGAGTCGAATATGGTGCATGGGGGAAATTTAGGGGGCATGACATGACAGAACCGTATTACTCCGCTTGCAGTCACTGCTTCATCAACCAACCCGGCCTGCACATATGCGCAGTCTGATCAGTGTCTACAGTAATCGGTGTTCTGATATAGAGCCAATCTGGGCGCGGGCTTACATTTCTGACCGCATTCTCCAAATTCGTATTGTGTCGTGTGTGCCGAGGCTGAACACAGCTCAACTCGGCATCGACCAGTCATTATTTTCTGATTTCGATTAAAAAAAAACAGAACACATGTACTCATATTTATTTTTAAACACGACGGAAATCATAGTCATTATTGGTAGGTGATAAACTAACCCGAATGTTTTGCAGAAAATTCGGGTTAGCGGTAAACATTAAGGCGGAACAGCATCTACATTGGTCACACATACAGACTGTGGATCGTATATTAGTGGATTATTGCGATTTGCGAATACGCAGGTTATCCTGACATGTAGAATAGGCGTTAATCTCAAGCATATATATCACACGCTAGACAGTGTATCTCCGTGAATTATCACATGGGTTAAGTGGGTCAGACAGGTTTCACTAAACTTCTTACGACTAAAATGTTCGTAAGTGCAAATTTAGGATCGTCTGTAAATTTCAATTGATGGATTTACATTTATTGAGCATAGGCTGCATATGCAGCCTATGCTCAATAAATGTAAATCCAACAATTGTTTACAAGAACACATTGTTAATGTGTAATTTACAAACTATCATAATTTTGCACTTACGAACATTTTCGTCGTACGAAGTTTAGTGAAACGGGCCCCAGTATGCCAGACAGTGATCTCACCATGTTACCGCTCTGCTGAGATCAAAGGATTTCGCCGCATCAGGGCAATAACTTACAATATGTAGACACACTCCGGTAAATCTGCATTCATGTATTCATGACTTAATTATGTGTTACGTAGATTTACATATTGCATGTTCATATTTTATGAAAGTTCTTGGTTTACAAATGTCGTTCTATGGAAAACGATTTAATTCGTATTGGCAATACTTTCTGCACTGTTTGTCGCAAATTTAAAACTCACGGGGAAATGAACATGCGCAATATAATATATCAACCTGCCGGTATTTTTATCAGAACATTTTGTAACAATTATACAATCATGTATGTCACATCGCCACATTTTCCCGACATTGACAGGTTTATGTATATATATTTATTTTCAAATGGTAAAAACATTATCAAAAATTCAAACCAACACACATTTAAAAATACACAGTAATGGATAATTTTGCCCTGAATGTTCTGTGGCCACTTTTGATTTTAACAAATATACATTCCATTTTCTAAATAAATACGCATGCTGTCGCGCGGGCATCAGTCACGCAAATAACAAACATATGAAGGAATCTACAAAGTACGGCAGTAAATTCATAGACAGGATCAAGACGGGTAGCCCACACAATAACTTTTTTAAGCGGACACACCTAACAATATCTGCCCTCTCGGAGTGGGGGTCAGCCCTCCTACCTGCTAGTACGAGGTACATGTACATAAGACCGTCCGTCAGTCATATTGGCTACACAGGAAAACGTTCCTTCCGCTTTCTGAGATGTAAATTTAATTCCGAGAGTCTGGTATGGACAGTATTTTTAATTTGTTTAAAACTCCCCGGGGGTGTCCGACTACCCTCTAGACACCATCGGGCGCTGAAGTCATTGATATCCAAATGTTAACCAAATTCAGGTCATTCATTTATTTCTACAGAAAAAAAAGTGCATTTGTTTCAATCACAGATTGTTTCAATTTCAAACACCAGGAATGTCGTTTAGTTGTTTGTGTTTGGTCTTTGGTGAGTGACGTAATGTCTACATCAATAAATGACGTCACAATTAACTGTTACTTACATAACGTCAATTATATTCTGAACTAAATTCTCAAATAATTACAATGTATCTTTCTGACGGTACATGTATATGCATAATATGTGATAGTTGGTGATAGTAGCAAATTACGAAGTCACAGGTCGGCTAATTATAGATTTAAATTCGATAGTGCCGCGTTTGATTTGTTCACTACATGTACATATCATAGTTTTAGTCTGTTCAATGTTTGATAGTATTCATACTAACACTTGTAGATACATTTAGTGTAACTTATCAGCAAATACAGTTTACAGCAAGCACAGTCAATGAGTCTATGAACACGCATTTATCCCGTCAACACAGTGCGTATGTGCCGTGAAACACGGTGCCGTGAAACATTTTTGATATCCTGTCAATACGACCTAATCACCGCGTATGAATATATGCGGTGACTGGGGTTACTTTTTGCATTTTAAAGCCATTTGTAGGTGTTAACGGGATAAATAGAATAGTAGGTTAGTGCCGTGAATGGGAAAACTATCTGGCGCGGCTCAGAAACGGGATGTGCTCGGCAGAGCCTCGCCCATCCCGTTTCCTAAGCCTTGCCAGATATTTTTTCCCATTCACGGCACTAACCTACTATTCTCTATTTCTACTGTAGGCTGTTGTGTTGTATTGTACAAACCTCAGCGTTTCACGTTACTTTTTTTTCCTTGCGTGATTCACATGGTGCTACAAAAAGTGAGATTAAACACAAACTATGAAACATATTTGCATTTTCTTTTCAGCATATTGTTTTTGAAAAGTGTCCGCATCAAAAAATGTAAAAAAAGTGCAAATTGAAAATTTTGTCATTAACCCTTACACTGCTGAATTAAATTTTCTCGTCTGCTGTATAATTTTTATTTTCGATTTTTCTCGCCAAAAACATGATTTGACAGCAGTTTAGAATCATTTCCAATGTAAATGATTCTGAAGTGCTGTCAAACAATGTTTTTATTGAGAAAGAAGTCCAAATATAAAGCAACAGCAGACGACAATGTTCGTGCTTGGCAGTCTAAGGGCTAAGGCTGGTTTTCACAGAGCGTGGCCCATATATATTTATACCGCAACCATTGCTCCATGTAGCATAATAAAGGGGGTTGAATAAATATTATTTATATCTGAAGTAACTAATATACCTGAAGTAGCCTAATATACATGAAGTGCGGTTTTTGCCTTTCTTGTTTCACCTTTGACCCCTAATCGTGGCCTCTGATTTGTCAGTCTCAACAGCAAATTCAAAATGGCGGCGAATTTTAGAATCGAAATCGCTGTCAGTTCAGCTGAATTGTTTTTCCATTTTTACAGTATATGCGACGTAGCCAACGACATGGATATGTCCATTATGATTGTAATGCTTATTATGACAACTGTGTAGTCTAAAACCAGCCAATATTGAAGCTCATCGTAAATAAATCGGAAATTTAATCAGATACAATACCGAATATACTTTGTTTTGAATGACGTCGCTAGATTTGTGACGTATGGCGAGGGAATGACGTCAAAACATGACGTAACGCACGTTCAAACAATTAAGTTTAGTATGCGGTATAAACTAAATACATGATTAGTGCCGTAGAATATAAAATATATTCGGTTTCGCCCCGACAACTTTATAGGGGCTCGCTAAAGCTCGCCCCAATAAAGCTGTCTAAGGCTCAACCGAATATATTTTATATTCGACGGCACTAACCATGTATTTACTATATACATGTACTATATACTCAGGCCGAGAAAGAATGTATTGTGCTGCGGACATCCCGGCCCTGTATTGTGCTGCGGACATCCCGGCCCTGTATTGTGCTGCGGACATCCCGGCCCTGTATTGTGCTGCGGACAACCCGTAGTGAATTGCTGCTGACCCTGACGGGGCGATGTGTTCGAGCCACCGCGGGAATTATAAAAATTGGACACTGGCCAGTCAAATTCCCACGTCTCGAAATTAAATTTGTATCCGTCTAATTCCCGAGGGTTTGCTGATCATTTCACTCCATAGAAACGGCAGAATAGACGTGTGAACATCTAACATCTAGCAGTTTAGTTATCTTATATTTAACCCTTCCACCCCTAAGTAACTGGAATGGATCTTGATATGTTAATTTTGCAACAAATCCAATCGCCACAAAATGATTTTCAGACTAGTACATTTATGAAACGGGGGTATCGTTTGTTCTCAAAAATATGAAAATTACTTTCAAAAAGTGCAGATCCTGATGAGACGGCTCGTTACGAGCCGGCTCATCTGGATCTACACAGTTTGCATAAACCGCTATAGCAGGTTTTCGGGTTCGAAGGGTTAAAGGTGCATGCCCACTCAGTAGGTACAAACTGTTCTTTATATCAGAGACAGCGTCTGAGACATTTTCTGGCATAATAAATACCCATTCACCGTTACCCACGTATTGATTGGCATTATTATACATTTTATATCAGACGTAAATGTCCACTCTGATATCAGGGGCGATAACCGTGTTTCCTTAAAATGTGAACCGACATTATTATTTGTTCTCTGTATTTATTTGTTGATGTGCAATGATCATACTTTATAATCTGTTGAACATATTATTTTTTCGGGAGACGTATTCAATTAGTATAAATAATTAAAAAATGTCATGCCTCATTTGAATATGAAAATAGCCTGATACCACTGCGAGTCAGTATCAGTAAATACTTATTATTAAATGATTGTAGTATAGCTGTAAAGCGGGCACTTGTAATTTTTAGAACAGGTGGAAAAGTGACACAATTATACACTTATTTAATTCATATAAAGAACAGTTTGTGCCTACTCAGTGGACATGCACCTTTAATGGTATGACCTTCCAAACACGGACATATGAGCCCAGAAAATGTGTCAAGCCAATGGCCCGGTTTTCTTTCCGAATTTAGTATTAGTTGCAATGCAGTCGAAATGTGTGCTTTACATGAAGGAGGTTATGAGACGGTTAATTTAACCTAGCTAGTTCATTCTCCTATCACACTTAACATCTAACATCCTCATCCCAGGATTATATTCCGCCCCTACCCATTGAAGGGGTCAGCGGAATAAGGGGGCTAACTCCCCAAAGGAGTTAGCCCCCTTATTTCACTGAACCCTTTAATGCCAGCCTCAACACGATGAGACACTAACTTTGTCATCGAAGTGACGATACAATGATAAAAATCTCATCGCCGGTGATTAACCCGTATCATGAAGGAGTCAGCGGAATAAGGGGGCCAACTCCCAAAGGAGTTAGCCCCCTTATTTCACTGAACCCTCAAATGCCAGCCTCAACTCGTTGAGACATTAACTTTGTCACCGAAGTGACGATACAATGATAACCATCTCGTCACCGGTGATTACCCCGTTACAAGTATGGTAAAATGTGTGCAAATCCCATTATTAGCATTATGTTTAGAAACAAGCAAAATAAATCCAAGACAAATACAAACAACCCAATAAGCGGTGTGTTTATAAACATAGTTATCAATGTGAATACTGATTATTCACCTGTAAATCCCATTTATCGATGTGAATACTGATTATTCACCTGTAAATCCCACAGGCAACAAAATATCAAATGCATTCATAAATTAATAATCAAGAACACAGGTATTATATTGGCGATAATAGAATGCACACCAACTGGACAAAGATGACGGACAAAGAAATCCCGCCTTAATTAGCGGTGTGCAGCCGTGCCTTCTGTTAACGGTTTCAGCTTCAAATCGATGGGACATATTTAAGGCAGCTGTCTGACATGATAAATCTATGGTGGCATATTGTTGTCATCTAGCTTAGTTCGTCTTAACCCTTACAATGCTGAATTACATATCGATGATCTAGTAACATAAGGTCGTAACTGCTATGCTAAAGCATAGCACTTACGACCTTATGTTACTTGATACGATATCACGGCTTACAAACTGGTCAAGACTAGCTTTTAATGTTCATATATTAAGACGCCATAATGTTTTAAGTTGGCGAGAAAAATGTTAACAATAATTTTTTAATTGAAGTCACCAGTGGGAAGTTTCACGTTTTGACGAGATATCGAGCTAGTTATCTCGTCCAGTTTACCCCACAGTTATAAATCGTCTCAATATGTCGTTATTTCGACATAAACGGTGTATTAAACGACTTTGCTATCGCGTTATAATTTAACCACACTAACTCATCAGAGATTCATGCGCGCTGTAGTCAAAGTAGTACGTTAAAAAAACAATCCCGATTTGTTATGCCATAGACACTATTGTCTTGCAGAAACCGGTCAATGGATGTACTAATCAACTTCACATGCATGTTAATGTATCATTTACATCAGTTTAAAACATATGCTTCGGGATTATTTTGTAAGTCGGAACATGTTTGTCATGTGAGCCGGTTTCAATTCCAGCCGCTGACTTTTTGCGCCACCACCAGGGTGGTCACAGGAGATTGTATTTATTTTGCTTAACAATACTTAAACCTGTATGTTAATTAGTGAATATCCAGGGTGGAATGGGTGTAGGTTATGGGAAAATAGGTCCCACAACATCGATACGAAAAATGAAAGTAGCAGAGAATAGCAAATGTGTGATGTGGTCATTGTGTGGCGGTAGACCTTATAGAGAATAGTTGGTTAGTGTCGTGAACGGGAAAAAATATCTGCCAAGGCTTAGGAAACAGGATAGCCGATCCCATCCCGTTTCCGTGCCGCACAAGTAGCCGATTTCATCAACATTGCAAAGTATACTTATCTAGCAAAGTATACTTTGAGGGAGAAATTTTCAAGTTTAGGATGAATTTATTATTTTTTATTATACTGAATTGATTACATTATCACAGCCATTTTGGCTGTGATAATGTAATAAATTCAGTATAATAATTCTGCATACTTTTAATCATCAAATATATGCAGTCGTTAGTTCTACATGACATAATGCATTTCGAGAAAAATAAATGATTACTCCCTCAAAGTATACTTTGCTAGAAAAGTACACTTTGCAATTTTGGTGAAATAGGCTACATATATTTGTTCCCATTCACGACACTAACCTGCTATTCTATTTATCCCGTCAACACTACAAAAAGCTTTACAATGCAAAAGATAACCCCAGTCGCAACCTCAAACTCGGAGAATCGACTAGTATGGCAACCGCACATATTCATACGCAGTGATTAGGTCGTATTGACAGGATATCAAAAATGTTTCACGGCACCGTGTTTCAAGGCACTGTGTTGACGGAATAAATCACGTTATGTGGATGGCAGGTATATGCCACCACTCACATCCACAGCTATTGAAGACACAATATCGCAATTCATAAATGACGAGACTATTATATTCGCTATTGACTTCACTCACACACACACACTATCCCGTCAGCTTGGATTAAGCATCGAAATTTGTCGTCTGCGTTTTTAAACTGTGTTAGTTGTTTACCGACCCGAGTCGATTAAACATGATATGCCAGCATATGTGAATCGTCTCCATAGATCGTCTCCTATGGAGACGATTCTCATTTGCTGGCAAAACATAAGAAAACTTCAAACGAATCGGAAAATATCATCAATTTTCAGACGAAACTAATCGAATCGTCAAATGGTGAAACGTGTACGCGTGAGACAAAGGTTCTTGTTGTGTAATCTCCTGTTTTTTGCAGCCCTAAAATGCGCATTGGGAATTGAAGTGATTATTCTTCGTTTTTGAAAGGATTTTATGTGTCTGGAAGTCGAGCGCAAAGTGTGACTTGGAATATTTATTCATGTTTAAAGGTTTGTTGATTTGTTGTGGGGATAAACATGTAAATAAAGTGTGTTTAAACTTTATTTATTTTACAACGATTACAAACAAGCGCGAGAGCACGTATACAACTGCTTTCGTTGGCACAGACGGGGGCTTATGGGTTATGAGAAAACCGGAGTACCCGGTGGAAACCCACATGCCCGATCTGGCGACAACCATGCGATATCACGTGCTGCCTCGTTGTGTTCAATGTGTTCAGATCTGGGGCCCGTTTCACTAACGAACTAAGCAAGTACTTTTGTCATAAGTTATAACTTAAGTCCGAGTACGTGCTTAGTCCGTTTCACAAAACATCTTAGCAAGAACGACACTCAAAATTTACTATGAAAAACTAAGACAGGTAGCTAGCAGTCTTAAGTTATAACTTAAATATTTAAGTCGGAACTTATGAAATAAACAAAGATGGATGCCCCCATGTGAGCCGAGGTGGAGAAAACAATTCACTGACAGCAGGTAAATGTTCACTTCATACGTACTATTTTAGCAATTATCTGCCATATAAACCATATATGCTTACATATAGATAGCCACACTTGTGCTAGTTACCCGTGTATTGCTATTTGTGATGTAGGTCATGTCGTTACCAGTATTCGTTATGCCCAGTTATCGACAACATTTACAACCACTGTAGATCCAGATGAGCCGGCTCGTAACAAACCATCTGTATGCTGAACATGTATGTCTGTTTGTCGGTTGGTGTCAGTCAGTTGGTCGGTATCAGTTGGTCGGTGTCAGTTGGTCAGTGTCGGTCGGTGTCTGTCGGTCTGTCAGTCGGTCGGTGTCAGTCGGTGTCGGTCGGTGTCGGTCAGTGTTGGTCGATCAGTCGGTGTCGGTCGATCAGTCGGTGTCGGTCGGTCGGTCGGTCGGTCGGTCAGTGTCGGTCAGTTGGTTTCGCACGGTCGGTGTCAGTTGGTCGGTGTTGGTCGGTCGGTGTCAGTCTGTCGGTTGGTGTCGGTCGGTCATTGTTGGTCGTTGTAGGTTTGTCAGTGTCGGTCGGTCAGTCGGTCGGTCGGTGTCGGTATGTCGGTGTCGGTCAGTTGGTTTCGCACGGTCGTTTAGTCGGTCGGTCGGTGTCGGTCGGACGGTGTCAGTCGGTGTCAGTCGGTGTTGGTCGGTGTCAATCGGTGTCAGTCGGTCGTTGTCGGTCGGTCGTTGTCGGTCGGTCGGTCGGTCGGTCGGTCGGTCGGTCGGTCGGTCGGTCTAGTCGGTCGGTCGGTCGGTCGGTCGGTCGGTCGGTCGGTCGGTCGGTCGGTCGGTCGGTCGGTCGGTCGGTCGGTCGGTCGGTCGGTCGGTCGGTCGGTCGGTCGGGGTCGGTCGGTCCGGGTCGGTCGGTGTCGGTCGTTGTCGGTCGTTGTCGGTCGTTGTCGGTCGATTGGTGTCGGTCGGTCGGTGTAGGTGTGTCGGTCGGTCGGTGTCGGTCGGTGTCGGTCGGTCAGTGTCGGTCGGTCGGTCGGTTGGTGTCGATCGGTGTAGGTTTGTTGGTGTCAGTCAGTGTCAATCGGTGTCAAGCGGTGTCGGTCGGTGTCTATCAGTGTCAATCGGTGTCGGTCAGTGTCAATCGGTGTCGGTTGTTGTCGGTGTGAGTTGGTCGGTCGGTGTTTGTCGGTCTCTTGGTGTCGGTGTCGGTTGGTGTCGGTCGGTGTAGGACGGTGTTGGCCTGCCCTGCCCTGCCCTGCCCTGCCCTGCCCTGCCCTGCCCTGCCCTGCCCTGCCCTGCCCTGCCCTCCCCCCTGCCCGCCCTGCCCTGCCCGCCCTGCCCTGCCCTGCCCTGCCCTGCCCTGCCCTGCCCTCCCTGCCCCCCTGCCCTGCCCTCCCTGCCCTGCCCTGCCCTGCCCTGCCCTGCCCTGCCCTCCCTGCCCTGCCCTGCCCTGCCCTGCCCTGCCCGCCCTGCCCGCCCTGCCCGTTCCCTGCCCTGCCCAGCCCTGCCCTGCCCTGCCCTGCCCGCCCTGCCCGCCTGCCCTGCCCTCCCTGCCCTGCCCTGCCCTGCCCTCGTCCGGCCCTGCCCTGCCCTCGTCCGGCCCTGCCCTCGTCCGGCCCTCGTCCGGGCACATGTTTGGGATCTTAGGTGGTTGGAGGTGTCGCCTAAGACAAAGAAAAACAATGCAACATATTCCGTAACCGAAGCCTTTTGTGTCTTAAGTGGTCATTCTTTTCCTTAAAAACGATGAATATACCACCTAATGGTGTGTCATGTATGAACGTCCGTCCGTCCATCCGTCTGATTGACTATCCGACTATTGTTTGTTCTTTCTTTACAGAACATACAAACGATGGCAGCTGCATTTGCTATAATCCAGGCGCGTAATTTACGACGGGAACGAGTCTTTAGGACCGAACCAATCCCCTAGACTTCATGGATAACGAGGACCAAATATCGAAATTCAGGCTGTCTCGTGATTTTTTTCTACAAGTATGCGACATTGCACATGCTGACATTATACGGTCAAACCTGAGATCACACAGTCTGTCAGTGTCATTGCAAGTGTTGACTGCATTGCGATTTTACGCAACTGGTAGTTTCCTGGCGATTACTGGAGATATATACAACATTAGCAAATCAAGGGTTCTAGAAAGTGGAGTAGAACTTTTGCGGAAAGTGTTAGCCTGTGTTTCGTTTCTGATAAGGAGATACCTTGTTTTCAGACTAGATGGAGAAACAGTCCTGACACATTTAACAAAAATTTCAGACCCGTCCGCTGAATGCACGTGCGCATTAATCCAGTCCTATACTGGTCAACATGTTCAGGGGCAATCCTATATGTGTGACACTGACTCACACAGTGCATGCATTTCTACATGTAATCAACAAATTACCCGTGTCCAGTTCAAATAAATATAATATGTCATTCAGTAGTTGTATCAGATACATCCATATCTGACCGGGCATACCATTAATAATCGACAGTACATGTGTTCTGCTGACTCTGAAACGTGATTTCTGAGTTTATGAGGTAATCTAAGTAAAATTTAAAAAATGGTCAAACTACCATTTTATTGGAATGTAAAAATAAAAACATTGTTAATTGCTTCTTTTGTTGCTGTTTCATGTCATATGCCAATTTATATTACAGTATAAGGTTCACTAGTTGGCAATAAATATATCCACATGTATTCAATGGCGTCGGAATATTGAGATAAAATTTATATTCTACATGAGATTATTTTTAAAAATTAATAATATTCAACATTAGGCTTGCAAATCCGTTATTTTAGATGTCAAAACACATAAAGGGAAAGTAAAGTCATCATAAAGATATAAGCCCCGAGCGGGATTCGAACCCGCGCGGCACATACCGAAGCTGTAAACAATAACTAAGTTGTAACTTATGACGGACTTGTTATGACCGTCTTACGTTTGTGTTGTGAA
Source organism: Conchocele bisecta (assembly GCA_029237695.1). Classification (NCBI taxonomy): domain Eukaryota; kingdom Metazoa; phylum Mollusca; class Bivalvia; order Lucinida; family Thyasiridae; genus Conchocele; species Conchocele bisecta. The sequence continues at coordinate 112,730,064 of CM055267.1, read as the reverse complement.
ACCAAATAAGCAATGACTTAAGTCGGTCATAACTTTTGTCATAAGTTATAACTTAAGTTCGAACTTATGAACAAACTAAGATTTGTTAGTGAAACGGGCCCCTGATCACTAACATGTGCATTTTCAGATAACAACAACAACAACACCAATGTACACATTGTGTCAATTTCCGCCCGGCAAGACCCTGTCTAATTTCCACGTCCGGAAATTAATAAATTAGTTTTCTGTCTAATTTCCGTACAGTGGGAACAGCGTTTTTCTATGCAGATGATATGATGGTCTGATCCGTGGGTGTCTAATGCCCACACCGGCGGAATGTTTTGGTAAATTATCTCCCCTGGGGACATTTAGTAAGTAGTCTGATGATGACAAGCATTCGCTTGGGGGAATGCTGTATTGACATGTGAGACACGTCATGTGATTTTGTACCTTCGGATATCTGCGTAATTTCATGAAATACGTTTACACAATTTACCATATTTTCCGTAAATGGCGTCAAAAGTTGACAAAAGTTTCAGAGTACATGCGCATTACATGCGGAATATAATTCCGCATATACTCTGATAATTTTGTCAACTTTCGACCTTATGTATGAACAATATAGTACCTTTTGTAAACCGTATTTAATGAAATTACGCAGATATCCGAAAGTACAAAATCGCATGGCGTGTCTCAATTATGTGGCTGTGACATCAGAAACGGGTCTTATGGTCGTTGCAACCAATTTAGACCCCAAAAGGCATGCGCGTCTACACAGACCGATCATGGTCTAACCTGTTCGCCACATACAGATTTCGAATTGGTATTTTCATAATGAACAAGGAAACAATCCGTATAAAATCAAGTCCATTTTGGAAACAGTATATGCATGCCTAGTTAGCTATTACATGTATAAGTATCGTGTCGAGGACTGAGTCATCAGGGTCCATTTTATTTGTGCTAACAGTAACGTAAATAATCAAAGTGCTGAAAGAACTGAAACTGTATCGCCTTTATTGATCTGATGTGGGTGTATCATTTGATGGATTTACATGTATATGCTCAATAAATGTGAATCCAACAAATTACACCCGTCGTAGACATGCATATTATATACCAAATTGGAGCATATAGATATACCTTTAATTTGATACATTGCCATCAAAATAGGTCTTATGAAATATGAATTATAACCGTTTGTAAAAGTTCTGTGTTTTACCACTGACATAATAAGTACGTGAGTTCCGGCTAATAAACTTCTCCGCAAAAATGGCGACCGACAGCCATAGTTAATGCTTCTAAAAATGGATAAATTAAATGGCGATACCTAAAAATAATAACATACATCGGACGTTGACTTAACTACGGAAGCCTATTACGGCCACTTCACTTTTTTTTTTATTTCCATTTATTCAGGATATTTTCTTGAATTTTCTGGTTCCTTTCTTGAATTTTCAAGATCTTTTCTTGAATTTTCAAGTTCGTTTCTTGAATTTTCAAGTTCGTTTCTTAAATTTTCAAGATATTTTCTTGAATTTTCAAGATCTTTTCTTGAATTTTAAAGATTTTTTCTTGAATTTTCAAGTTCCTTGAACATTCAAGAAAAAATCTTGAAAATTCAAGAAAACAAGAAAAGATCTTGAAAATTCAAGAAAAGATCTTAAATTCAAGAAAAGATATTGAAAATTCAATAAAGTATCTTGTAAATTCAAGAAAAGATCTCGAAACAAGAAAAGATCTCGAAAATTCAAGAAAAGATCTTGAATAAATGGAAATAAAAAAAAGTGAAGTGGCCCTAATGGGCTTCCGTACTTAACTGTATCTGGCGATACAGTAAACATACAGTAACTGGAAGACAAGCATTCCACAAGTATGTGTGCATGTCCTGGTCAGACTGCGCGGATCCAGATTGTGGTCTGAGATTACACTGGTTGCAAACCTCATACGGTCCTTTGTATCCAGACGGCGCGGCGGACTACACCAAATATATTCCGGACAGGCGAAATTACCATATCTGTTCCCATCTCCTGCATTTCTTATCATGCGATACAGGACATCCCATTAAATATAGATATAGTAATAATTGATACACGTTGTGACGGAGCACACGAAGGATCGAAAATGAACGTTAAATATATTTTTTTTAAACGGCCAAAAATGTCCAGGGTCGGCGACATATTCATATGTAGGGTCGGGTTGCCCGCACCACAAGACGTTTTTGCTTAGGCCAAAGCTCAAGGTGTATGATCACGTGGTACTAACAACAACAACAAGTACCGATTCAAAGTACGTATTCTTGTATAGTGTCCTTATTACGTTACAGATTTTGATGAAATATGGCGCATCAAATGCATATTAAGGACAATATCAAATAATACTTACTTTGGAGTGGGCGACGTTGTTGTTGTTGTAACCACGTGATCATGCACATTGAAGCTGCGAACATGCAGGAAGCTTAAAACTCGGCACTGAAACGTATGTGAGTAGGAGCCAGCGCGAGGCATTAGCAATATGTAGATGTGGTAGTCTCCCTTTACACGTATAAATGAGGGATCGTAGTTAGTTATCTCCCGTTGAGCGCAGTCCGATCCGTGTATACATGCAAAACTCAATGTTTGTGCTATTCAGTAAGAAACAAACGTTGAAATACAGCACAGGACCGGATCTATATATATTTGTAAAGGGACATAACTAGCTACGATCCCTCCAAAAACGGATATTGTCAGTCGGGTTATGTTGAAGATGAGATACATTTTTCAACACAATGTAATTTTTTACGACGTTTTGAGGTTAACTCTATTTGCACCCGCGCGTTCATTTAATATACAGTTTGATGCACTAAGTCCTCTTGACAAAGTATGTGATATATTATGTAGCACTAATTTAAAATGTTGGCGAATACACGTACATGTATGTTTTACATATGTTTAAGTCTACGGAGCTCCACAAGGGACATGGATTTTTTGTATTAATTGTTCCCACGAAATAACAATTCGTTCACTCAATTTAACAATTCATTCCCTCGAATTAACAATTCATTCCCCGGCACGAAATGACAATTCTTTCCCTCAATTTAACAATTCGTGCCCACGAATTAACAATTCGTTCCCACGAATTAACAATTCGTTCCCGTGGGAACGAATTGTTATATCGTGGGAACGAATTGTTAATTCGAGGGAACTAATTGTTAAATTGAGGGAACGAATTGTTAAATTGAGGGAACGAATTGTTATTTCGTGGGAACGAAATAATAAAAAAAAAAAAAAAGTATACGCCCCCTGCGGGGCTCCGTACAAATCAGTATGTCTCCTATTATATTTGTTCTTCTTTTCATAGCTGTGACATATTTAGACAGTTATGTTGCAGGCGACATATCTGACGAACTTGGCATATGTTAGCCAGCTTACATGTTTTAGCTTTATCCCGTCAACACAGTGCGTATGTGCCGTGAAACACGGTGCCGTGAAACATTTTTGATATCCAGTCAATACTATTTTTGCATTTTACAGCCATTTGTAGGTGTTGATGGGATAAATAGAATAGTTAGTGCCGTGAATGGGAAAAAAATATCTGGCGCGGCACGGAAACGGGATGTGCTCGGCAGAGCCTCGCCCATCCCGTTTCCTGAGCCTTGCCAGATATTTTTTCCCATTCACGGCACTAACCTACTATTCTCTATATACTTTTTAATATTATCCCTTTCACCCCTAAGTAACTGGAATGGATTTTGACATGTTAATCTTGCAACCAATCCAATTGTCACAAAATGACAATATAATCATTTACTAATATGTATTTCACTGATAGTGACTCGCGATGGTATCAGGTTATTTTCATATGCAAATGAGGCATGACATATTTTAATTATTTATACTACATGTAATTAAATGCTTCACCTGACAGATTATAAAGTATGACCTTTGCACATCAAAACGTAAATACAGAGAATAAATAGTTATGTCCGTTAACATTTCAATCACGGTTATCGCCCCTGATATCAGTGTGGAAATTTACATCTGATATCAAATGTATAATAATGCCAATCAATACCTGGGATAATGGTGAATGAATGTTTATTTTGCCAGAAAAACTTTCAGATGATGTCTCTGATATAAATAACAGTTTGTGCCTACTGAGTGGCCATATACCTTTAACCATTTGAACCCGAAATCCCGCTATATCGGTTTATGCAAAAAGTGCAGATCCAGATGAGCCGGCTCGTAACGAGCCGTCTCATCAGGATCTGCACTTTTTGAAAGTAATTTTAATATTTTTGAGAACAAACAATATCCCCTTTTCATAAATGGTCTAGTCTGAAAACCATTTTGTGACGGTTAGATTGGTTGCAAAATGAACATATCAAAATCCATTTCAGTTCCTTAGGGTTGAAAGGGTTACTATAATCTCACTGTTCCTGGAGGAAACCCTGTTCTCGGTCACGTAGATATTACTGATGAGTGTGCATTTAGGGGTGGCATGATTCCAACATAAATATCGACTTCTTTGCTTATATGTAGGACATTCTAAGATGTATTAATTAGTATGTGGGCATATTGCGTTGCTCTTGAGGTTCCGTACGTCCTTCCGTCCGTACGTCCGTCCGTGTACATTTACGTCGAAACTTTTATAAGAGTTATTCCAATATGTAATATCGTCAATATTACGATAAAGCATTGCTTCAATACTTGGACACTTGAATCACCTGAACATATGTCACACACCCGCGCCACCATTAACACGACCTTCACATTTGTCACCTTCCAACTATCACTGAAACACTTAAGCCATTTTGTTACGTCGAAAAGTGTGTAAGAGTTTCGTCCAACATGTAATATCTTCAATAGTACGTAAAGGATTGCTTTAATATTTGGACAGTTCATTCACCTGAATATGTGTGATGCAATCATATCACCAATGACATGACATTTGTGACAATTTCAAACATGGTGCTGAAACAATTAGCCATTTTCTTACGTCAAAAAGTGTGTAGGACTTTCTCAAATGACTTTGAAATTTGTGTAAATTAAAAAAAAAATGTTGACACACAATTTCTAGTTAGAGTCCATTATGCCATGGGGGCATATCCATGTTTTACAAACATAATTTCTAGTTGTGCATACGAAACATAATTTCTAGTTGTGTAAACATTGAGGTTCCAAATAAATTAATTTATGTAATGGAGTATCAATGTGTGGGTTCGAATCCCAATGCAACCTATAATTTTAGAATTTTAATTCTGAAAAGTGTCTCATTTTCCAAACACAACATTGCCGTATGTATCTTTAACGGTGTGATAGAATAGCACTGAAACAAAAATGATTGCGAAATCTGTAATTCGAAAATAAGCTTTTCTTGAAGTTGAACTGGTTTACTCGAGTTAATTCTAAAGTTTCAACAAAGCCGTGTAGACACAGGTGACCCTCTCACAACGAGCCGTGTCATCAGAATCTGCTCTATTTGTAAGTATTTTTGGATTTTATAATAAATACTCGTAATTTTCTTTCCGTGTGTGGGTGGAGAGCGGGTGGCATGACCCCTGCCTACTCATTCTTGGCTTCCTGGTTACATTCCTGATGGATTTACATTTATTGAGCATAGGCTGCATTTGCAGCCTATGCTCAATAAATGTAAATACAATGATTATTTACAAGAAAACATTGTTAATTTGAAATTTACAGACTATCATAATTTTGCACTTACGAACATATTAGTCGTACGAAGTTTAGTGAAACGCTCCCCAAATTCGCAGAGCGTCAGCCACCGGGTACCCGTACATGCACACATCTCGTTACCATGCGACGACATCGCTGAAGATAATTACACTGAATTAATGAAAACTGGCACCTGCTCTCTAAAATGAGACAATTCGATGAAAAATTCATGCGAGTTGCGCTGGATACTGTTATGGTGGCAAATTGGCGAGATTTCGCGTTACGAACTTTAACTTTAAAAAGGCGAAATAGCGAAAACACGAAATTTCATATCGAAATTTCGCGTTTTCATGTTCGTGATTTGGACTTTTCGCCTTTCGACTTTTCACGAGTTTACCTTTGAAAATAAACTCATGTGAACGCGAAATACACGAAAATGCGAAACTCAATAACATGTCGTAGTTAATATTTGAAAAGTCGAATATTTTGGTCGAACTTTGGCGTGTTCGCGTCATGGCGTGATCAATATACCTTCATTACAGGAAACCTCCCTCAGCGGAGCACCCTGGGGAGTTTCCATGAATGTCCGGTTTGGAGAGGTTACCAGTATATAGATAATACCAGTCTTTGATATCAAGTTTAGCAGGCAAGGCTAGGAAACGCGTAGGAATTCCGAGGATTGCCGAGGAATTCCTACAGTTTCCGAGCCGAGCCTGATAAACTTGATATCAAAGACCGTAGCCTGGTATTCTATTTATCAGGTAACGTTTTATGCTCGTAAATGACCACAGGTAGCTATATATATATGGACAGAACACGGACTTGTTAACGTTGCGTCATTACACTGACGTCATTCGGTAACTTCACGTGACGTCATCCGACCAATGGAACGTCAGTTTTCACTTCGTTGTAACCCGGATGTTTGTATCAGGTCAATGCCTGATACAGCAATATGTTATCAGTCAGTATGTATTCGGTATTACCTGATAAATTTGTCACACATGTCTCACTGCCGCTAGTTGTGTCGTCATCCTAGGGTCGCAATCCATTCGCATATTCTAGCGTATCCCACACGCTATTCCCGAAGAGTAACCAACCCGGGCGGTGAATCTTTATCAAAACAGTGTTCTGAACATCACAACAGTCAGTGTTCTCAAAGTATAAATATACAGAAAGTATAATATACGTGTCTTTTGTCGCGGTCTATAAATTGATTTTTCCCGAAATGCATTATTTCATATAGAACTAACCACTGAATAGTTTTGATGATTACAAATATGCAGAATTATTATACTGAATTTATTACATTATCACAGCCAAAATGGCTGTGATAATGTAATAAATTCAGTATAATAAAATTTCTCCCTCAAAGTATACTTTGCTAGAAAAGTATACTTTGCAATGTTGGTGAAATAGTCTACAGGTGCGTTCAAGTGTATTATGCATATTATGTATTATTATTACGCCCACGTGGTACTTCTATTATATTTACTAATACATGTAATTATGATACAGACAACCGTGTAGTATGTACATAATGTTATTGTTGCGCGAGAAAAAAACAGCCAGAGCAAAACACGACGCTGACGTTTATACGTCGATTTTATCCGGGATTGACGTCGTTTTGTCTTTATCGAAAGTATCACCGACGTCAATTTTCGGCCATTACTGTGTCAACATCGTCAATATGCGTGTCACAATTGTCAAAAGCAGTGATGTTATTATTGTTATTGTTGTTGTTGGTGGTGATGGTGGTGGTTATTGTTTTCGCTGCTGTTGTTATTGTAGTTGCCGTTCTGTCTGTACTACCCTATGTGCCAAAGAACACCGCAGTCCGCTCTGTATCACCCCATTTGAATTCTGAGTTCTCGTATGGAACGCCAAATCTACATGAACTCAACTAATTAATGCTAGCTCTAAATAATTAGAGCAATCATTAAATATTTAGAGCTAGCTCCAAATGACTTAGATAGCTGTTCAAATGATTTGGAGCTAACTCTAAATATTAACCAAGAACGTCAAAGCTATATAAATTCAAATAAGTATTGCTAGCTCTAAATAATTAGAGCTAGCATTACATCTTTAGAGCTAGCTCCAAATTATTTAGATTGCTCTCTAAATCATCTAAATCATAACTCAAATAATTAATGCAAGCTATAAATGTTTAATGCGAGCTCCAAATCATTTGAAGAGCTCTCTAAATCATTTGGAGCTAGCTCTAAATATTTAATGCTAGCTCTAAGTATTTACAGCTAGCATTACTTATTTTGTAGTTTCGGCGTTCCGTACGTATCACCCCATTCTAATTTGGAGTACTCGGAGTGCGACTGGAATCGTCCTATCCTCCCATATCCAATCCTACGCATAGAGCATTGAAGTCATAACAGATGTTGCGCAGATCGATTCATAAAATAATTAACACGGGCGTGCTTGATTCTGAGATCTGGTACCTAAACCATAACCAGTCCAGTGTATTAGCCAGTCAGTTTGGCGAAATTCCACCGATTCTTTCCGGATTCTATTTTTAGACTGAATGACGTCGAACTTTGTTCGTTAACACGTTGCGTTGCGTCATTTAAACAGACTCCCGGCGTCGTTTCGTCATTACAGGACAGAAAACTACACTATAGTTGAATTTCTCGTGGTAATATATATATAACATATGGGGCATCACTATATGAGTCTTACGTCATTGTTGCGGATGGTAACTTTAGCGAAATTTATGTCGAATATCTACGATAACTTTCGTAGATGACGTCGAAAGTTGACACAAATATCAGTGCACGCGCGGAATTGAATTCCGCATGTGCTCTGATATTTGTGTCAATTTTCGAAGTCATTTACAGAAAATATCGCATATATTCGAAATCAGTATATGCAAAAAACGCAGATCCGATAAAGACGATAACTCATGATATGTATTGCTTATAGGCTTATAATTATTCCTTGGATATAGGTATGCAAAGGCTGGTTCGTATGGTGGCATATACATGTATTTGCCATCGAGATGTCGAGTTTTATCGCAACATCGACATAACACAAAACTATGTTGACATGTTTAGATATATTATGTCGACATAACGTGATAAGTTATCACAACAAGCCGACTGACCGTGCTAATTAAACAGAACATGTCGACAAACCGTGATAAGTTAACACAGCACGTCGAGTTAACGTGACAAGTTAACACAATATCTCGACATATTGTGATATTTTATCTCAACATATCAACATAACGTGGTAGTTTATCTCAATATGACGACATAACGTGATATGTTAACACAACATGTCAACGTAACGTGATATTAATATCTGACAGAACTTTAGAATCATTTCCAATGGAAATGATTCTAAAGTGCTGGCAGACCTTGTTTTTAATGAGAAATACGACAAAATGCAAACCAACAGCAGACGACAATACTCATTTCCCGCCCTTTAACGGTTAATAAAACCCCCAAGCGGCCCACCATGCCGCAGCGAATGTCATGAACCGAACACGGGAATATTATTCATGGCCCGGGATTGCTCACAGGCGGAAAATAATTTTATTGCCATTGATTGCACGAGGAGTCGGGGAAGATAGTCAGTGAGTGTCAGTATTCGTGTGTGGACTATAACCGACACGGAAATCTACAGATCTCTGTCTACCGGAGTGATTACATAATGATAACACTGTGGTTATATATTATTTCATGTGATGACTGAGGATTATTTATACATTGAATGTGAGTAGTAGTCACTGGTTGTGTGTTTGTTAAGAGTACAATGGAACCTCTCTAAACCGGACACCCTGGGAGGTCCCCAGGGTGTCCGGTTTAGAGAGATTCCGCTGTAAATCAGGCATATGACCACTCCAATACAGCCGATCGTGTTTTGCGAACAGACAGCACCATCGAAGTTAAATGACAATGAAAGAATTTTGCTAAAACTCACTTTATTAGGTGAGTTTATGATACTATTGTTGTCGTATATTGTATAATTTTCTCTCGATAACACTATCATAGCGAAGTATGAACGTCAACGCCCTGTAGTTTACTGCTATAGTTTAGTGCGCGAAATGGAAACGTTATTCCACAAATTCATACAACCTGTTGCATGTAAAGCGGAAAACATGCAGCTAGTACATTCAAGGTGCATGATCAACGTCGCCCACTCCAAAGAAATTATTACTTAGATATCAATTTTTGCCTAGAAATTGCCTGTATTTGCCTACAGCATTAACATACACAGTCCAGGCTGATACGGCGTGTTTTCCTGTCTGATACTGAAACTTCTAGTCTGATACTGCCATTTCTAGTCTGATACCATCGTTACTAGTCTGATACCGCCGTTTCCAGTCCGATACCATGTCTCGCGCGTGTATTAAACCAGTTCCTTTGGGCATGCGCATTGCATATGTTTACTTTATCGGCTGCGTAAATATTGACAGATGCCAGAAATTTAAATTTGTAGGCTCTGTATTTCATCATTCAATCATGGATAACGGTATAGATTTTAATATAGGATTATCACAACTGCCGGATGATTGATATTGAAATTGATATCTAAGTAGTCTAAGTAATAAAGACGTTAATACGTGTCTTGTTTGATATATCGGCCTAGGTATCGTCCCTCGGTAACTTGATATCAGCATTCGACCTTCGGTCTCAGGCTGATACCAAGTTACCTCGGGCCGATACCTAGGCCGATATCAAACAAGCCAGTATTAACCTCTAAGTATTATTTGATATTTTCCTTGATATGCAACGGATTTTGATGAAATATGGCGCAGCAAACGCGTCTTCAAGAGCTGCATTTGGTGGTCCAGGGAGTTCGGCACAGACTTATGTCGTTTTTGCGAAAAATCGATTTTCGTTACGGTAGACACGGAAATCGATTCTTCGCAAAAACGACAGAAGTTTGGGCGAATATACAGAGACCACCAAATGAAGCTTAACAAGACGCGTTTGGTGCGCCATATTTCATCAAAATCCGTTACGTAATAAGGACAATATAAAGGAATACGTACTTTGAATCAGATGGATTCTGGAAGTTTCTGTACCTGTTGTTGTTGTTAGTACCACGTGATCATACACCTTGACATTGTAATGTATGAACTATAAACTACTCTGTGTTACAGTCTACAAACTGGGACTTACATAGCTGCACGTTTTCCGCTTTATAGACAACAGGTTGTACTATATCGCTACACCACGCTACACAGTAAAAATGTGTAATATTAGCATTTACACTTCACACACTACGATATAGAAAAAAACCCGGAGGGTGTTAGCGTTCATACTTCACTATATTGTTATTGAGAGACAATTCTACAATATGACACAAAACTATTACCATAAACTTACTTAATAAAGTGTGTATTAGCAAAAGTCTTAGGTCACTCTACACGAAGTAGAAAGTAAAACAAGAACGCTTCAGACGCACATTTGGAAAGACTACTCCGTCATAACTATTATGTAATGCAGTGTAATGAAATGTAATTAGAGTTATGTACTCAGAACTAGGACTTACAATGATACACGTTTTCCACTTTCATATGTAATGTAATGTAATTAGAGTTATGTACTCAGAACTGGGTTCGTACATGAGATTCAGATTGTATAATATGGTGTTCGCTAGCTAGGTCGGACATGTGAGTTTTCTCCTGGTACTCGGATTTCTTCATACACTAGTGCTCGCTGCATGTTTTCCTTCGGGTTCCTGGCGGTTCCACTGTAAATCCGGAATATAAGCACTCAAATACATAGTACTGTTGTGTGTAAGCCCGTACGCAGGAATTAAGGGCCAAGTAACTGGAATGGATTATGATAGGTTAATTATGCAACCAACCAAATCATCACAAAATGATTTTCAGACTGGTCCATTTGTGAACATGGGGTGTTTTTTGTTCTCAAAATTATGAAAAAAGACTTGCAAAAGTGCAGATCCTGATGAGACGGCTCGTCACGAGCCGGCTCATCTGGATCTACACTTTTTGCCAATACTATACAAGCCTGTTGTGTTGAAAGGGTTAAGGGGGTGCGTACGCACCCGTCGCATCCCCTCTGCGTACGGGCCTAGTGTGCTATGTAATCATGAACATACATTGTCGTCCGAGAATAATTGCAATGGAACCAATACTCCCATCAACATTAAGAACTCCGGGGCCCGTTTCACTAAACTTCGTACAGCTAAACTGTTCGTAAGTGCAGACTTACGATAGTCTGTAAATTTCACATTAACATGTTTTCTTGTAAACAATTATTGGATTTACATTTATTGAGCATAGGCTGCATATCATATGCAGCCTATGCTCAATAATTGTAAATTCATCAATTGAAATTTCCAGACGATTCTAAATTTGCACTTACGAACATTTTAGTCGTATGAAGCTTAGTGAAACGGGCCCTGGTGTTTACTACGTACGATGCGTGTTCAAAAGTACCCGGGCAGGTCCTGTATGAACCAAAATTGTCTATCTCATAGCCTAATCAACTGGGTCCTATGACTAAAATGTTCGTAAGTGCATGTAGGATCGTCTGTAAAATGTAGGATCATCTGGAAACTTCAATTGATGGATTTACATTTATTGAGCATAGGCTGCATACTGCATATGCAGCCTATGCTCAATAAATGTAAGTCCAATAATTGTTTACAAGAAAACAGTGTTAATGTGAAATTTACAGACTATCATAATTTTGCACTTACGAACATTTTAGTCGTGCGAAGTTTAGTGAAACGGGCCCCTGTGTTCTGTTTAGTTTAGTCAACAGAAATTCTGATAATTCTCTCGACGAGTCGTGTTCCAGTTGCTGTGGTAACGTCATATTTTGTATTTGGCCTGGCCTAAGTATCGTTTCGTATGTATAAAATGGGCTACGCTGCTGTTAACGGTATATACGTTTTCTGTTTAAAGTTCCATTTTCTTGCGCTAGACGTTATAATCGGCTGGACGTTCATACCTCGCTGTAATCGTATGGAGAGGAAGGAAATGGTGTGTGTATTAGAAATTTGGAACTACTACTCTATAATAGCTCTAGCTAATGTAATGTAATGTAACTGGATGTATGTACTCAGAACTAGTGATGACGTTGAATTGATAACGACCAACATGTCCATGATATGTTAATAAAATATGAAATCGACGTGCCATTGACCAATCTTTATTTGTGTGCAAAATGCACACAAATAAAGATTGGTCAATGGCACGTCGATACGACAACGTCGATACAACAGTTAACACAACAAATGTGTATTTTACAAGACTTGTCCGGATATTTTGTCAACACCCCTCGTACACGCCCGGTTTAATGAGATTCTACTATAAAACACTTTATGAAACATTTGTAGATACTCCGGTATAAAATTGCAACACCAAAGTAGATTTGTTACATTTTATTGTAGAAATACGGAAGTGACGTCACCTAGCCAGAATAATGTCGACGTCACCGTCACCGACGTCGTCGCCGGCGAAGTCGACGGGGTCCGGCATGGCCTTGACGTCTGTCGACAAGGGCAGTCCGCAGAGATCGTACACCGAGGAAACAAACAGGTAGTTCTGCAGTCATATGCGCCTTAACAAAATTGGCTATGTGCTATGACGTTTTGTCGACTTAATACGTCATGAAAGAACACATTTTACAGAGCTCCAGATGAGGTGCGTGTTGTCGTATTGTACGCACTTATTTTAGCAAGAACACGCACTGATTATCTAAAGTTGGAGTACAAAATACTCACAGCAATGTGAAAATACTTTCAAATTGAGTAGTAAAAATACTGTAATAAAGTTGAAAATTCACCAAGTTGAGCTGCAAAAAGCAAACAGTGTCGACGCTGTTTTGTATTGCATCGACAAAATTACCAACGATGCGTAGTATTTCAGTTGCAATACAATCGACCATATCCATCATAGCTGTGACGATATCAGCGACTATTTATCATTCTAGTGACAAACGTAACGACGATGTGTTGTGGCAATATTAACGACGATGCTTATTATTTCAATTGCAATACTATCGACCATGCCTATCATAGCTGTGACGATATCAGCGACTATTTATCATTCTAGTGACAAACGTAACGACGATGTGTTGTGGCAATATTAACGACGATGCTTATTATTTCAATTGCAATACTATCGACCATGCCTATCATAGCTGTGACGATATCAGCGACTATTTATCATTCTAGTGACAAACGTAACGACGATGTGTTGTGGCAATATTAACGACGATGCTTATTATTTCAATTGAAATACTATCGACCATGCCTATCATAGCTGTGACGATATCAGCGACTATTTATCATTCTAGTGACAAACGTAACGACGATGTGTTGTGGCAATATTAACGACGATGCTTATTATTATACCCACTTTTTTGTAAAAAAAAACGGGTATATTGTTTTCGTCACGGGTGTCCGTCCGTCCGTACGTCCGTACGTCCGTACGTCCGTCCGTACGTCCGTCACGTTTCTTGTAACTCGAAAAACTTTTTCACCTTCATACTTACGCGCCTGATATTTGGTATGTAGCTTCGTTATCATGTGCAGATGCGCAAAGTGAATTTGGATTTTTGATCCGACCCTCCATCATGGATTATCTCCCCCTTTCGGACTCAGAATTTCCCATTTTTTCCTCGTAACTCGAAAAAAATTTTCACCTTCATACCTACGCGCCTGATATTTGGTATGTAGCTTCGTTATCATGTTCAGATGCGCAAAGTGAATTTGGATTTTTGATCCGACCCTCCATCATGGATTATCTCCCCCTTTCGGACTCAGAATTTCCCATTTTTTCCTCGTAACTCGAAAAACTTTTTCACCTTCATACCTACGCGCCTGATATTTGGTATGTAGCTTCGTTATCATGTGCAGATGCGCAAATGAATTTGGATTTTTCATCCGACCCTCCATCATGGATTATCTCCCCCTTTCGGACTCATTTCATCCCTTGTAACTTGAAAAACTTTTTCACCTTCATACCTACGCGCCTCATATTTGCTATGTAGCTTCGTTATCATGTGCAGATGCGCAAAGTGAATTCGGATTTTTCATCCGACCCTCCATCATGGATTATCTCCCCCTTTCGGACTCACAATTTCCCATTTTTTCCTTGTAACTCGAAAAACTTTTTCACCTTCATACCTACGCTCCTGATATTTGGTATGTAGCTTCGTTATCATGTGCAGATGCGCAAAGTGAATTCGGATTTTGGATCCGACCCTCCATCATGGATTATCTCCCCCTTTCGGACTAAGAATTTCCCATTTTTTCCTTGTAACTCGAAAAACTTTTTCACCTTCATACCTACGCGCCTGATATTTGGTATGTAGCTTCGTTATCATGTGCAGATGCGCAAAGTGAATTCGGATTTTTCATCCGACCCTCCATCATGGATTATCTCCCCCTTTCGGACTCACAATTTCCCATTTTTTCCTTGTAACTCGAAAAACTTTTTCACCTTCATACCTACGCTCCTGATATTTGGTATGTAGCTTCGTTATCATGTGCAGATGCGCAAAGTGAATTCGGATTTTTGATCCGACCCTCCATCATGGATTATCTCCCCCTTTCGGACTCAGAATTTCCCTATTTTTCATTGTAAGTCGAAAAACTTTCTCACCTTAATACCTACATTTCTGATATTTGATATGTAGCTTCGTTATGATGTGCAAAGTGAATTCCGATTTTTGATCGGACCTTCCATCATGGATTATCTCCCCCTTTCGGACTTAGAATTTCACTATTTTTCCTCGTAGGTCGAAAAACTTTTTCACCTTAATACCTACGCGTCTGATATTTGGTTCGTAGCTTCGTTTTGATGTGCTGATGCGTAAAGTGAATTCGGATTTTTTATCCGACCCTCCATCATGGATTACCTCCCCCTTTCGGACTTACCATTTGGGGAAAGTGGGTATATTGCGATGGCGCGCCATCGACTTTTTCTAGTTTCAATTGCAATACTATCGACCATGCCTATCATAGCTGTGACGATATCAGCGACTATTTATCATTCTAGTGACAAACGTAACGACGATGTGTTGTGGCAATATTAACGACGATGCTTATTATTGCAGTTGCAATACTATCGACGATGTGTATCATAGCTGTGACGATATCTGCGACTATGTATCATTCTAGTGACAAAAGTAACGACGATGTGTTGTGGCAATATAACGACGACGTTTATCATTGTAGTGACAACGACGAGGAGCACTTGGTTATCGTGGCCCCGGAGATCCTCGACAAGCGAGGAATATTCCTGCTGAACTTCGCCTGGTTCGGCCTCAGCCTCATGTTCCTGCTACTCTCAGTGGAAGGTAAATTGTTATATAGTAGAACCTCTCTAAACCGGTGATAATACACATTCGTGATCACATAGCACATAACTATGGCTCGGGATAATCTTACTGATGTACAGTGAAACCTTTCTAAACCGGACACCCTGGGGACCTCCCAGGGTGTCCGGTTTAGAGAGGTTTCACTGTATTACAAAGCATAACACACGAGCGCAGTAAATATGAAACTGCTGCAGAATACAGATTGACCACATGAGTGAATTAATGTATTCACAATGTAATGGGTCAGTTACAGAAGGAAGTTAAATACTCATGGACTTACATGTGTAGTTACCTTTTTCAATTGACCTCTTTAATTCTCATTATATAAGCACATATGAATACACGTGTGCAATGTTGTTAGACAGTGCAAATAATAAATTAAAAAATATATCCGTACTAATTAAAAATGGTCCTGTCTTTGGATACTACATCGATTATCCATCATCATTTTTCACTGATAATAATTTCGAAAACCATCCAAATAGTTTGCTCATTGCGCCGAAGCTGACTGCTCTACAGTGAACTACAATGTGCACCAGTATCCACGTTGAGGTTCACTTTTCCTGAACTAGACGTCTAGACCTAGTGCACTCCATGTCGATCTGTACAGTTTGTACAGATGCATATATACATGTATATATATATATATCAATTATTTTCGGGTTTCCACACGTTCGTCCGTACGTACGTGTACTGAACATATTAACGACGATTTTATCCGATGATTTCAGTACACATCTCTGGGTCCTGTGACATCTTTTTCATAGTCTGCAACCTTATTTACATGCTTCTAGTATCGTATTGTATATTGTATGTTAATATAAATCAGTGGCATTGACAACAGCTCTACTTGTTTACGCTATGCAACCAGATACTAGAAACACGAATATTCGTGTTTCCAGTATCTGGTTGTATAGTGATTGCTGTTGTCACTGGTTGTTTTACCTAAAATGGTATAGTGCATCGGGTAACCATATGCAGCATAATCACAAATGTTCGTGTTTCTAGTATCATGTGACATGTCTTATTACATTTCAGTTATCCCCACCCAAATCCAGTCACTGGTTGGCCAGGCGGCGAAGGGGCGGTGGCTGGGCGGGATGGTGGCCACGGGGGCAGGTACGTCACCAGAATGTATAACTTTGTTCCTGGTGCGATTACTGTAAACAAACCAATATTCGCGCGCGAGATACATCCGCATTCGTCGCGAACGATTTCAAGAGTATTTTTGTCGCGCCCGCTTGCGGAAAGCGCGACATAGTCGGCACTTTGGCGTACGTACGTACGTATGTGTGTCCGGTTAAAGTTTTTGGTTAAGGTTAAGTTTTTTGGTTAAGTTTTTTGTTAAAGTTTTTGGTTAAGTTTTTTGGTTAAAGTTTTTGGTTACGTTTTTTGGTTAAGTTTTTTGGTTAAGTTGTTTGGTTAAAGTTTTTGGTTAAGTTTTTTCGTTAAATTTGTTTGGTTAAAGTTTTTCGTTATACTACATCTCTGCAACTGCTTTGCCCATTTCCTTGAAACTTCACATGGGTGTTTATCATCATCTATATTTTCATTCTACCACCCTCCCGTGCGGCCCCTGTGCCCAATGTCAAGGTCAAATTACTTTGAAGTTTTGGGTTAAATTGTTTGGTTAAGTTTTTTGGTTAAGTTTTTTGGTTAAAGTTTTTTGTTATACTATATCTCTGCCTGCTTTGCCCATTACCTTGAAACTTCACATGGGTGTTTATCATCATCTATATTTTCATTCTACCCCCTCCCGTGCAGCCCCTGTGCCCAATGTCAAAGTCAAATTACTTTGAAGTGTTTGGTTAAGTTTTTTGGTTAAAGTTTTTCGTTATACTATATCTCTGCAACTGCTTTGCCCATTACCTTGAAACTTCACATGGGTGTTTATCATCATCTATATTTCCATTCTACCCCCTCCCGTGCGGCCCCTGTGCCCAATGTCAAGGTCAAATTACTTTGAAGTTTTTGGTTAAAGTTTTTGGTTAAAGTTTTTGTCGCGCCCGCTTGCGGTAAGCGCGATATAGTCGGCACTTTGGCGTACATACGTACGTACGTGTGTCTGGTTAAAGTTTTTGGTTAAGTTTTTTGGTTAAGTTTTTTTCGGGTTAAGTTTTTTGGTTAAAGTTTTTCGTTATACTATATCTCTTTTTTTAGTGTCCATGCCTCGCCACAAGGCGCGACATGCAGGCCGCGGCCATCTAGTTATTGAAACCCATCAAAGAATATGTGTTTATCCCCAGTTATCAACTGTGATGTGTGTATAGAATCTCTGTAAACCAGGGGCCTGTTTTACTAAATTTCGAAAGATTAAGAAGTTACTAGGTGCAAAACTTAACCCTTTCAACCCTAAGGAACTGGAATGGACTGTGATATGCTAATGTTCCGACCAATCCAATGGTCACAAAATGATTTTCAGATTCGTCCATTTATGAAAAGGGGGTGTTTTTGTTCTAAGAAATATTAAAATTACTTTCAAAGAGTGCAGATCCTGGATTTGCACTTTTTGCATAAACCGCTATAGCGGGATTTCGGGTTCAAATGGTTAATAGTAGAATGGCATTGACACTGACAGCCGATGTTGCT
This sequence comes from Conchocele bisecta, assembly GCA_029237695.1. NCBI lineage: Eukaryota > Metazoa > Mollusca > Bivalvia > Lucinida > Thyasiridae > Conchocele > Conchocele bisecta. The sequence goes on along the minus strand of CM055267.1, from coordinate 112,711,526 downwards.
GGAAATCATTAGCACATGTGTTCATATTGAGTGTTATAAACATATAAATTATGTGCACATGGTAACGTTAGGTAACCATATTTGAGAAGCTACTGATTCGAAAAACGTTTAGTGAAACAGGCCCCTAGCACTATGAATCGCCAATGTATGTACTTTTGATGGGTTATACTGTAATTTATATCTAGCAAAAATGTGTGTTGATGATTGCAAAGCACATATCACATGTCTTGGACTGTCCACAAGGCTGAATTACAATGGAACTTTTCTAAACCGGACACCCTGAGAACCTGTAAGGTTCCACTGTATATGTGTGCATATTTTTGCATGGTAATATATGGTTGCCATGGTAACACCGGGTCATCTTCTTTTGCAGCCTTGACCTTTTTTGCGAGCCCATTGATCGGGATGCAGAGTGACAGGTCGACGTTCAAGGTCGGCAGGCGGCGCCCAGTCATGATTATTGGAGCAATAGCTTTATGGTGAGCTCAAGTTTCAAATACCAAAAGAGTCGGAATCTCTATCGTATATTCAGAACTTTCAGCACTTCGATTTTCTGTTCGCTTTATAGAGAAAATACTTTTCTCTATAAAGCGAACAGGAAATCGAAGTGCTGAAAGTACTAAGCATACGGTAAGCTCTTCCATGTGTTAAGTACTTTCAGCACTTTCATTTTCTGTTCGCTTTATAGAGAAAAGACTTTTCTCTATAAAGCGAACAGGAAATCAAAATGCTGAAAGTACTAAGCATGCGGTAAGCTCTTCCATGTGTTCAGTACTTTCAGCACTTTGATTTTCTGTTCGCTTTATAGAGAAAAGACTTTTCTCTATAAAGCGAACAGAAAATCAAAGTGCTGAAATTACTAAGCATACGGTAGAGTTTCCGACTCCTTTGCCAATACACATCTTATGAGGGTGACGTATTATGTGGCTGTGACTGGAAAATGGGGCTCATGTGATTTGTCACCAGTGTAGCTCCTGATCAAATAGTAAACTTCTGTAGGCTGATAATGATCCATATCTCTTGTTAGAAGCATGACGGGTGTTTCATTGATGAATTGGCTGGCGATCAGCGCCGATCCTGATCAGACTGTGCGGATGCACAGGCTGATCTGGATCTACGCTGGCCGCAAAACCCATAAGCCCCATTTTTCCAGTCACAGCCATTATATGTGTGTTGTGTGTTGTGTGATTATATGTGTGTTTTGGATCCTAAGAAGGTATAAGTATGAACGTGTGGTTACATACAATTTTACACATATAGAACATATTTTGGTGGAGACTAACCTTATCCGACAACATAATCAGTTTAATACCAGTCTATGAATTATTTATCAGTAATGTGTCACATTTCTTGTCGTCCGCATAACGTGATAAATCGTCTTAATGCAACTCATAAGTCGCATGATTATTGCGCCAATTGCTCAAGACTTACCTTGATATACCATATCTGATATACCTGCCCACCTGTGCTCAAAGTCAATTTAAAATGACTTAGAAATGTTGCGTTAATTTGTTTATGGGTACATAAATCAGTGTTACTGATTTATTATTGTCATCAATACTAGTGTTGTATATGTACGTAATCGCCCATACAGGTGCATTGCTGTCTGTAGTTGACGTTGCTGTTGAACGGACGTTAATCTAACAATATATCAATCTTTCTGGTTGCAGTATCGGGTTGATCGGGATGGCCATAAGCTCGCCCGAGATCTCACTCCGGTAAGTTATGGTGGGTAATGTATCAAGGTGTATGATCACGTGGTACTAACAACAACAACAAGTACTGAAATTTCCAGAATCCATCTGATTCAAAGTACGTATTATTTTATAGTGTCCTTATTACGTAACGGATTTTGATGAAATATGGCGCGTCTTGTTAAGCTGCATTTGGTGGTCTCTGTATTTTCGCCCAAACTTCTGTTGTTTTTGCGAAGAATCGCTTTCCGTGTCTCCGACACGGAAATCGATTCTTCCCAAAATCGACATAAGTATGTGCCAAACTCCCTGGACCACCAAATGCAGCTCATGAAGACGCGTTTGCATCAAACGCTTCTTGTTAAGCTGCATTTGGTGGTCTCTGTATTTTCGCCCAAACTTCTGTCGTTTTTGCGAAGAATTGATTTCCGTGTCTCCAACACGAAAATCGATTCTTCCCAAAAACGACATAAGTCTGTGCCAAACTCCCTTGACCACCAAATGCAGCTCATAAAGACGCGTTTGCATCAAGTTTGCATTGTTAAGCTGCATTTGGTGGTCTCTGTATTTTCGCCCAAACTTCTGTCGTTTTCGCGAAGAATCGATTTCTCAAAAACGACATAAGTCTGTGCCAAACTCCCTGGACCACCAAATGCAGCTCATGAAGACGCGTTTGCTACACTATATTTCATCAAACTCCGTTGCATATTAAGGAAAATATCAGATAACACTTACTTTGCAGTGGGTGACGTTGTTGTTGTTGTAACCACGTGATCATGCACCTTGTGTATGCTAGAAACACCTGTTATTGGCGGGAGACATACTGTCTCCACGCTATTGGGATCGTGATTCTGGCCGTTTGCACGGGTCTACTTTCGGAAGTGGCTCTCTGTTCATCGGGGGACGTCTCAATAGGCTCAATTTGCGTTCGCAATTAACAACAGTCGGGTGACATTTAAAGTCAGCGAGTGAACTGAAAGCAAGTTCTTAATAGCAACGGCAATGCTCAACATTATGTGTAAAATAGTTGGCATGCCCAAGTTTACTTTTGAAGAGAACAAATTGCTATTATTGAGATGCCCCCTGTATCGTGTACCACGCAGTCGCATGTTCATCGGGGGACGTCTAGATCTCAATAGGCTCAATTTGCGTTCGCAATTAACAACAGTCAGGTGACATTTAAAGTCAGCGAGTGAACTGAAAGCAAGTTATTAATAGCAACGGCAATGCTCAACATTATGTGTAAAATAGTTGGCATGCCCAACTTTACTTTTGAAGAGAACAAATTGCTGTTATTGAGACGTCCCCCCGTATCATGTACCACGCAGTCGCAATGCGACGTCGAAGGCCATTTCTTTTTCATATTGTGGTTTACGGACGATTTTCGAAAAATTACCGAAAATGAGCGAAACAAAATTCATGAAAACATTTTGCCGTTCATGCAGCATACACGTATGTAGGCCTACGCCCAGTCATAATTTTGAAAAGATTTCACATAATATTATGTCACACCTCCAGAGTTCCTGTTGGGTATGCAATTTGGATTACTCGGTTTGTATCCCTATTCTGCAAAGTGCCGATTGATTTTGGCCAAATAAACATACTAAAAATATGAAAATGTCCCCGTTTTTTTTCTTCACATTACGAAACACCTATGCTGCCAAAAATATTTTTTGAACGCACAAACTTTTTGGCAGAGAGCACCTCTCACCATATCCGTATAAAGGCGTATATCACCACTTCAATTCTGGGTTCTACCCCAATAAATACGTCTGCAATATACCTCGTAAAACGGTTTATTAGTCGGACATAAAGCACCTTTGCTTCATCAACCTATTTGTGTTTAGAGCAGGCTGTATTTTACAAACACCAGTAACTGATCAAGTTCTCCAAATTTGCAGATTGTACATCCAATAATCAACATCGAATATATTTCTAACAAGGAATTTCTAAATATGCAAATTCACAAGTGGCTACTTGTCTCCCGCCAGTCAGTACTTTCAGTACTTTGATATATACACGCATTGACGTTCAGCTCCCAATGTATCTGACCAACTGCTAGACACAGGTGAATGATGCGTGGCAGAGAATGTTATTCACCTGTGCTTGTGGAGTAACTTTCATACGATAGATTTGTTCAGATTGGCGCCGTGCTGACAAATGTAGACGTTTCAGAGTTCTGTTTAGAAAACTTACAGCAATGTCGATTTTACCACACATATACAGCATTATATGAGTATTAAGCAATAGAACACTATCAATCGTAGTGCACGTTATGTTATCCGCGTCCGTACCGGCGGCCGTACGTCCTGTACAACCCGTTTCGTCCGTCACAATAATTGTATAACGAGTTGTGGGGGGGGGGGTATACTGGAGTCAGGTTGTCCGTCCGTCCGTCCGTCCGTAAACTTAACATCAGAGAAATATTGTTATAACTTCTATTGTCTTCATCTAAGATGCTTAATATTTCACACATGCATTCCTGCAAGGCTCTACTACCATGCTGTGCCAAATCCACGACTTTCCAACCCCCGCTGATCCCAAGGTCAAGGTCAAATACTTATTCCCTTTACAAAACTTAACATCAGAGAAATATTGTTATAACTTCTATTTCCTTCATTTAAAATGCTTAATATTTCACACATGCATTCCTGTAAGGCTCTACTACCATGCTGTGCCAAATCCATGACCGTCCAACCCCCGCTAATCCCAAGGTCAAGGTCAAATACTTAGTCTCCTTACAAAACTTAACATCAGAGAAATATTGTTATAACTTCTATTTCCTTCATCTAAAATGCTTAATATTTCACACATGTATTCCTGTAAGACTATACTACCATACTGTGTCAAATCCACGAGCGTCCAACCCCCACTGATCCGAAGGTCAAGGTCAAATACACTTAGTCTCTTTACAAAACTTAACATCAGAGAAATAAGTTATAACTTATATTTGCTTCATTGAACATTCTTAATATTTCACTTCTGCATTGCTCTAAGGTTGTACTATCATGCTGTGACAAATCTACGACCGTCCAACCCCCGCTGATCCCAATGTCAAGGTCACATACTTAGTCTCTTTACAAAACTTAAAATCACAGAAATATGTTATAACTTCTATTTATTTCATCGAAAATTCTTAATATTTCATTCATGCATTCCTCTAAGGCTCTACTATAATGCCGCTGATCTCGATGTCAAGGTCACATACTTAGTTTTCTTTACAAAACTTAACATCAGAGAAATCGGTTATAACTTCTATTTCCTTGCTCGGATCTGCTTCACATTTCACACACGCATTGCTCCAATGGACCTATACCACCATGTGACAAATTCACGTTTATGCCGCTCCCGCTAAGCCCAGAGTCAAGGTCACAAGCCCACACACTTGGATATTTTTACATATTTTAGGGGTACCTGGGCCCACGCTGGGGTATTCCGTAAGCCTCGCTTACTGACCAATCTAGTGGTTACTGATTTAAATGTGAATATTATAAAATTAACATAATTATACATCTAGCAATCATTTCTTATTTTGACACAAATTTTACCTTTTTAACTTGACCAAAGGTTGAACTGTGAAAATAGTTTCGCTTATTGTCTATACACTGCTGCAGACAATTGTTAACTATTACTATAGAATCATAACGTACTGAAACCCCAACTGCGTAGAATTTAAACTATATATGGGCTGCGTTCCGTGAAAACCAGCCTTAATGACAAAATGTTCAATTTGCATTTTTTTACATTTTTTTGATGCGGACACGTTTCTAAAACAATATGCTGAAAAGAAAATTCAAATATGTTTCATAGTTTTTGTTTTATCTCACTTTTTATAGCACCATGTGAATCACGCAAGGAAAAAAAAGTAACGTCATCGAGAAAATGACGTTATTGAAACGCTGACGTTTGTACAATGCAACACAACAGCCTACAGTAGAAATGCGTGTCCATAGACTCATTGACTGTGCTTGCTGTAAACTGTATTTGCTGATAAGTTACACTAAATGTATCTACAAGTGTTAGTATGTATACTATCAAACATTGAGCAGAATACAACTATGATATGTACATGTTATGATATGTACATGTAGTGAACAAACCAAACACACCACTATCCATGTTAAATCTATAATTAGCCGACATGTGACTTCGTAATTTGCTACTATTTGCTCGAAAATTTCGTAAAAGCTCTGCTTGTTCGACGAACAAACGGTGCTAGTTCGATTCGAAAATATAGTAAACTATGTCAATTAAGAAGTCCCGCCCGCCCCCCCCCCACCCCCCCCCCACCCCCTCTAACCTGAAATCCTGGATCCGCTCCTGGTAGTTGATGTATATTATTTACACGCGTCCGACTAGAACGTCCCTTTGATAAAAAACAATAAAGCACGCAGACATCCAGTGTTTTAGTAGTAAGTAAATTAACAACGATCTAAAGTAGGACTTCTTAAATTTGTAAATGTTGGAGGCCTGTGCATCTGCGCAGCATGATCAGGGTCTGCACTGATTGCAAAAATACTAGTAAAATATATGCCATACATTCATATAACTATATTTACAAGTGGTCAATTAAAATAATATTTAACAGTCATCAAACGGCAATCGTACGGCTGATGTAATGTGATATTTTTGAAAGTCGCTAAAATTACGTGACATTAGAAGGTACATGCAAATCAGTAGGCTATGTCTCTGGGGCCCGTTTCACTAAACTTCGTACGACTAAAATGTTTGTTCGTAAGTACAAACTTAAGAACATTTTCCTGTAAACAATTATTGGATTTACATGTATTGAGCAGCCTATGCTCAATACATGTAAATGCATCAATTGAAATTTCCAGACGAACTAGATTTGCACTTACGAACATTTTAGTCGTACGAAGTTTAGTGAAACAGGCCACCGGTGGCTAAAATTATGTTCGCACTAAATATGCCTGTGACACAATACCAACACTATAAATACTAAATAATAAAACATGTTTGGCGCAGTGTCAACATGATGAGATATGCCAGGAGCCGCGTAATTAGCACTACCATTATTTTACTGACAATTTCCAAATTTTATTTTATGTTGATTTTCGAAACATTCGACGGTGAACCAGTAAATCAAATGAATTAAGACCTAGGCCCAGTTCTATCCGTGGCTAATTTTATCCAGAATACGTGTCACATTTAATGAGCCAACTGTTTACATTTTCTTTAATAAAAGTAACGGTTGCAGGCACACTTTCACGTAGAGCGGGGCCGGGTTTGACCGGCCGTCGGCACTAACCGCCCCCATCAGTAAACACGTTTAAACCTAAGTTGATATCTTATATTGCGCATGTTCATTTCCCCGTGAGTTTTAAATTTGCGACAAACAGTGTAGAAAGTATTGCCAATACGAATTAAATCGTTTTCCATAGTATGACATCTGTAAACCAAGACCTTTTCATAAATATGATCATGCAATATGTAGATCTACGGAGACACATAATTAAGTCATGAATACATGAATGCAGATTTACCCGAGTGTGTCTACATATTTCGAAAATCGCTTGTCACGTTCAAATGAAAGTTAGCGTTACTCATCAAAATGCGTAATGCAGTGTAATCTATAAATAAATCCCAAAATCGGAACTGGGTTTGTACAGCGTGTACGGTTCCGTCTTAGACGTCCGAAAACTCCCGACCCCGCTCTAATCTGAACGGGACCGTATAGCATAATTAGTAAAGAGCGCACACATGCGCCCCGGGGTCGATCTTAAAGTTGTAAGTACATGTATAGCTGATGGTGGTCGCCAGACAGGATAAGTTTGTTTTCTGTGAGTATTCAGGTTTCAACCCGAATTAAGAAACATGCAGACGCCTCCATCTACACCGAGTACAATTGTTCTCGCGCTTGTTTGTAATTGTTATATAAATATATAAATAAAGTTTAACAGAAATATTAGCATTATGATTACATAATACTGAATTTGTTATGTGGTGTTTTTTTTACGTTCTGTTTATTTTTTTATCTAAAAATACAGGTCGTATGGTTAATTAGTTTCAAATGTCATTTCACAAGTCGTCCATATAATATATTATAAAAATCATAAATGCAATATGCCCATTTGCATAAAAATAATCGATAAAATTACTACGTATTTCCTTGAAGGAAACCGAAGAAAAAAAAGACAACTATCTGAACCACTATGAAAACAACTGTACAATTCTGCCACGCATATCCAACATTTAACTATTTGTGAGCCGTAAAGCGTACGGCTATAAAAAGGAAAATTTATTGCAATGACGCAACAATTCCAAGTGTCAAAATCCGACGTGACGTTGGTAAATTTATGCGTAACTTTGCGACGTCATTTTCAGCCTTTGATGACGTTGTCATTAAGGCTGGTTTTCACAGAGCGCGGCCCGTGAAAAGCGGTAAACGACGTCGGAAAAACGACGATTCAAATTGTCTAACGTCGCCGTAAAAGTTTACATTTTGCCCTCCCATACATTTATTGGTGTCAGTTAACATTAAGTGTGAACAGAAAATGGAAAATGATAACTTATTGAAACTTTCACTAATATGAGACGCGATGCCTCAGTACACATATTATGACGTCATGACGTAACATCACGCACTTGTGACGTCACTGAACGTGAATCCATGTTTGACGTTATGGCCATTGTGTCGTGACAAATAGTATAGCAAGGCTACTTGCACGAGTTCCTCGCAGCATCAATGACTTAAAATGCTCGAGCCGCTGTACATTGTCGCCTAACTGTCGTTCTTTGACATTGTCACTCTTTTTCGTCGGTTGTCCTCAAGAATTCAAAATGGTGAACGCATAATTTAACTGGCTACATATCAGCGAAGTCTTCACTTACACTGCACTGATCCCGAAATAATATTATATATGAACAACCTAGTGTATGTCAACGGTATTACCAGCTATTATCTTGGTAAATTTAGACTTTTGAACAATGATATATAGCCAGTACTTAGCGAATTATTTGTCATTTAATGCCACTCATTTTATCATAAACGGAGGTAGACACGCAGCTATATAATGACATATATATCCGGGGTTTGTATTGAATTTGGCAAAACAAATGCATAAAAATATCTCTAATAGATTCAGAATCAATGATTTCAATACAGCTTCCTGATTGTTTGTGTATAAGCAATACATAATGCACAAAACACACAGTGAGGTCGGTGGAGTTTTCGAAAAGTCCTGAAATTAATTGGAAATTTGATGGTCATAAACTTGCTTTTCGCACGATTTGTAGTATCAAATCATCAGTTTATCACTTGACTGCATAATAATGTATGTCTGAATCAGGCGATGGTAATGCGATCCTCAAGAAAGACACCTGGTGACAATTATAAGCTACTAAATCTGCCCGACGTCGTGTTTTGTCACAAAGTTAATGTTATATGCCGCCTAGTGCAGCAGCAGGCGCGGATATAGGGGGGGGAGGGGGAGGGGGAGGGGGTGACTGCTCCGGACCCCCCCCCCCCCCCCCCCCCCATGCTCCCGGAAAAAAAGAGAAGAAAATCTACAATACTCGAATAGTTGGATCACTTTTTCGTGGCCTAGGTGTCAGGAAATCGCATCTGCGATATCGTGTCAGGATATCTGGCATTTAAAAAAATTCCAGACCCCCCCCCCCCCCCCCCACGACTTTACCCCCCCCCCCCGAACTTTACGATTTTGCGCTCGCGGAGGTCGGCTAAGCCGACTTATAATTACAGACCCCCCCCCCCCCCCCCCCCCCCCCCACACACACACACACACCAAATTTGCAGCAATTCCGTACACATCATTATGATATACATGTAATATTGGAATAGAAAACAATTAGGATCGTGAAAATTACGTGTGGGCACAATCATATGATCCGGCGACGAAGGGTGGGGATTCGGGATTCGGGAACAAGCGCCCCTTGAGAATATAGTTCATCCCTGAATGCCAATCGGTGTGTCTGAAATGTATTTCATATTGAAATGGAAAGAAAAAGAAATTGAAAGTTTTTACGTGATCTTGTTATCACTTCTTTCTATCTGTGTTGGTCTGTAGTAATTAAAATAACACAACTTTATCATGATATGAAAGTCATTCGTCACACATATCTAAAGTGAGCTTCCATCTGTGGCGGATTTATATGGGGGATGGGCATCCCATATGCATAACCTGCAACTGCAACATCCAATTATGTATTATATTTACGCAGTTTGGGTTATGGTCCCGCGGGATAATTTTAGAAGATTTGCAAGCACACTATGTACATAAAGTTGTACGGTCACTCGTGTGGCTAATGTTGAAACTGCAAACACATCACATTATTACCAGCCATTGATCATCGCGGATAGGTTGCTTGTAACAGTTTTCAATTTCCAGTGTTGGTTGAATAACCATTATTATTATGCTGCAAAATCACATGGGGCAAGATTGGACTAATATGGAGGATTGAATAACGCCTCAATCGAGGATATTTGATAATAGATTCATCCACTGTAACCACTCAATTGGAAAAATGTACAGATGTCATTTCAACTATCCTAAAACTCGAGAGAAATTGGGAACTCGCCTGGCCTTCTGCTACATGTTCACCATCATCGGGATCCATCTAGCCATATGTCTCCTCATATTTAAATATTTTTAATCACACAATGAGTTCAAGCGATCTGGCATTTCACGAAAAGTGGTCAGTCGACCAAGACTTTTACTTTGGGTCACAACGTCTGACGACGTCACTTTTGTACGTCCATGTCTGGCCTAGCCTTTCGCGCCTTCATGTTCATTGTCTATCCGACTATATCGTTCGTATATTGTCATCCCGATGATGGACTTTCTCTCAACATCAATATCTCGTGTTTTGTGTTAAAATACAAACTTTAATATAATCTCTTGGTTTTTCCGGCATATTCTCTTACACAGAGCTGGCAGTCATTAAACTACGTCATTTCCGATCATGATGTCAGATTTTTAAAATAGTTCGTCGCATGCGAAATGTTAAATAATGTCGCTATTATTCCCCAAAAGTATTTCAGACAGCAGCAAACAACAGGGAAACGCCAACACTTCTCACTCTGCCTTATTTGAAAATTATTCATACGAAATTACATTACTTGGGCCGCAATCCAAAACATGACGTTACATTAGCAACTGCAACACGAGCTATGAAAATTATGTTCATACTTTGTCTTGGCCTAATGGGAGACACTTGGCCAGGCTACGAGATATCCAAATTCGGTTGACATGCGATAAAAGATGACAAATATATAGGACTTGTCCGGGTATTTTATCAATACCCCTAGTATACGCCGTTGATTAAAACGTCGTAATTTCGACGTCATTGATCAAAAACGTCATATATGTTTTTACCACGCGTCATAAAAAATACTTCTAAAATGATAAATAATTGGGATACATTGATAATTTTTGCGGCATATGGCTTTTAAAAGATGTACAATTCAGAATACGCGAACAAGTAAAAACTGAATATTTTGTCATTAAGCCCGGTTTTCGCATGGCGCGGCTCATATATATTAGATTTCTAAAATTGTGGCCATCTTGGATTACTGAAATTGTTATACATTATGTCAATTTATGTTGACAGTCTAATAACATTAAGTCAAAGACAAATAATTTAGTATATATTTTCGCTTGGGATGGTACTTACTTACTACGCTGAATTAAATGTTGTCGTCTGCTGGAAATGTTTTATTTTCATTATTTCTCGACAAAAACCTGGTTTTGACAGCACATGAGAATCGTCTCCAATGGAGACGATTCTCATGTGCTGTCAAAACCAGTTTTTTGTTAAGAATTAAAGCAAAAATGAAAATCAGCAGACGGCAATTTTCGTCAACAGCGTAGGAAGGGTTAAGATTATCTCAGTTGCTTTATTTTTAATGTATTCACTGTAATTAATGTCCAATGGTAATCAAAGCATATAAATATGACATGCAATGTTCGACTACAATGAAATACAGTAGAACCTCACTAAACTCAGGCCCGTACGCAGGAATTAATTTAGGGGGGTGTGTTATCGACGGCGCGAAGGGCTAAACATTGTGTTTTTTTTGCACATTCGCGGACAGACCTCGGCAGATTGACCATTTCACCCATAAATAACTGGAATGGATTTTGATATGTTAATTTTGCAACCCATTCCAATCATCACAAAATGATTTTCAGACCAGTCCATTTATGAACATGCGGTGTTTTTTGTTCTCAAAATTATGAACATTATTTGCAAAAAGTGCAGATCCTGATGAGACGGCTCGTCACGAGCCGGCTCATCTGGATCTACATTTTTTGCCAATACCACTATACAGGCCTGTGGTGTTGAACGGGTTAATGGGGGTGCGTACGCACCCGTCGCACCCCCTCTGCGTACGGGCCTGAAATTGGACACCATGGGGACCTCATGTGTACCAAGGGTGTCCGGTTTAGAGAGGTTTCACTGTATTAGGTACCAGAAAACGCCTACGAAAATGACCTCAGGTGACCATGGTCTTCGTGACATTCACTTTTGTGGGTGAGACAGTTAAAGGTCCATAACACACTAGCCGAAAGCACTGATATGTCTATCTGCTTAACCCTTACACCGATATCTTAATTTTGTGTCGTCTGCTGTTTATTTTCTATTTTACATTGTTATCACCAACAATATGTTTTAACAGCACTTTCGAATAATTTACAACATGCTTTGTCAGCACTTCAGAATCATTTCCATTGGAAATGATTCTGAAGTGCTGTCAAACCATGTTTTTATTGAGAAATAAGGCAATATATAAAAACACGAATAACACAAAATTAAATTGTCTCCGAATAATCTTATAGACACAGTCATTATACAACATGTACATTGTATATTAATGACATGTCCATTTAATATAAATGAGGACAACGATCTTATTTCCTATTTGGATAAAACAAAACAAGCAGTTTCCCAATTTTGCCAATGAATACTTTAAAGGTACACGCCCACTCAGTAGGCACAGCGTGTTCTTTATAGGAATTAAATAAGTGAACATTGCATGACTATGTTATTTTTAAATTATTTATACTAATTAAATGCGTCACCTGAAAAAATAATATTTTCATCAGATTATAATGTATGATCATTGCACATCAAACAATAAACAATAAATACAGAGCATAAATAGTAATGTCCGTTAACATTTTAAGGAAACACGGTTATCGCCCCTGATACCAGTGTAGAAATTTACGTCTGATATAAAATGTATAATAATGCCAATCAATACGGGGGGAAATGATGAATGAATGCTTATTTTGCCAGAAAATGTCTCAGATGATGACTCTGATGTAAATAACACTGTGTGCCTACTGAGTGGAAATGTACCTTTAAGTATGGAGTAATCACAGGTGGAAGACTCGGACCTGTGATACAAAAAAAAATGCCAATTACAAAAAAAATCCATTACCCCACCCACTTGGTCTCATACAGTACTATCGTCTATTATAGAGAATTTGTAACGGCCATTTTTTGTGTCACATATCCGAGTCTTCGACCTGTGGGAGTAATTTGATGGGTATTATGAGTGACGGGAGATGATAAATACTTTAGCTTTGACCTAAGCCTAATAAATGCCATAGACAGTGCTATAAGTTTATGAAGCTCATTTTCACTAGCACTAAAACATGGTGACATTTGGATGCCATCGATATAACGTGTTATTACTTAGATATCAATTGTTGCTTAGAAATTGCCTGTATTTGCCTACAGCAATAACATACACAGTCCAGGCTGATACGGCGTGTTTTCCAGTCTGATACTGAAACTTCTAGTCTGATACTGCCATTTCTAGTCTGATACCATCGTTACTAGTCTGATACCGCCGTTTCCAGTCCGATACCATGTCTCGCGCGCGTATTAAACCAGTTCCTTTGGGCATGCGCATTGCGTATGTTTACTTTATCGGCTACGTAAATTTTGACAGATGCGGGGAATTTAAATGTGTAGGCTCAGTATTTCATCATTCAATCATGGATAACGGTATAGATTTTAATATAGGATTATCACAACTGCCGGATGATTGGTATTGCAATTGATATCTAAGTAATAAATACGTTAATACGTGTCTTGTTTGATATCGGCCTCAGTATCGTCCCTCGGTAACTTGATATCAACCTAGCTTAGACCTTCAGTCTCATGCTGATACCAAGTCTCAGGCTGATACCAAGTTACCTCGGGCCGATACCTAGGCCGATATCAAACAAGTCACGTATTAACCTCTAAATAACGTGATAGTTACGTCGTCTTAATACAGAGTATAAGTCGTCTTCATAAGTACGTAATTATCGCATCAAGACGACTTACTAAGTGATCAAGATGACATAAATTGGACGACATAACTAACACGGAATATCGTCAAAATGTGATACGCTCACTAGTGACACAGATTTTTAATTAAATTCTGCAATTTTCCCCATCAATCTAAGACAGTATGACGAATAAAGGTACGTGCCCACTCAGTAGGCACAAAGTATTCTTTATATCAGAGACATCATCGAGAGACATTTTCTGGCAAAATAAAAATTCACTCACAATTACCCAACGTATCTATTGGCATTATTATACATTTTATATCAGACGACAATTTCTACACTGATATCAAGGGCGATAACCGTGTTTCCTTAATATGTTAACCGATATTACTATTTATTCTCTGTATTTATTTTTGGATCTGCAATGATCATACTTTATAATCTGTCGAAAATAATATTTGTTCAGGTGACGCATTTAATTAGTATAAATAATTAAAAAATATCATGCCTCATTTGCATATTAAAATAGCCTGATACCACCGCGCGTCACTATCAGTAAAATACATATTACTAAAGGATTATATCTGTATAGGGGCACTCGTAATTTTTAGAACTGGTGGAATAGTGACACAATTATACACTTATATAATTCTTATAAAGAACATTTGGTGCCTACTGAGTGGGCATGTACCTTTATTTGTTAAACTCTCGTGTTGACCAGTTAGTAAGTATCGCGTCAAGACGAGACGAAATGTACTAATATTGACGTCACTAGTGAACAGTAACATGTTTTTAACAACGTTTCATCTTATTTACCCAGTTCAATATATCTCATCCTAACCAAAGTTAAGTATGTGGTCAAGACGACTTATAAGGTACATAAAGACGACTTAACTATCACGTATTCACGTTAAGTAGATGACACAAATATGCCACCGACACGTGGATGTTGATTGAGAGGCAATTTACTCGGGAGACTAATTATCAAAAGTACGACCTGTCGCGATAATTACCCAACGTCGTCACATGACGTCTTCGTAATAATTGTGGAGCGGTTTACAAAGAGGACCTTTCGGCGTTTGTCGCGATTGTAAATCATGTGAGACAAGCGTAAAATCTTAGTGCAGTAGAACCTCTCTAAACCGGACGCCAACACAAATATCAGGATAGCAATTAACACAATCATGTCTCGGCGCGCTGGCATATACCGGAATTACCGTGGAACGTCTCTAAACCAGACACGCTGCGGATCTCCCAGGGTGTCTGGTTTAGAGACGTTCCACTGTAGTACAATGGCCATATTTGTGGTTGTGGCTGGACAAATGGGGCTTATGAGTTTTGCAACCAGTGTTGATCCAGATCAGCATGTGCATCAATGTCAGCCATTCCATACATGAAACACCCATCATGCTTCTAACAAGCACTATATATCGTTATTAGGCTACATGACGATTTGATCAGGAGCTACACTGGTCACAAATCCCATAAGTCCCATGTCTGCAGTCACAGCCACAGTTACAGGAAGACTAGGCCCCCTAACAATGGCATAGTCTTCCTGTAATATATGTCTCCCTGGTACTACAAAGATTCGACACAAAAGTTGGTGCTCCTAGTGAAAGGAGGTCAATACAGCGACAAGAAGAAGCTATATGTGGCTGTGGCTGGAGACATGGGGCTCATGGGTCTTGTGACCAGTGTAGCGCCTGATCGAATACCACACTCGTGTAGCTCGACAGTGATTTATGTTGCTTGCTAAAAAGCATGAGGGTATTTTATTGATGGACTGGCTAACAGTGCAGATCCTGATCAGACTGTGCGGATGCACAGACTGGTCTGGATCTACATTGGTCGCAAAACTCATAGGCCCCATTTATCCAGTCACGGCCACATATTGAATTGTGATAATTGGCTACAAGTCCCATGAGCGCTCAGTAACGTGAATCGCTCCGAAATGAGATCCACTAATTAGGTCAAATACGAACACCTAAGACGTTTTTTGTCTTCCCCTCGATAGAGGAAAGTGAGAGATAGTGGTCACAATTCCGGCTTCGTCGGTATCGGTGTCGTCAACAATTTGGGACGTATTTTTCTTTACGTAGCCATTCCAATGTATATTCAAAGTGAATTTCTATTTTTTATTTGACCCTCTGGTCATATTGTATTCACCTCTTGTTTCATACATAACATATCAACTTTGTATTATTACATCATCTGGGGTTGGGGTGTCCCAAGGTATCCAATATAGAGAGTATACAGTTGCACCTCTCCAAACCGGACACCCTGGGAGGTCCCCAGGGTGTCCGGTTTTGGAGAGGTTCCACTGTAAATCAGGCATGTGAGCACGTCAGGACACATTATCATGAATAGTCATTGCAATCAGAGATACATAACAGCGAAACACATCTAAGGTAAACATCTATAGTTTCATGAGTGTCCGGTTTAGAGGGCTCCTACTAAACATGCATGAACAACCAGCAACAGAGTCGGTGGTGGTTGGTTGAGAGCATGCGATGGGCAATTGATCTGTTAGTTGGATAATTACCAAATTTCAGAAATAGCTACCTCACATTGATGCTATCCACTCAGTGTCATCTATACATATTAAAGATGCATGCCCACTCAGTAGATCACAAAATTTTCTTTATAGAAATTAAACAAGTGTTTGTTTCACTATTCCACAAGTGTCCGCTATAGAGATATAATCATTTAGTGATATTTAGTTTCATGATAGTGACTCGCGGTGGTACCAGGCTAATTTCATATGCAAATGAGGCATGCTATTTTCACATAGGGTAGCCTATGTATTGGAATCGCGTCGGACAGTTAGCCACGCCCCAGACCCCCCTCGATGGGCTAGTCCGTAGTGATATCTTGGAATAACCATAACAACAAAATGCATTGTGTTACTCAACGTTCAACTGTCATACACAACCGCTAATTGAAAATAATATTATGAAAAACTACTTGCACTGAACAATATCAACAACGGATGTTCTACGTACAAAAACACATCGGATTATTTTGTTACGCGTTCAAGTTGTTATTTGCCCCCATTTGCGTCACAAATCGTGCGGTCACCGCTAAATTTAGTAACATGCTATAGTTTTCGGCAGAGTTAACTCCCCTCCGAATACTCTCCACCGGATAAACACGTGTAAACAACAGGCAATGTTGAATATCCCCCACCCACTTGAATGCATGTTGTATAACAGACTATATCTATACATATTGAATACAATGGAATTATTTTAGTAGCCCTGTGGTGTAAACACGCAACGCGTTCAACACACACACGATATCAAGGGGTTACAGCTACCTGTTGACCCAGATGTGTTTAATGATCGCGATTGTGTCGCAACAAAACTCGCACGTGTTGGTCTAACTGATATTAATCCTCATTATATCGATGGATTTACAGCGGATTTTAGTGACATTCCCGAATTCTGCCTGATTGACATTTGTCTATGGTGGCCAATACACGCCAACATGAGTGTCAATTCTACGTTCAGGGAAGGGGGTCAATAAGTCAGTAAGTGATAAATTACAGTCAGGGAACAAATTAATGACAGTATAACACATCCAGCGTAAATTAATATCCATATTAATACAAGTACTGAAAATACGACAACAAAAGTATAACAAGTTTGGGCTTCCATACATTGAAAATGTTGTCAGCGGTTTCCCGAATGACGTCATTTGTATGTTTTAATATACTCGATCCGTGGCCAACTATTTCATTCACAAAACAGAAGTAAACATGGCGATGTCAAAGTAATGCAGAAACTTTAACAAAAATCCTGCTACAACATTGTTTTGTACCGAAAAGGCATTTTTAGGCGCACACCGCTTCCGTGGCGGAATTCTTGTAGTACCATATGTTCAGTACTTTCAGTACTTTGATTTAATTATTTATACTACTTAAATGCGTCACATGAAAAAAATAATATTTTCGACAGATTATAAAGTATGATTATTGGATACCAAAAACATAAATACGGAGAATAAATAGTAATGTCCGTTAACATTTAAAGGAAACACGGTTATCGCCCCAGTGTGGAAATGTACGTCTGATATAAATGTATAACAATGCCACGTACAATATAGCGCACACGTTTAGGAATTTGATACTGTAAATGTCGCCATGTTGATACGACTGTCTTGTAGCGCACGAAGAGAACAAAGTCACAGTTAGATCACGCTTCGTCCGCATGTACGAGGAGACAATCCGCGAGCTTTAGCGGACGAACGTGATCTAACGGAATTAGATCTAACCCGAATTATCTGTCTGTAACTGCGTTACAGACAGATAATTCGGGTTAGATCTAACTGTGTAAATGCAGAAACAAAACTCGAAAATGTATCAAAGATGTGACAATACACATTGGATGCCTCTACTCAGACATCGTGCGAGACGTAGTGCAGTTAAAGGTGTAGTGTATCAGATATGCGCAGAAAGGGATGAAACGGTTTAGTAAAATAGTAGTATCCCCTCGCTGATAGACAAGAGAGGATATATCGTTAGTCCATGTACGTGCTTGCGTGTGTGCGTACGTGCGTGCCGTGCGTGCGTAACACCTTTCATTTTTCAATACCTTATGAACGGCTTCACCGATTTTGATAATGTTTGGCCACAATGTGTGTCTATGGACAGTGCTTTGTTTTGCATACGACCCACGTCCGACCGCCCAAGGTCACTGAGAACTTATGTTTATCCCGTCAACACGGTGCGTATGTGCCGTGAACCACGGTGCCGTGAAACATTTTTGATATCCAGTCAATACAATGTTTGCATTTTACAGCCATTTGTACGTGTTGACGGGATAAATAGAATAGTAGGTTAGTGCTGTGAATGGGAAAAAATATCTGGCGCGGCACGGAAACGGGATGTGCTCGGCAGAGCCTCGCCCATCCCGTTTCCTGAGCCTTGCCAGATATTTTTTCCCATTCACGGCACTAACCTACTATTCTCTATTTACCTTGTTTGTAAGGCAAACATATGTTTTCTTTTCTTTTTTCATTATCAAAGCTACCAGGGGATTAGCTTTGTGACAACGATGCCCTTGCTTTTATCATTTGCAGTCTATGAAGAGCACGCCACATACTGACTATTAACCCGAATGTTCTGTATGTTGCTGTAAGTCGTCCTAAGGTTATAGACATAACAGTCGGGTTAATTGAATATCTGAGACATCATCTGAGACTCACTTTATCACACATGTGAAAGACTCGAACATGTGACACAAAAAAAACTTTCCCATTAACATAATCCCATTATCCCACCCACTGTGTTATACATGTATATTTATACATGTATTACCAAGTGGGTGGGGTAATGGGATTTTTTTTAATGGGCATGTTTTTTTGTGTCACAGCTCCGAGTCTTCCACCTATGCTTTATCATAGCAAAAGAAAAACAGATTTTATTTACATGCGATTCATAGGTACCGATGGATTGATAAATATGCATATTTGTAAGGACATTATTATCCCTTTCATCTCATAGTGAGACAGTGTGCCTTTACTATAGACTATATACCTTGGTATTATCCTCGTGTGGAATGTCTCGCCATAAAACATCTGTGCCATACGTACCAATAATGGGCATGTTATTCCCGTCCTTAGTACATAGTGCACACGTGTTACCTTCGGAATGAGTCAACCTTGGGACAATGGAGAAATTGGGCTTACGGTCTTTTTTGCGTCGCACAGGCTGATCAGGATCTA
The DNA here is from genome assembly GCA_029237695.1 of Conchocele bisecta. NCBI lineage: Eukaryota > Metazoa > Mollusca > Bivalvia > Lucinida > Thyasiridae > Conchocele > Conchocele bisecta. The sequence goes on along the minus strand of CM055267.1, from coordinate 112,691,839 downwards.
CACTGATCGCTATTTAGTCAGTGAAACACTTGACCTGCTTCTAACAAACAGGATAGACCCTTACCATGCCGCAGGACGATGCTCGAAGATCAGGAGCTACACTGGTCATAGTATCGCATAAGCACAATTTCACCAGTCACAGTCGCATATATACACATGGACGACTTGAAAAAGGAACCTTATTAAATTTTATTATTATAAAAATAATATTTTCCCCTCTACTCGCCGATAGGCAAGACGGGGCATAGCGTTAATCCGTGTACGTTCGCACATGCGTACGTGTGTACGCGAGTGCTTACGTACATTAGTAACACCTTTCATTTCTTAATAACTGATGAATCACGTTAATAATATTTAATCTAAAGGATGGTGCATACACCCACGTCCGAATAACCAATACCAATAACACTGAGTGTGTATGCTCATGTTTGTCTCGCCCGCTTGCGGACAGCGCGATATAGTCCTCACATTGGCGTGTCTATGTACGTACGTACGTCCGGTTAAAGTGTGTTGTTAAAGTGTATTGGTATACTACCAAAGGCATCTTGCGACAAGTATTGAAAAATACTCGCAAATGAAGTACAAATCGCGCGCCACAATAAAAATTCAGTAACCGCATCAGATGTGTTCAATTAATATTTTACAAAGTTACCCCAACCACATATTTTTGGCCAGAAATTTCAACACGACTGAATTTATCGGAATTTTTTTTCATGAAAATATGAGGCACAGATACTTTGTTATGTCTTGTTCTATCACTTGTAACATCACACCATTTTCTGAAAATGATTTCAAAACGGGGTCATAACCAGCTCAAATTTTCGCTACAAATGCCCGAAAAATACCTTAAATTCTGAGGCGAAACCGTACCGGCGAGACAGCATAGCAGGCCACATTTTCCAAGATGTCAAAATCAACCGGAGCTAACATTCAGTTTCGTATAATTATGAAATACTCTAAAAAATACACCTAGTCAAGCCTCCCTAAGTCAAGAAATATCCATAAACCTATTTTTCTAGACACACTGGTGTAACTTACAGGGTCGGTAGTGAAGTATATAGAAAATCGTCCACCCCCTTTTTAAAGCTAGCTGCCCACTGTCCCGTGAGACCTAGGTGTATTCTTTAGAGTATTTCATAATTCTACGAAACTAAATGTTTGCTCCGGTTGATTTTGACATCTTGGAAAATGGCGCATGCTATGCTGTCTCGCCGATACGGTTTCGCCTCAGAATTTAAGGTATTTTTCGGGCATTTGTAGCGAAAATTTGAGCTGGTTATGACCCCGCTTTGAAATCATTTTCAGAAAATGGTGTGATGTTACAAGTGATAGAACAAGACATAACAAAGTATCTGTGCCTCATATTTTCATGAAAAAAATTCCGATAAATTCAGTCGTGTTGAAATTTCTGGCCAAAAATAGGTGGGTGGGGTAACTTTGTAAAATATTAATTGAACACATCTGATGCGGTTACTGAATTTTTATTGTGGCGCGCGATTTGTACTTCATTTGCGAGTATTTTTCAATACTTGTCGCAAGAGCCTCCTTAACTGATTGTGAGAGGCGGTGATTTTTATAAGTCACCCGCCGCCCTCAGAAAAGCAGTCAGTTTTGGCTATTTTGAACCGTCCCGTGATGCCCTAGTCAAGCTTCCAAAAGTTAAGAAATATTCATAAACCTATTTTGCTAGACATACTGGTGTAAGTTGCAGGGTCGGTAGTGAAGTATATAGAAAATCGTCCACCAACTTTTTGTCGCAGGCGCGACATGCGGGCCGCGGCCATCTAGTATTACCAAGGCTGCCGGCGAGGGTCGTGGCTTAGAGATAACGAGCTCTTGTTAGCATGTCCACATATTTAAATAAAATGGGCATACATTGTTTTCGTTCATGTATCGGTACATAGGTATTCTGTCCTCCCAAGTCAAACTGCAGTATCTGTTAAACTGCAGTATCTGCACTATGATGCTATGCTGACCCTGTGCAATCATCCCAAGTCAAGCTGCAGTATCTGTTAAACTGCAGTATATGTACTATGATGATATGCCGACCCTATACAATCATTCCAAGTCAAACTGCAGTATCTGTTAAACTGCAGTATCTGTTAAACTGCAGTTTGACTTGGGATGATTGCACAGGGTCAGCATAGCATCATAGTACAGATACTGCAGTTTAACAGATACTGCCGTTTGATTTGGGAGGGCAGTATGGTTGTGACTGTAGAAATTCGCCATTGTAGATCCAAATCAGCCTGTGCATCAGCCTCTGCACTATTCGCCATTCCATCAATGAAACACCCGTCATGCTTCTAAAAATCAACATAGATCGTTATCAGGCTGCAGGAGGAGAGTGCCAATGATCAGGAGCTACACTGGTCACAAATCCCATAAGCCCCATTTCTCCAGTGACAGCCACATGTTATTTACCTCTTTTTTCAAACATAACTTATCAACTTTGCATTATTACACCATGTGGGGTGGGGCGTGTATAGAGGTTCCACTATACAGTGAAACCTCTCTAAACCGAACACTAAGAATCCACATGTGATGTTATTTTTGATGAGTTTCTTTGTTAGATTTAGAGAGGTTTCACTGTAAATACATGAAAACCCAACAACAAAGTATGTTTATGGATGCAGTCTGACCAGGGACTTCACTTTTCACGATTCATGGCGCCAGTACCGTGGAACCTCTATAAATCAGGCACCTTGAGGACACATGTACAGTGAAGCCTCTCTAAATTGGACACGCTGGGAGGTCCCCATGGTGTCCGGTTAAGAGTTGTTCCACTGTGAATCAGGCATGTAACCATTCTGAGACATAATTATATCTTTAGCAATCATGAACATGCATTATTATCTGAGATGCGTTACCAAGACACCTCTGAGAATGAGATCACGTATATAATTTCGGTGTCCGGTTTAGATAGGTTCCACTGTATTGTAATCATTCGTCCGTATTTTCAGGCAGCTGAGCCGAGGGATTAAAAATGCTACAGGAGAGGTAAGCAACATTTTTTATATCGAATTGCATCTGCTACTTTTTGCAAGTTTCCACATCACTGAGTCGGAACATGTTGCTGATCATATGAGACACGCCATGTGATTTTGTTCCTAAGAACATGTATAGTATCTCATGAAAAATATTTACAAAAGTTACGACATTTTCCCGTAAATGACGTCGATAGTTGACGCAATTGTCTATTCCATATTTGCTCTGAGAATTATGTCATCTTTAAACGTTTCTGTAAATAAATTTTGTGAAAAATCGCACATGTTCTTAGGTATAAAATCACATGGCGTGTATCATAGGTATCAGGTGCAAGACAATTCCCCAGTATGCATACGTTTAGAAAACAGCATTCTGTCATTAAATAGCGGGAATTAGACTCGAAAAATAAACTGATAATCTTTCAGGTTCTTGGTAAAAGTAATAACCTTTAACTTCGTTCCTTCGTTTCTACGCCACATAGAGACGAACATTAATAGTTTCGTCTCTACGCGTAGCGGCAACGAAGGAACGAATGTGTGGCTGTGACTGGATAAATGGGGCTTGTGGGTTTTGCGACCAGTGTAGATCCCGATCAGCCTGTGCATCCGCACAGTCTGATCAGGATCTGCATTGTTCGCCTTCATACCAATGAAACACCCGTCGTACTTCTAACAAGCAATGAATATCATTATCAGGCTACATGAGTGTGCTATTTTGATCAGGAGTCAAACTGGTCGCAAATCCCATAAGCCCCATTTCTCCAGTAACATCCAGTACTAAGGTTCTTAACCCATTCCATGTGGAATACCCATATATGGGTATAAACATTCTAAAACAAATCTGTTTTTTTTTCTTATTTCTCATCGAAAGTATATGTTGTGACCACTCATTTGAACCGTCTCGACGAGACGGTTCACATGGTGGCCACACCATATACGTTTAGGTAGATACGTGCAAACTAATCTGATTTTTCTATCAGTAAAGTTTGGGAATCCCCAGAAGTAACTGGGTTAACTGTCATCTTTACGGTGTGTATAAACGAATAGAGGATATGTCCCTAACGAGCCACCATATTTGGCTAACGACGTTCCATTTGATAGACAATGCCACAGCGGCGCGGGTGAAGAATTGAATTATTCCACCGTTACCATAGCGACCATGCACAATTAATTGGTAACGAGTTTGGCCATGTGATGCAAATGCCAATATTATGCAATCATTATAGATTTTCTTTCTTTCAGCAAGACGTCTTCTGCTTGTCATGATAATAAAGTAGTGCGGTGTAACATCTCTAAATCGGACACCCTGGGAGGTCCCCAGGGTGTCCGGTATAGATATGTTCCACTGTAAGCCAGGTATATGGTCACTCCAATGCATGTGTCAGTGCTATGCGATCAAGAACAGACAGTGTCATATACATCGGCGATAAATAACTCGAACCCATCAAAATTGCCCACACATGGGTAGAGGCATTCGGCGTGTTTCGGCTTTCATCGGTATAACTATTATATATATATATATATATATATATATATATATATATATATATATATATATATATATATATATATAAGTTATATATATGAAAGCCTATATATATATATATATATATATACCGATGAAAAAGCCGAAACAAGCCGAATGCCTGGGCACATGAGTGCAAATAATGTCCGGTTTAGACAGGTTCCACTGTATTCTAAATTCACACATGAGGATAATTACATTTCCAATAGTATTAGCCAGCATTGTGTTGTCTAATTCCCACATGTCATTTGTGTCTAATACCTGAGGGTTGATGCAGCATTCATTGTATACCAGTATAATGAACAGGACGAGCAGAATATCACCATCCCAACAGGTTTACAAATCTAATCCCGGTCTATGATACGTTTAACTGTCTAATTCCCCCGGTATATCGGTATATCCACCCTCACCCCTGGCAGGGAAGACATTGGCTGGTGAATAAGTCGCTCCAACCTCCCATTCTAAATCTGTCCGTATGTTGCCTTAAAGCTTTTTGTTTTAGAAGCGTAACATTAATTAATACATCAGTCAATCAGTCAACCAATCAGTAAGTCGATACATCAATCAATCAGTAAATCCATAAATCACTAAATCCATCCATCCATCCATCCAATCCATCCATCCATCCATACATCCATATCAAATCAATTAATCAATCAATCAATCCCATTCTAGATCGACTGTAACCAGAACATGCTGGAGTTACGCTGTATGCCCTACTGGAACGCCTCCTATAGTAACCCCATCGATAAACACCGGGAAGGAGCTCAACATCCGGGCTCTATAATCCTGCCGGGCAAGGACGGCCGGAAGATGATTAATCTCCCTTTGGAGCCCAAAACGGAGGGGAATTTACGTGAGTAGTTTGTTCGTTTATTGGTGTATAAAGGCCTATCAACAGCTAAGGTAATTTAACAGGGTCGATCCCGTATTGAACCTGCTGCATTGGGAGTGTGTAGGTGGATCCCAAAATCAGAACGGAATAGTTACATCGAGATAAAAATATATTCAGCCCTGAAATTAGAATAACCTAACCTGGTGCCAGGTCACTTGGCCCCTTCCCCTAAAAGTAATACTGGTAGGATTACTCTTATAAGGGGTATAACCAGATTCAACTCTCAAATACTAGAACGCCAAAGACGTACTTGAGGGCCAAACCAGGTCTCCGATCGGAATTCCGGCAAGGATGAATCCCGATCGTTAAATGACCCATCGCATTCTCACAACCAGCCACCACATTACGTGAGTAGTATCGCCATATATAACGCGATACTAGAAACACGAATATTCGTGTTTCTAGTATCGCGTTATATATGGTTTACTGGTGCACATTCGTAGTGTGGTTAAGCTATCAGTGGCAACGACACGATCTATCCTGGTTTGCCCTATACAACCAAATACTAGAAAGAATTGTATTCGTGTTTCTTGTATCAAGTTGAATAGGATACTTTACTATTGCGGTCAAACCAATATGGGCCAACTGCAACCGGTACTACATGTAATAGTAAGTGAGTTTTCATGAGGGACTCCGGTGTTCTTATACAGACAGCTGTCAATGTGTATGATCACGTGGTACTAACAACAACAACAAGTACCGATTCAAAGTACGTATTCTTTTATAGTGTCCTTATTTCGTAACGGCTTTTGATGAAATATGGCGCATCAAACGCGTCTTGTTAAGCTGCATTTGGTGGTCTCTGTATTTTCGCCCAAACTTCTGTCATTTTTGCGAAGAATCGATGTCCGCGTCTCTCCGACACGGAAATCGATTCTTCGCAAAAACGACATAAGTCTGTTCCAAACTCCATAGACCACCATATGCAGATCATGAAGACGCGTTTGCTGCGCCATATTTCATCAAAATCCGTTGCATATTAAGGAAAATATCAAATAATACTTACTTTGGAGTGGGCGACGTTGTTGTTGTTGTAACCACGTGATCATTCACCTTGGCTGTGCCAATGAAAGCATTAATGTTGTATATTAAGTGCTCTCTAGTGTGTTTGTAATCGTTACATTATAAAGTGTTTTTAATTATTGTCATTTGAATCATGTGCTACATGTATGACTTTTACCCCACCTCATGTTTCGATAACATAATTTATTATGCCACCGCAACGATAAATGTCTGTGGCATATAGTGTTTACACTGTCCGTCCGTCCGTCTGTCAGTCTGCGTAACGTAAAAATGTTCGCTGTCCCACTGATCCATCCGCAGTTATGCCCCTTTTTCGACTAGTCCGGCGAACTACTTCAATCTACAGTTTTTGGCCGTTTCTCTTCATACTCGGTATACATTCCAACCATCAAGTGCAGGAGTGCATAACATTCAATTGTCCCTGTCCCAGTCTCCACGAAAGTTGTCGGACCGTCGGACATGTCATGCAGTTCAGGGGCGTAGCCAGGGACAAATTTCTGATACGCACACATATCAAATGGTAGAACATTGGGTGAGCACGGCTCACTCGTCGACCTAGCGAAGTGAGGGAGTGTGCTAGGGGGGTCCGGGGGCATGCCCCCCCCCCCCCCGATTGTTTTTGAAACGGAGATCCTATCTAACGCGTTTTCCTGCATTATATTATTTACGGCACCATTTGTTTGTAATCGACATGTACGTTTGATACAAAATGTGTTCTGTTCCAGACTCAATAGCAATCCCCCCCCACCACCACCCCCAAGATTTTATTGCATATTTCGAAAAATAAGCCTTTTTGTTTTGTTTTAATTCTTTTATGTTTTCTGGTACGCACGTGCGTACGTTCGTATGCCTGGCTACGCCACTGCAGTTAAAAAAAGAATTTCTAAGCTTCAATGAAATCACCCCCCCCCCCCCCCCTTTGGTATGCGCTTCTGATGATAGTTAGCTTTTCTTATATGACTGGTATATACATAAAAAGCTTTTCTTATATGACTGGTATATACATAAAAAGCTGTTAAATATCACACAAAATAAATTTAATTTTATAAATGTTTTTTTTTTCTGTCTGTTAAATTTTTGTCCGGTCTGGTAAAAATGTCATGTTTACCAGACCGAATGTCGTGTAAAATGTTGGCAATTTCACGGAGATTGCTGTCCCACCGATCAATCCGCAGTTATGCCCCTTTTTCGACTCGGTGATTGCTGTTGTATTCATGAATGCTCAACAGCGGTGGCATTTTGTTTTACAAACAATTTTCTAGTGTTAATTGTCAACACATCGTATTTCAGCGCTGTACATCATTTTCTACCTGATAGTAACAACCGCCTTCGCCACCATTACTGTGCCGTATAACGCCCTTATTGCCGATAAATCCCACCCGTCACAAAGAGGTAAGTCTACGACCGCGCCCTCCACCCACCTCATTGTTTACATGTCAAACGCCTTCTGGCTGGCAAAAGTACTGTGTCCTGTGAGGGCCATGTTACAATCTCGCCTTTTCGCGAGGCGAAATCGCGAGATCGCTAAATTGCGAGATGGCGAGATGACGAAATGGCGAGGCAAGATCGTGAGATCTCTAGATTGGGAGATGGCGAGGCGAAATCGTGAGATCGCGAAAACGAGAACATACTGTATGGTGGAAGACCTGTGACATTAAAGCATGCCGATTAAAAGATGTCATTACCTCACACACCTGGTGAGGTAATGTAATTATTAATGGGCATTTTTTTATGTCACAAGGCCGAGTCCTCCATCTGCGGTCCAGTCTCTAGATGACCTTATCTGTTTCTGGGACGTTAAACCAATCACTTTCACTGTTTCCATCTGTGGTATACAGAGTCGGAGTATGAACAGATATTTAAGGCACTGCAGTAGCTCTGACCCAGCGTGCACTTCAATGACCTTCTATATTTGACTTCAAGTCGTATTGTATCAGTAGCCTATTTCATCAACATTGCAAAGTATACTTATCTAGCAAAGTATACGTTGAGGGAGAACTTTTCAATTTAAGGATAAATTTATTGATTTTTATTATACTGAATGTATTACATTATCACAGCCATTTTGGCTGTGATAATGTAATAAATTCCGTATAATAATTATTCATACTTTTAATCATCCAATATAATTATGCAGTCGTCGGTTCTATATGACATAATGCATTTCTGTAAAAATAAAGGATTACTCCCTCAAAGTATACTTTGCTAGAAAAGTATACTTTAGTCCTGTCGATATTTGGCCATTTTGGGCTGAACCTGGACTTGGCGTATATAAGATGTTTTTTGGTGGATTTTGCATCTACATACCATATATTATCGAAATCCGGCAGATGACAATTTGTCACCTTTGAGCATTTTGAAAAATTCAAGATGGCGTCCAAGATGGCTGCCATAAAGCGATAGGAATTATGTTTTCACCTAAATTGGCAAAAATATATTTTTTACTTTGATTATTTTATATGTATATGTTGCAAAATGATATTTCTTAAAAGTCTACTGATTTACATATATGTCAGTTTCCAAAATGGCGTCCAAGATGGCCGCCATTATGAGAAAAAAGTGTATTTTTCGTATTTTTTCATATTATGCTCAAAATAACATTTGGATTTTCATTTAGTTTGCATTTCTCAGCGTCAATGTGGTACCTTGTTAATGTACACGGTTCTGTGCTTTAAACAATAGTTAGCATCATGCTATCGTCAGTTTCTTACAAAGTCATATCGCAATGACTGTGCTAGTTGTATTATTAACTTGTAAGTTGGTTGGGGGCCACAGCAATTAGTAGGATAGCCTAGTTTTCACTGAACCATAGTCATGTCATGTTGCCACGTGAGTCTGCGGATTGCAACAAGCACTATCCCCTTGACAGCCACAGAAGATGGTTCATGAAAGCCGGGCGTGGCTACATTTGCATTTCAGTGATGCACATGGTGTGTCGCTTTCGCAGGAGCATTTGATGAGCTTCAACACCTCGGCGGGTGCAAGTGCTGTATTGGCGGGTACCATGGTTGGTATAAGTGATATGGCAGCATCATCCAGCATCCAACCATACTGCAACGGATCTAAATCTGGAGGATCCGTCTCCAAGGCATGTTTCCAAATGCATGTTTGAAGGTGTGCTCTTCTAACATTTTCGTTGAAAGACTCACTTGTTGGAGGTAATGACATCAGCTTTGGTGTCGATATCGACGATTTCCCAAACTTTTTTGCCCACGTCCTTTGCCTGGCGTCAGACAAACTAACCGTAGCAGGAGCCCCATAGCATGCGCATACAAACCTAGTGCACTGTTCTAGTACACTATCCATGTTGGCCTTCGGGTCACCCAACAAGTTTAGTGATATTCCAGCTTTCAATCTTTTCAGAACAGTGCCTTTCCCGATGCCAACATAACTAGCTACTGTATCGCATCCGGATAATGCGTGTGCTGCTAATACATCCGGTACGATGCTCTTATGGTGTTCTACAGTAGCTCCTATGTCAGTGACCACTCTGTCTCTCACGGGTGATTCCATTATTACAAGAGATGACATATGTTGCATGAGGTAATAGTGTAGTAGTAAGAGGAACACATCTGTGTCATCTGAGATCACAGCTATTCCATGCTGATTTTCTTCAGCACATATGGTCATCTGATGTGCGATTATGTTATCAGCTTCTTCATGGGTGGTTTTCATGTCTTGTCGTCTGATCAGAACACCCTGTTGACTTCAACTGGTGTACTGTCTTCCCCTGTTATGACAAGCTTGTGTGTTTGTGTGTGTAAAACTCCTGAAATGTTGTGTCAGTAAGAATCTCCTTACAAATGATAGCTACCAGTTGCTTTTTGTTTTCTGTCACTGTTAACACAACGTTCTGTGGAGGAAGTTTCATTGTAAGTGAGAGCTTGTGAACTCGACTTGCCTCCTTTTCTCTAGACGAACGAGTGACACTTTTGATGCTGAATTGTTGATAGCGGTCAAAGACAAGGTAGACATCGCCCGCCTTGAGCTTCCTTTCAACATACGCCTTGACATTGTGTACATAGTCTGCTACTGTACCATTTACGGGCCAGTGTTCAACGTAGAGAATAGCTGAGCCATCAATGACTGTACATGTGATATCGCTAGATGTATGTCTGATTGGTATCTCCTGTTGAAGAAGTTTTTTCAACACTGATTTGCTTTTGCAAATTCTCATGTCCCCCGAATCCGTGAACATTGAAGTTGGAATCGGTGCCAACTCGTGTGACAATATGTTCTTGATATCAACTTCGCGGGTACTTGCTTGAATACCAATCACTCTTGAATATATAACATTAGTATTGTACACTTTACTGTCCCCCACCTTGACATGCTTCTTTGATATCGCTTGTGTTACCACTTTCTGCGTTATAGTTTCATTGAAACTTTTTGGCCACTTGGTCTCAAAGCTGATCATCTGTTGCCTTCCTATTTCGACTGCCTTGTCAACATTCACAGACGCTGGAGCAAGTTTTCCAGTCACAATGTTTACAATCTCAGAGGAATGTTGCGTGGGATCCAGCGGGTCGATACAGATCTCAAGCTTTTTACGAATTGATTCCCTGTCCGCCAAATCCGACTTGATTCTAGACTTCATTTCTTCCTTGTGCGTATCATGAGTACTACGTTCAGTGATTTCTGTCGCATTACACAGATCTTCTTCCAGTTTGCTGCATATGTGCAGACTCAGTGCCCATACTTTGAGTGTCTCTGGTTTAAGGGTAATACCAATGATCCCACCCTTACCGTGGCCATACCTCATAAAGGTAGTACTCGATAAACATATCGCTCCAGATACCGTTCCAAATACCTGGGTTATGCCGCATTACATGCTCCCCTTTCATGAACTTGTCCAACACCTCCTTCGGCATGGACTCCATGGATCTCAAGTAGTAAAGCCTGTACCTAGCATAGTTAATGTGTCCTGCCGCAAAGAAATACGGCATCATACTCCTGATCGCATAAAGATGCAAAGGCCAATCACCCACTCTCTCAGCTCGCACATACATCATCATGATGAACACTGGTTTAATAAGACTATCGATCCATAGCCTCGATGTGCGACTAGCCAGTGCAAACTCTTCGAGAACACACTGTAAGTCATTCATGCTACCCATATTTCTTTCATTAAACAATGGTCTCAGCAACTCTTCTGTCACGATTCTCAATGCTCTGACATTTTGTGGAAATTTCTTTCCAATCAACATTTTGTTGACCCCACCAAATGTAGTTTCCATTACTTCACGAAGTCCACTCTCACTCCCTACACACCCAACGAAACTCATTAGTGTGTGCATACCACCAAGACGCAGGACCACATTACTAAATTGCTCTGGGTAAGCCCACAGTATATTGACAGCTACTCTATATAGCTGTAGATCTCCCGTGAAGACTACAAAGTTTTGTCCGTGCTGTGCAGTCAGGGTCTGTGCATTTCTTAATGCTGTCATGATGGTATCTGGACTAGCTGGTGTCATGTCAATTAATGGCAGATACACTGACTTTGTTTTATCACCGCATGATTGCCCCTGTGTTCGACACTCCCTTGTGTTGTAACCATTGTATTCAGGACACGTGTCTTTTGTAGTCATGTCATGAAGGAAAGAAATTCCGTTTGCCCGGCATGATTCGAAGAAATAGCCATGCTTGCAATAACTTTCAATGGTAGCACAGCTTTTAACGACTCTGTCTCTGGCATCTCTGGCTTTTTCGGACCATTATAGTGTTCTATGTGCAAATAATAGTCCACTGTTTTTGACATTTCTTCCAACGGTATACGTTTGATGACCTCATCTTTATCTGGAGACTTTTCATTCATCGGCTGTGTCAGTAAGACCGCCAGAGAATGTGTAGACACTTTACCATTTTGAGACGATATATCAGCATCGAAATTGTCAACAATTGTCTGTACCATTCCCCCAGACATAGTCTCAGATATTGCGTCTAATGATGTACTGGTTGCAGCTGCCATTGCTGCCGACTTTCTAAATCTAAGGACTTCATCATACGAGCATGTGACATTAAACTTGTGCATTTGTTTAATTAGAGATTTTGAGCTTCGCAGCAGGACACCAAGTGCAATTTGCAGTGGCATCGGGTGATTCACAATAGTACTTGTTACTATATTTCCAATTAAATATGCCGAATATGTCCGATTGAGTTTCGTCGTCAGTTTAGAGAGCAATGTCACGAGTGTCTCTGATACAGATTTTTGAATATTTTCTTCATTAAGTCTGATATCATAATGTTTCTTATCAATGTCAAGTTCCTTGATTTCCATGACAATCTGCTTGGCTACCTTATTTAGTGAACCTTCTATATCCACATCATCATGATCTTTTACAAGTTTCATCAAGCCCGGGGCATCATTCTTGAATACTATTATATTTGCCACACCCGTTGCTGACAAAACCACCAGGTCTTCCCCGAAGTGATTGCATATGTTGAGTAGTAATTGCTTTCGAGACAATACACTCCCCCCATGCGATTCGTAAATCTGCAAGAGTTCGACAGAATTCCAATACGTGATCGATCCTCTGAGATAGTATCAACAAGTGTATTGAATGCAACATCTGCGCCACAAGAATTTGCACCCGGAGGCGTCATTGTTGCAGCAGTTTACGTTTCTGGGTGACATGAACTTAGCCATACAGTCCCTATGATATCGTGCGTCGGCTGCGTGCAAATCGCTGATAGCTCCTGAAACCCGACCTCGTACATCTGTTGCCCATGTATCGCTTCTCTGTTGACATTTTTCTAAAATAGTATCCTTAAAACTGTTTCCACCAAAAGCACCATCAGCTGTTGTGCATAAAGATGAAGCCCTCCAGCGTCCAGGATTTTTCTTGTCCCGCTGAATAATGCATTCTTCACCACAGAAAACACATTGGAGATTGAAGTCAAAAGTGGGGGCATCAGATCGTTTAGATCGCTTCGGTGTTTCTGCTTACAGTGATGAGTCATTTGAGCCTGATCTAGCCACATGCCGTTTAAGGTGCAATTTGGATGTATACGTCGAGACACAAGCTTTACGACATATAATGGTCAACGCGCTGTTTTGTTCGAGTCTAGCCGTCAAGTCAAGGCCAATATCATCACCATAGCCCTTACTGAATCCAATGATGGTCTGAATACGTTTCGGGCCTGCATCTATGAGTGGTCCCGTATCAGCTTTGCATTGATATTTGGACACGAAGTAGCATTCACCCATGCTAATATATACACTGATATTGGATGTGAATATATCTTATTGTACTATTTATTTCAATTCAGAAATGAAACAATGATTTTCGGTCAATCGACTAAGACAATGCAAATTGTCTGAGTAGATGAAACCCAGATAAATCACAGCGGTGTTAAGCGATGCTGGCCAATATCTATATATAGACCATATCAGTTTCTCCCGTCACATGAACAGAACGGTGGCCGAAGGGTAACCCTGCCCATTTGTACGCCGACGACCCGGGTTAGATCCTCGGACAGGGCGTTAGTTTCTGAGATACTTTATATTTTCTGTTCTACTAGTCCTTTCGGATGGGGACTTTGAAAGGCGGTCCCGTGTATCAGATTTGACGGAGAGTCTGGGCACGTTAAAGAACCAGGGGGAATATTCTAATGAGAGTCTAGGCCCCCGAGCCCCTCGGGGCCGGATTTCCTCTGTATCCACCTCCGTCCTTTCTCCCATTCTCGGGAGACGGCATGCAGTTCCATAGAGTCCATGTGGCCGTAAAACACAAGCACAATGTACCACATAACATATATGCGATGTACCAATCCCCAGATCAGCCTGTGCGCCTACCCGGTCATATATTGTTCGCTATTCCGTCCAGGAAATAGCATGAAGCGAAGGTTAATGACGAGGCGCCAACTTGGAACGGTCAGTCAGCAGTGGCTAGCATATTTGTGAATAAATATAGATAAGTATCAGTGCCATATTTATGTCATCTGATGGTCGCTGTACACCTATATCTGTGATATATATGTACACAAATGGCACGCGATGAACATAAATAAAAAACATTAAAACATAAGCTGTAAAAATGTCCATATTTTAGTGAAAATAGTCGTCTTAAAAAAATGAATTTAAAAAAAAATGCTCAAGGGTGACAAAGTGTCATCCGCCGGAATCTTCATGTACCGGTAGATACCCTAAAGGTGTGGAATCAGTAAAAAAAACATCTTATATACGCCAAGTCCAGGTCCAGTCCAGGATCGGCCGGACTACTTTGTAATGTTGGTGAAATAGGCTACTGGTGATATGGAGGCAAGGAAATGTTCAATCACGCTTACCACATCCTTGTACATGTTCGCCATTTTGAAATCCAAGATGGCCGCCATCGTGTATAGGGTTTGGTCCATATCTCAATAACTAAGTCGGAACGATTATTTCAACAGCCACACCATTACAGCATTTAACTATCAATTCGCGATACTGGAAACATGATATTATGATTATAATATTGAATTTCAAAATGGCCGCCATTTGCGACATCTTATTTGTTCTTCCAATGGCATACGTCTCGGTACATCCGGGTGGCAAGTAATGTATGTACTGTGTGATCATGTTTCCGTCCCTGGGTCCGGTTGAGACGTTTGTCCGAGTTTCTCCAATATGTCACCGGGATCAATGTACTTTCTTGCTATATTGTTGTAATACTTGAGTAAGGGCTGTAACAAATGTTGTGAGAACTTCTAGCACAAGCCCATTATTCTTATATGCCATACACTATGTTTGAATTAAAAATGTACTTTCTCACTTATAATATTATTTTTCTGTGTTATCTGTATGCCTATTTTCTGTTACATATTTTCAATGCTAGACATCACAAGAGTTCATCTCCATTCTGATTGACAGGTTTAAATTCCGGTGTAATGGCGGCGGCAATATTGATAGGCAACGTGAGCGGGGCTGCAGTTGGCACATCCTTTACTGTGAGTATGCTCAAGATAATCTGTGAACGTGCTCATAACACTTTCTGAATATGTCAGGATATTTGGTTGGTCGACGTTATTCGGTGGTCTTGTGCTGATTGGGTAGGGATGGCGGGGTGACTGGTCTTATTGGGCATACATGTATGCAGCTTTTGCACATTCGTTTTGTTTTGTGTACCGTAATATATATTTATCTTGGGTACCATGCACCGCCGGTTGTGGAGAGCAATTTGTGCCGCATTGAACATATTGCAGTCACTGTTGTACCCATACCTTATTCTCCTCAATAAATGTGTTATATATTTGTTTGATTTGTTGGCTTTTTTCTTTTTTTTGGTGCATATTTCTCTATTTCAAGCACAAACCACTTGTAACTTGTACATAGACTAAGTACATAATTCCTAATACTCATATGTGCATTAAATATTGTTTAATCAGAAACATATATAAATATACATTGTTTTAAAGTCACTCTTTTTTATTAAATTTTTGACCCCATGGTCTTTATCAAAATATTTATCTTGATAAAGACCATGTGGTCGAAAATTTAATAAAAAGCGTGACTTTAAAACAATGTGTATTAAATGTGCTTCCCTTCGAATGTTATTGGAAATTACTATATAAATATATGTTTCTGGTTTAATATTGCATTTTAAATTGTATTCACGATACTGATGTGTTGTTTTCTGGCGGCCATGTTGGATTTATGCATTTCTATGTTATAGAGCATAGGTATAGTGGGCGCCTACTCTATATCCGTGTCCGTGGTCATCATCACGCTAGTGGTCACCGTGTTTACGACCACGGAGGACATGTCTAAGACCGTTGAAGAACCTGTCGGTAAGTTGGCTGTCCTATATTGGGCCTGTGATCCGCATCATGTGATATGTTAATTGGCTTTAACAGTCGTTGTTCATGACATCATCAGTGACCATTTCTGTTTTAAAATAGTGTACACATATCCTTACTTCTTTACAACACGTTTTATGTTTATCTTATCATCCAACATAAATGTCGACAAATTGTATAATTATACGTTACGTAATGTGGGGAAACAAAAATAATTGTCTGCTGTTGTTTGATAGTTTGTCTTTTTTCCTCCATGAAAACGACATTTGGTAGCACTTTATAATCTTGTCCATCATCCAAATGATTCTAAAGTGCTGTCAAACCATATTTTGTCGATAAAACTGGAAAGTAAAAATAAAGAACCGACGACAAATTTTAGTTCAGCAGTGTAAGTGTTAAACACAGTAAGGTGTTATGTAGCCTATTTCACCAACATTGCAAAGTATACTTATCTAGCAAAGTATACTTTGAGGGAGAAATTTTCAATTTAAGGATAAATTTATACTGAATTTATTACATTATCGTGATAATGTAATAAATTCAGTATAATAAGTGTGCATACTTTTAATCATCAAATATATGCAGTCGTTAGTTTATATGACATAATGCATTTCGGGGAAAATAAATGATTACTCCTCAAAGTATACTTTGCTATATAAGTATACTTTGCAGTTTTGATGAAATCGGCTACTGATGTCCGTTTTAGAGAGGTTCTACTCATAACTGTGTTATATTTCTTTTCTTTCTACAGGTTGTTTTTCGATATTTTGTGGATTCTGGGAACCTTTAAAAGGTATGTATGATAAAAATAAATAGACAAACTTTATTAAATGACCCACAGTGAAACATCACTCTTGTTGCATCACATTTTTTCGTTGATATTGATTAAAAAAAATAGCCATAGTTTCCGTACTAATTGACGTCACAAGTTGATAATTGCCCCATTCATGTAGTTAAACGTGGTTTATACTTCAAACACATAGTTATTTAAATCTGCTATAGGGTGGAACTACATTGGCCACAAATTCCATAAAGCACATTTCTCCAGTCACTGCGAGACATAATAAATGCTTTCATTTAACGACGGCACTGGCTCGCAGTCCGCAGTCCGACCCTCTACCGACTGAGATAATTTGGCCATGATAGACATATGACCAAATTATCCACTCTTTGATTCAGATCAGCCTAGACTGGCCATAAATGCGGTATGGCCAAATTACCAGTCAAACTAGACTTGTTACAAGCCACAGTCTCCGTCACATCTCAGTAGCTAAACTTGGAACGAATGCCACAAGCCCCGTCTCCCCAGTCATGGTCACATATCACAAAGTAATCAATCCGTGCGATTGCTTGCAGAGCACGACTTTAGATGGGTGTTTACTACCAGGTTCCTCATGCAACAGGGCGTGTCCACAGTTACTGGGTGAGTTCTGGGTCGACTATTAACGAAACATTATGATTTATAGAAGCCAAATGCTGCAACTGGTATGTTTGGACAACAACTAGCTCATGGACAAATAACCCGAACGTTCTGTCTGTATCGCAGGGCGACTTACCCTGCGTTAATTGATAGGCCCTGTAGCCGATTTCACCAACATTGCAAAGTATACTTTTCTAGCAAAGTATACTTTGAGGGAGCAATCATTTATTTTTCCTGAAATGCATTATTTCATATAGAACTAACGACTGCATATATTTGATGATTAAAAGTATGCAGAATTATTATACTGAATTTATTACATTATCACAGCCAAAATGGCTGTGATAATGTAACAAATTCAGTATAATAAAAATTAATAAATTTATCCTAAAATTGAAAATTTCTCCCTCAAAGTATACTTTGCTAGAAAAGTATACTTTGCAATGTTGGTGAAATAAGCTATTTTCAATGTTGGTGAAATAGGCTATTTTCAATGTTGGTGAAATAATAGGCTATTTTCAATGTTGGTGAAATAGGCTATTTTCAATGTTGGTGAAATAGGCTATTTTCAATGTTGGTGAAATAGGCTCCTGGTGAGTTAAAATCTCTGAATGTTAAGTATGGTCTTTATATATACTAAGTACATGCAGTATTTTTTAAAAGGGGGTTCGACTATCAGTTGTCAAGCAACCGAAATATGTAAGGTGTCGATGGGTTGCTCCTGGATCCCTTTCCAGAATTCAAATGCTGCGACTGGTATATTTGGACAACAACTAGCTCATGGGCAAATAACCCTAACTTTCCGAAATTTTGGCTTAATGGGCAGAGTTTTGGGTCAATTTAAGAAGCGTACATCTGAATATTGGCGTCGCTTGTTATTAGGGCATTTGAATAATATAATATCTGCTCCTTCATGCACTGAAAATATATTTATCCCGTCAACACAGTGCGTATGTGCCGTGAAACACGGTGCCGTGAAACATTTTTGATATCCAGTCAATACTATTTTTGCATTTTACAGCCGTTTGTATGTGTTGACGGGATAAATAGAATGTAGTAGGTTAGTGCCGTGAATGGAAAAAAATATCTGGCGCGGCACGGAAACGGGATGTGCTCGGCAGAGCCTCGCCCATACCGTTTCCTGAGCCTTGCCAGATAATGTTTCCCATTCACGGCACTAACCTACTATTCTCTATATCGCTGACCCCATTTGTAATAACAATATCCTGTTGGCTACAAAAAAGTGGGTTCGTACAAACCCATCATCGAACCTCCCCTGACGACGCATTTGCTATGCGATAGCAAGTGAGGCATACTGCCCTCCAAAGTCAAACTGCAGTATCTGTTAAACTGCAGTATCTGCTTGGGAGGCAGCATAGTACTTTGCTCTTGAGATTCCTTCCGTCCGTCCGTCATTTGCGTCAAAACTATTGTTTCTCCAGCATGCTTCAACTTCAATATTACTGGATGGACTACTTTAATATTCATACACTTGATACATGTGGACATATGCGACAATCTCGCGCAACGATTAACATAGCCTTGACCTTTCTGACCATCACAAGGTCGCAGAAACATTTTTCAAGGTCGCAAATTTTTTATGTCAAATATGTATAACTGTTCTTTTATAATTATGATACAGTTTGCCAGAGCATATCCATGTTTTACAAACACAATGTCTAGTTTCAATATCTTTGCATAAACTCGAAATTCACTAGCGTAATTAATAATAATAATAAATATGCAAATGAGAAATTGATTCAATGCATGATGTTGTGTCTATGCAATAAATATAATGTACACTTTGTGTTGATTTAATATGATATTTATTAAACATGTGGACTAATTTCATAAGAAACGAGCAATATACATGTTTCTTGTATCGGGTTGAATAGGGTGTACATGTCTACCATTTTCTGCAGGTCTCTTATTGCCTTTGACACGTATTATTTGCCCATGCCATACCCATAATAGTAACATAAATATTTGTATCGGATGTTTACTTTTAACCATACCCTATGCAACCAGATACTAGAAACACAACGTGTTGTGTTTCTAGTATCTGGTTGCATAGTGTGTACATATATTTCAGTTGCTTCATGTTTCTGGTTGCCTTTGAACTTGATTATCCCTTCGCTGAGTCAAGAACGGAGATAGCATTAGTGCATGTGTGTACTTTAGTAACACCTTTCATTTTTCAATAACTTCTTCACCGATTTTGATAATATTTGGCCACAATGTGTGTCTAGGAATGGTGCTTTGTTTCACGACCCACGTCCGACCGCGAAAGGTCAAGGTCACTGATGACTCACCTTGTTCACCTTGTATGTAAGGCAAAAATGTTACAAAACATATTGTTTTCTTCTTTTTATTATCAAGGCTGCCAGCGAGGGGATTAGATTAGTGATAACGATGTCCTTGTTGTTAGATTGTTTTAACCACACCATGTGCAATCAAATACTAGAAACACGAATTTTCGTGGTTCTAGTATCCGGTTGGCATAGGGTGTACATATATTCCGTGTGTTGCAGGTTTCTGGAGTACTGGCTGCACGACATGGTGTACCTGCCTAACTGCTGGACGGCCGCCACGTGTGTCGCACTCATGTTGTTACCAATGTTATTCGCAGCCGCCATTAGGTAAGGGTGTTGGAGAATTGTATACAATGGGTGGTGTTGGGTGGAAGATATGTTTTCACAACACCATCCATTTTAAATGTCTACACCTCACTGCCCATATTTATGATATGCATATTCTGTCTTATAAAACCGCCCACACAGGTTATTTAACTACTGACGGCGGTGGTATAACACAGAATACGCATATCATAAATAAATACCCAGCTTAATGAGTATATACAGATCCCACTACCCTTCAATACTAAAATCTGACGCCTTGGCAGATCACCAGGCTGAGAGAGGTTCCACTGTAATTCAAGTATATGGGCAATCAAGTGTAGAACCACCCATATTCACAAAAGCTTGCTATGTTTCCTTAAATCATTGATTGCATGTTAATTACATGTAGTTTCATCCATTTTGTAATAAAATCCACTTAAGGAGGATTTCAAATGCTCTGTAACATTTTTCAAAATGCAAGATGGCCACCGGAAAACTAAATCTGTGTAACAACTGAAAAACTGGACATATGAATAAAACTGCACTAATGTTAGGGGTCAATTACAGTATGCAGAATTATTATACTAATTTATTACATTATCACAGCCAAATTGGCTGTGATAATGTAATAAATTCAGTATAATAAAAATTAATAAATTTATCCTGAAACCCACCCAACTTGAACACAATGTTGTTATATTTGTGTCCTTTTAGATAGGTTCCACTGTATCTACATTTCAGTGCTGTTATATTCGGTATAGTGTCTGACAGAATTGGTCGGCGGAAACCTATAGTTGTCGGTGCCGGTATGTATTTTTTTATCAGAACGAGATTTGTATTGGCCGCTACCTACTGATTGATAACAATGTCATATCAGCCATGGACCTGATACCAATATCTGGGTTACAATGAATTGAAAGCTGGTGTTTCATTAGTCGAATGGCGTCACGTGATGTTACCGAATGACGTCAGTGTACTGACGCAACGTAAACAAGTTTGCATTCTTTTCAACGAAAACCACGTTACAATATCGCTCAGTCTGTAGTGTTAAATGAGACCTGATAAATAGAATACAATGCTAGTGTCTAGATATCAAGTTTATCAGGCTCGGCTCGGAAACGGTAGGAATTCCGAGGTGAACCTCGGAATTCCTCGGAATTCATATGCGTTTCATAGCCTTGTTATACAAGTTTATCGGGCTCGGCTCGGAAACGGTAGGAATTCCGAGGCGAGCCTCGGAATTCCTACGCATTTCATAGCCTTGCCTGACATTTAAGACATGTACACTAGCCTGGTATTCTCTATGTATTGGCCCTTATTACTTGTATTTCTATATCGACCCCTTTACGGAAACAAAATATATAATTTTATTATATACCTACCCATGAAATACATAGTTATACGATGTAAATAAAAGTCATATGTTCTCATCGATGAAATAAACAACTTCCGGTGAAAATACGACTACTTTCGCTATCTATATTCACAACGCGCATCTGCAGTGCCGAGTGCAAATAGGCTGCAAATACACATTCATTACTGTATACAGTCTAAAAAACTGCTAATTTCCATGGATCGGTATATAATAAATAGAATATCCATATTTTTGCAACGAATATGACATATATGTTCATCTCGTGGTGTGAAATGTCCATATTTCACACCACTCGATGGACATACAATGTATATGTCGTATTCGTTGCAAAAATATGAATATCCTCTGAATTGTTGCATGCTGTTTTATTTTCAAAAACTATGTGTTGGGTAAGGTAGCAGTCATCTTAGATCAATGGTCATAAAACAATTTGTTGAAATAAAATGATTTTTTTATCATTCTTTAACTCTTTGCATGCTGGGAAACTTGTGGGCTATAAATAGTTCAAAACTAGCGGACAAGAATTCATCATATTTTCTTGTATTTCTCTCCGTAAATATCATGAATATGTCTTGGAATTTCATTAGAATTGAGTCCTGAGGACTCAATTCTAATGAAATTTCAAGACATATTTACAGAGAGAAATAAAACATATACTCATAATTCGTTTGGCGGATATTTCCACCGCTAGCATGCAAAGAGTTAAAGCACTAGCCGAGTGTCATATACATGTACAGAAAATAGTCTACAATGGAAACTTCTGTTTAAGTGTGGTATATGATATATTTTGACAGAGCTGTAGATAAGGTGCGTATTGGCGTATTTTACGCACTTATTTTAGCCGAATACGCACTGATTATCAAAAGTGGGAGTACAAAATACTCACACAAATGTGAAAATATGCATTGATTTTCAAATTGAGTAGTGAAAATACTGTAATAAAGTTGAACATTTACTAAGTTGAGCTGCAAAAAGCAAATAATGTAGCAAACAATGAGTACTTTTCCTATACCTGTACACTTATAGAGACAAATATATAGCTGTGACTGGAGAAATCAGGCTTATGGGATTTGTGACCAGTGTAGTTCCTGATCAAATACATGTAGTACACTCCACTAGCCTCATAATGATCTATATTGCTTGTTGGAAGCATGGTAGGTGTTTTATTCATCAAATGGAGAACAGTGCAGATCCTGATCAGACTGCGGATGCACAGGCTGATCTGGATCTACACTGGTCGCAAAACCCAAAAGGCCTATTTCTCCAGTTACAGTCACATATGATCTGCACTGTTTATCAGTTTCTGTTGGTACTTAAAATGTCTGTCTTTATTTCAGCGGCCATAATGGGGTTGAGCATGAGTATACTGGTTGTGATAAGGGGCCAAAATGCTTTCTACATCGCTATTGGAGTGGCATTTATATTTGGTAAGTCACCATCAATAAAGTTTGTTTGTTTGTTTGTTTGTTGGGGTTTAACAGCCTATCAACAGCTAAGGTCATTTAAGGCCGGGTCAATGGGCTTAGTACTAAATCCCATATATGACTTGTACAAGAACATGTACATGTTCAAGTACATGTACAAATGGGGGGAAAATCCCAGTCAGAACTGAATATTTACAATAAAAACAATATACATTCAGCCCTGAAATGAGAATAATCCTGATCTGATGCCAGTTCCTCTCCACACCATAATCACATAAATATGTACATAACGTTTCAAGCCAATCATTGATGATAAATGTCAGTCATTTGACCATGACCTTGGACATGAGGGGAGTGCTTCACCTAACACGTTTTCTCTAGTGGTCTAATTGACATATTTATTACACTGATAAATCACAGGTTGAAGTAACTGACCGAGGTCTATAGGCTAGCAACCACCAATTAGTTTTACTATACAACTTAACCGATTCCTCCAAATATGGCCATTCTCTCACACTTTCACTATTCGTATGGATGCTGTGGAACCTACCTTTTCATAACCTGCAACCTGTCTGCACCGGATTTTCACTAATTAAACAATATGTTCACTTACTCCTAAGAAAGAAAAAATCAACCTTGTCCAGTCCGCCATATTGTTTATCATCACAATGTCATGTGACGTAGTGTTCACATCACGTGACAAGCAGGCTCAGTAATTTCTTTTAAATGCTAGAAATGTGCTGGAAACTGGTGTTAAAAACACCCCAACATGTTTCTCAAGTAAAATTGGGCTGTAATGGATCAAAGCATCAAGCCTAAAAGCATCAATAAATGAAGAAAAAAAAAGCTAAATTTTGTTTTACCCCCTCCATATAATTTAGTATACTGAATTATATGGAGGGGGTAAAAAAAATTTAGCTTTTTTTTTCTTCATTTACAATGTATTGATGCTTTTAGGCATATTTAATGTATTTATAGACCTCGGTCCGTTACTTCAACCTGTGTGATAAATCATATGAAATCATCACTCCTGTATGATCCTCTATTTAATAGTATAAAATTATAAATCGATGACAATGTACAATAGACCTCTATAGCAGTGTTTGCAAACAGTGTAGATCCATATGAGCCGTCTCCTCAGGATCTGGGGGCCGTTTCATTAAACTTCAGACGACTAAAATGTTCAAAAGTGCAAAATTATGGTAGTCTGTAAATTTCACATTTAACAATGTTTTCTTGTAAACAATTATTGGACTTACATTTATTGAACATAGGCTGCATATGCTCAATGTATGTAAATCCAACAATTGAAATTTCCAGACGATCTTAAATTTTCACTTAATACAAACATTTTAGTCGTACGAAGTTGAGTGAAACGGCCCCTAGCACTTTTGGCATGTAATATTCATGTTACAGAGCAAAAAACACCCCTTATAACTGGACTAGTCTGAAAATCATATGGTGACAATTGGATGGATTGGTCGGGAATATTAACATAATAATTCAGTCCAGTTATTTAGGATTGAATGTGTTAACCGAGACAATGATGAATTAAATTGTGTTGTCTGCTGTTTATTTTCTATTATCCATTTTTCTCATCCAAAACATGGTTGGACAGCACTTTAGAATCATTTCCAATGGAAATGATTCTCAAGTGCTGTCAAACCATGTGGAAATGATTCTAACCATGTATTGAGAAAGAACGCAAATATAAAACAACAGCAGACAACAATTTTCGTTCCCAGCATTCAAAGGGTTAATGCTATCTAAGGTTGAAATTATCTAAATTGATGATGACACTCAATCTCCTCACCTTCCAGGTATCGGATTCGGGTCGTTCCAGTCGGTGGACTTCGCCCTGGTGATGGACGTGCTGCCCCAGGATAAAGAGAAGGCGAAGGACATCGCCGTGTGGCACCAGGCGCTGATCCTACCCAACGCCCTCGCCACGCCCATCGGGGGCCTCATACTCGACTACTTCCAGAGCGTGGATTGTGAACTCGGACTCGGCTATATCATACTGTTCGCGGTGACGGCCGTGTATTTCTGTCTCAGCGCCATGTTTGTGATGAAGATACGGAGGTCTAGATAGGTGATGTGAAGGTTGGGTTGGCGCAGAGGCAATTAATTTTCAGATTCTAAGATTTACACACACCCCTTATATAAATAGCGGATTTATTTATTTGTAGATTTTTATTTATAAAAACATACACACACACACATGCACAAATTAGCGTTGTTGTTTTTTTTGCATGTAGGTCTTATATGAATGATAATTTAATAAACGTTTATTATACAAGTTTACTCATTTTCATAAGCAATGAGGCTATGCCAGGCAATTTATTACATAAGTACATCATCATACACTGAAGATGTGCTGATCACAAAATATGTTTTTTCTTTAGCGGTCTCATATACATATTTATTGGACTAATAATTCCAGCACAAAAATATTTACACAATTCCCTAACATTTCATTGGTCCGTTGCAAGTCTCCGTCCAAAATTTATATCCCAGTAAACTCCCACGCCAAACTACTTTCCGTAACCGTGAGGCGCAGTTAAAATAATTCTTAAGAAAACGGAAAATAAACACATTTTCTTGATGAATTTATTTCAAATGCTGGAATTATAGGGAATGAATGGCCTTTTTGTGGAATTTATCGGGGATATAAACTTGGAAAAGTCGCGGGAATACTGGACGAGGCCTTCCGGCCTTCGTCCAGTATTCCCGCGACTTTTCCAAGTTTATACCCCGATAAATTCCACAAAAAGGCCATTCATTCCTATAATAAAAAATATGTTTTTTCTTTAGCGGTCTCATATACATATTTATTGGACTAGAGTATCATGATTTGAATACACTCTGTTATTACACATGAAAACCAACCAAATTATCTTTTCGCAACAGGGCGATCGCTGGCGAGTGTCTCACCCACTAAACAAGGCAATCACCATGAAGGTCAATGTCACCAAGGTCACAATATGAGAAAGTCCAAAATTATTGATACAAAGGCATTACACCAATTTAAATGAAACAATTTCCTCCCACCAGCTCCATTTTAATCCAAAATTTGGATAGAATCTGCTAATTAATATTCTATGGCCTCATGAGTTGCCACCTGCAATAGTGCAATATACGTGTTGATATTGATATCTGGATAAGTATCAAGGTGCATGATCACGTGGTTACAACAACAACAACGTCGCCAACTCCAAAGTAAGTATTATTTGATATTTTCCTTAATATGCAACAGATTTTGATGAAATATGGCGCAGCAAACGCGTCTTCGTGAGCTGCATTTGGTGGTCTATGGAGTTTGGCACAGACGTATGTCGTTTTTGCGAAGAATCCACACCCGACACGGAAATCGATTCTTCGCAAAAACGACAGAAGTTTGTGCGAAAATACAGAGACCACCAAATGCAGCTCATGAATACGCGTTTGCTGTGCCATATTTCATCAAAATCCGTTACGTAATAAGGACACTATACAAGAATACGTACTTTGAATACGTACCACGTGATCATACACCTTGAGTATGGTCAATATTGTGTCGGCATGTCGGAATAGCAGCCACCTTACTTCTGACATTAGTTTGTTGCCCAACAACAAATGTGTCTGTGACTGGAGAAATGGAGCTTATGGCCTTAGTGGCCTGTCAAGCTTCAGGGGGCCGTTTCACTAAACTTTGTACGATTAAATGTTCGTAAGTGTAAAATTATGAATAAAATTTCACATTAACAATGTTTATGGCCTTAATGGCCTGTCTAGCTTCAGGGGGCCGTTTCACTAAACTTCGTACGATTAAATGTTCTTGTAAACAATTATTGTATTTACATTTATTGAGCATAGGCTGCATATGCAGCCTATGCTTAATAAATGTAAATCCATCAATTGATATTTCCAGACGATCCTAAATTTGCACTTACTAACATTTTAGTTGTACAAAGTTTAGTGAAACGGGCCCCAGATCTTCTAGCGGGCCTCTTGTTGTTAAAAGCTACCTAATGATGTACGCGACCAGCATAGCTCAAAGGGCTAAAGTCTCGAGATATCTACATCCAGTCACTCCAGTATCGAGATGTCGATATCCAGTCACTCAAGTATCGAGATATCAGATATCTGAAAAAAATTACACAATTACATTTTGACGTGTGAATTGTAAGATAAAAAGTGCACGGTGTATTAACTCAATTTGATCTTGGACATACAATGCAGGGCTCCAGATAAGGAATTAGTAATTGAGTATTGTCACTCCATCATTTCTGAAGCAATTGGGTATTTCAAAATGTTAATTGGGTAAAATAAACTCACACTACTGTTTACACACCAACAGAAAGCAATTATTGAATAGTTTGCTTCGAAATGAAAACATGTCTTGGCATTTCATTAGAATTGTCTCCTTGGATACCAAGATATGTTTTCATGGAAAATAAGAAAAATATGCTATATTTGTGGTCTGATTATTGTTTTCTGCAGCATGATAAAGATACCACAAACTTTGTATTGCTTTTTGATACTCACTACTCGTTTTTGGCAATTTTAATTGGGTATTTAAGCAAATACGCAGCTTATCTGGAGCTCTGAATACAATGCAGCATATTTAGATATTATGTAATCAGATCATTTGAATTGTAATCTCGAAATCAGAACAGGCTGCTCAGGCTCAGCCAATGAAATAGCTTGATATTTAGCATGAGACTTGAGTGCATGTTTGAAATCATGTTTGATCATGTTTCACCTGCTGCATAGGGGGGAAAATCACAAAATCAGAATGGAATATTTACATCGAGAAAAAATATATTCAGCCCCGAAAGGACTTACGAGTAATCGTAATACTCACATAAGGGCAGGGCTGTAGCCACGTTGAGGCGAACCGAGGCAGTTGCCTCGGTAGAAATTTTGCCGATTTTTTGTTTACAATGTGGGTCGCGCTACACGCTCCCACTGGATACACGTTTCATAAGATTTGCCTCGGTAGATTTTTACCTCTGGCTACGTCCCTGAAGGGGTATAACGAGATTTAACTGTCACATACAAGAATGCCAAAGACGTATGTGAGGGCCAAACCAGGGGCCCGTTTCACTAAACTTCTTACGATAAGAAATTATACTTTGTTACAAAAGTATACTTTGCAATGTTGGTGAAATCGGCTACAGTTAGCCAGCAAATGCAACCCAGATATAACGTGGCTTATAGAGTAGCGACTCACTATACTTGTAGCTGTTGATCAGTTAGTCCAGCAAATGCAGCCTGATATAACGTGGCTTATAGAATAGTGACTCACTATACTTGTACCTGCTTATCAGTTAGCCAGCATATGCAGCCTAACATAACGTGGCTGATAGAATAGTGACTTACTATACTTGTACCTGCTTATCAGTTATCCAGCATATGCAGCCTAACATAACATGGCTTATAGAATAGTGACTTACTATACTTGTACCTGCTTATCAGTTATCCAGCATATGCAGCCTAACATAACGTGGCTTATAGAATAGTGACTTACTATACTTGTACCTGCTTATCAGTTATCCAGCATATGCAGCCTAACATAACGTGGCTTATAGAGTAGTGACTCACTATACTTATAGCTGTTGATCAGTTAGCCCAACAAATGCAGCCTGAAATAAAACGTGGCTTATGGAGTAGTTGCTCACTATAATTGTAGCTGTTGATCAGTTAGGCCAACAAATACAGCCTGATATAACGTGGCTTATGGAGTAGCTACTAACTATAATGTTACCTTCTGATCAGTTAGCCAGCAAATGCAGCCTGATATAATGTGGCTTATGGAGGTGTAATTCACTATAATTGTAAAGTGGTATAGGAGTGAAATGGATGAAAACATATCAAATAACTTTCAAAAGTAATATAATTATGTACTTTGTTGTCATATTAGGAATATTACCCATGTCCGTCAAATGTTCGCATCCATTTCCAGAACATTTTCAGAAAAAAAAAGTTTGTTCTGTTACTGTATACTATATGGTACATCGAGTTGCCATCTACACCATCTTTGTATGTACAGCCATCTTACAGTTTCATCACTTTGACCGTTTGACACATACAGCAAATAATATGACAGAAAAAGTATTACAAGGTGGAGCAATACATTATAGACAGATATGACAACAGCGTGCTATAAATATTATGCCGGAAAGTTATACAACAGGTTACGGTCATGTAAGGCCTGGCCAACTGGTTCAATCCCATATTCAACATTCTGCATTGTGGGTTGTGGGGGGGGGGGTGTGTGTGGGGGAGGGGGAAATCCCAAAATCAGAACGAAATATTTACATCGAAAAAATGTATATTCAGCCCTGAAATTAGAATAACCCGGTCTGGTTCCATACCACACCAAAGTCACTTGGCCACTTCCCCTAAAAGTAATAGGAAATCAGACATATGACGTTGCACAAACTTGTTTTTAAGGGTATGTCAAATTATTTGTGGTATGTGTCAAACGCCACAAGAGGTAAAATTACTGATGGATTGCATATACTAAGATGGCCAATATAGCAACTCCATGCCCCGCATAGTATACAGTACAAGCTAAAGCAAATAAAAATCACAGTTGAGATCGTCAAAGATTCGAGCACTTGAAACTTTGCAGACACTGGTTACCCTGTGCTACCTGGCGAAGGGCGAGTTCTACTCCGAGGCTGGCGACATCCACGGTGTCTCTAGGAGTTCGGTTTCTCGGTGTATTAATGATGTTGTCTCAGTCATCAATAATCGACTGGACAACATCAGTTTTCCAACCGAGGAACAAGACCTGTAGCCCATTTCATCAACATTGCAAAGTATACTTTTCTAGCAAAGTATACTTTGAGGGAGTAATCATTTATTTTTCCCGAAATTCATTATTTCATATAGAACTAACGACTGCATATATTTGATGATTAAAAGTATGCAGAATTATTATACTGAATTTATTACATTATCACAGCCAAAATGGCTGTGATAATGTAATAAATTCAGTATAATAAAAATTAATAAATTTATCCTAAAATTGAAAATTTGTCCCTCAAAGTATACTTTGCTCGAAAAGTATACTTTGCAATGTTGGTGAAATAGGCTACTGGCCAACTGTAAAAAAGGCCTTTTACAGTGTGGCCTAGGATTCCGAACACCCTGGGCGCCGTGGATGAGACACTCAATGTCAGTCCAATTCACTTTCCTGGTTGTCAACATGCTGGACTAAGGAAGTTTATTTGACAGCTGTCGTCTGGTTGTCAAAGCCGGACCGGAAGTTTACATTCAAAGGGCTTGATAGATTTCCAATGCTGAAGAATTCTTAAGAAGTTTGTGCCTTAAGAAAGTTCGCACGAACATGTTAGTGAAACGCACGTAAGAAGTTCGCAAGAAGTTTGTACGAAAAGTATCGTAGACGTAAGAAAGTTTGTAGCGTAAGAATTTTAGTGAAACGGGCCCCAGGTCTCCAGTCGAGGTTCCTGTAAGCATGAACCCTGATCGTTAAATTACCCATCGCATTCTCCCACCTGCCACCCACCTAATAAATAGTATAGATCCATATCAAGTTGAATGAGTGTGCTGTGCAGAGCAGGAGCTACACTGGTCACAAATGTCACAAAAGTCCCATCTCGGGTTGCAGGAGGGTGCTAACTTATCAGGGTCTAGACTGGTCACAAATGTGACAAAAGCCCCATTTCTAGCGACACATATCAGGCTGTAGAATGTGCTAGCCTGGCTACAAATGTCATCAACCCAATGTCTCCATTCTCAATGTAGAGAACCATATATTTAGCCAAAAGTTTTTCCAATAATTTCTTTAATTCTCATCAGAAGTATATGTTGTGACCACTCATTTGAACCGTCTTGTCGAGACGGTTCAAATGAGTGGTCACAACATATAGTAAGTTGAGGAATTAAAAAGAAAATAGAAAAAAAAATATTGCAAACGTCTAAAAGCGTATTTCGAATGCAATGTGTTAACCAGAAAAGGAATAGTTTTGTAATTTGTTCTAAAAATGCCCACAAACAGTGAAAATCATGATGAGCCAGCTATCTAGATCTTCACTGTTTTCAAATATTATATTTTATTGATGTCTGTGTTCCTGAAAGGATTACATGTACTATAATTAATTATTCTAGTCATGCTTGCAATCTAGTCAATAGACATGTTTATTATATATCACCACTATGGTTTTAGTGGAGATGGTAAAATGAAATTCTTGTGGTACGGCCCATGGTCGAAAACATACAAATTAGGATCACAAAAACATTATAATAAGCTAAAAAATGTTGTTTTACTCCCTCCATATACTCCATTTTTTAGATTATTTATTTTCTTCATTTATTGATGCTTTTAGGCATATTTAATGTATTGATAGACCTCGGTCCGTTACTTCAACCTGTGCACCTGATGAGGTCTGTTGCACCGTTTTTCCTTGTTTGGCTATTAAACAAATTCGAAAAATATCCAAACTTAACCCTTAGACCGCTACTCACAACAATTGTCGTCTGCTGTTGATTTTATATCTTGCCTTATTTCTCAATAAAAACATGGTTTGACAGCACTTCAGAATCATTTCCAACGGAAATGATTCTGAAGTGCTGTCAAAGCATGTTGTAAATGATTCTAAAGTGCTGTCAAAGCATGTTTTTTTATGATAAAAATGGAAAATAGAAAATAAACAGCAGACGACAAAAAATTAAGATAGCAATGTAAGGGTCAAGTATTTATCACACTGTGTATGTGCCGTGAAACACGTTGCCGTGAAACATTTTTGATATCCAGTCAATACAATTTTTGCATTTTACAGCCATTTGTAGGTGTTGACGAGATAAATAGAATAGTAGGTTAGTGCCGTGAATGGGAACAAATATCTGGTGCGGCAGAGCCTCGCCCATCCCGTTTCCTGAGCCTTGCCAGATATTTTTTCCCATTCACACGGCACTAACCTACTATTCTCTATCTATTTTCCTTATTTCTCAACCAAAGTATATGTTGTGACCACTCATTTGAACCGTATCGGCGAGATGGTTCAAATGAGTGGTCACAACATATACTTCTGATGAGAAATAAAGAAATTCTTGAGCCTTGCCAGATATTTTTTCCCATTAATAATAAAGTCATCCACCCCAAATAATTTAATTTCATGATATTTTGCTAAATATTGAGTTGCCTATTGTAATTTTAGATGGGGGATATGAAGGTGTTGAAAAACAGAACATTTTGGAATTGACTCGACTAGCAACCTTGTCTGAAGTTACCCCCCTTGACCCTAATTGCGGAAAAGAAGTTAAATTTGAAAAATGGCACACAAATTATAAAGAAATCTATTTTAGTCCCCATAAAAATTAATAGTTGACGCAATTTCATGAAAATGTTTTTCGGCGTGGTAATGTTTTTATTATTTACGAAAAACAACCTAGTAAGTTTGCTATGTTTGGTATATCATTGGCCAAAAGCTGGTCAACAAGAAAATGTGGATCAGACAGTGGACAGTTTTACAAAATTTGGTGAAATATTGATTTTATTGCGAAAAAACAATTTCCCCCATATTAAATCCCCATAGACATCATCTATGGGGATTTAACATGGGAAATTTTTAGAATTTCAGAAATACTGGACCGATTTTCAAAATTTAACTTTTGTTTTCTTAGTTAGATCATTTCCAAGCTATCTAGCCAGATTTTAGAGCCAATTTCCATTTTTTTTTTGACAGTTTTACATGTTAATTGGACACGGGAGAAGGACTCCATAGAGATAGAGATTTTCTGAATTCTAAGTCCGATTTATATTTCATTGGAGGACTCAGAATTAGAGCTCAGAAAATGGTCCATTCAAAACAGTTACCAACCACATCCAGACTAAACATTGGTTTTGTTTGTTTGTTTATTGGTGTTTAATGGCCTATCAACAGCTAAGGTCATGTAAACGGGTTTGATGATTCCGGTTTAACCCGCTGCATTTGCATAGAGAAAAAATATATTCAGCCCTGAAATGAGAATAACCTAACCTGGTGGCAGGTCCATACCACACCAAGTCACTTGGCCCCTTCCCCTAAAATAGGATTACGAATACCGTAATCATAATACTCACATAAGGGGTATAACCAGATTCAACAGTCACATACCAAATGCCAAAAACATATGTGAGGGCCAAACCAGGTCTTCAGTCGGAATTCCGGTAAGGATGAACCTCGATCGTTAAATTATCCATCGCATGCTGCCACCCACACTAAACATTGCATGTATAGTCTATAGAAGTGCATGAGTGGCGTTGTCAGAGTTTAACTGTTTTGAAGAAGCCATTTTCAAGGTCCTAGGCAGAGCTCCAGATAAGCTGCGTACTGGTGTATTTTACGCAATTATTTTAGCTGAATACGCATTGATTATCAAAAGTGAGAGTACAAAATACGCACAGCAATGTGAAAATACGGATTGATTTTCAAATTTAGTAGTGAAAATACTGTCAGTGAGCTGCAAAAAGCAAAACAGTGTTTGCTTTTTGCAGCTCAAATAAGTGAATGTTTAAATTTGTTATATTTTTTATCATTTGTTCTCTATTTAATAATGAGTGAGTGAGTGAATAGGGTTTAACGTCCGCTTTTCTGACATAGAGGTACAAGCCTCAGGGAGTCTACACGCAGACGGGTCAACGGGGTCGTGTCCCGTATCCACCTGTCCGAGGGGGGTAAATCCCAACTTCAGAACTCAATATTTACAATCAAAATATATATTCAGTCCTGAAATTAGAACAACCTGATCTGGTGCCAGGCCCTCGCCACACCAGCATCATTTATCCCATCCCCTAAAAGTAATAGGATTAGCGCTAATCTTACTTTTATATATGGGGCATAGCCTGACTCAACTCTCACGTACAAGAAAGCCAAAAATGTACATGAGGGCCAAATCCGGTATAGTGGGTACCGGAAAGTATGAACCCAATCGTTAAGCCAGTTTAGTCGCCTTTTACGACAAGCAATGGCTACTGCAGCACTATTCTCAGGATCAGTTGATCCCGCCCCGGTGCCTGCACGGGGCCTATTTAATAATGAAGAAAATCAATAACCCATTTGTAAAAGTAAAATACACAATGATTTTGAAATCAGGGGTTATGGTACGCTTTAGACACAAAGCTTATCTGGAGCTCTGTAGCCTATTTCATCAACATTGCAAAGTATACTTATCTAGCAAAGTATACTTTGAGGGAGTAATCATTGATTTTCCCAAAATGCATTATTTCATATAGAACTAACCACTGCACATATTTGATGAATTAAAACTATGCAGAATTATTATACTGAATTGATTACATTATCACAGCCAAAATGGCTGTGATAATGTAATAAATTCAGTATAATAAAAATTAATACATTTATCTTAAAATTGAAAATTTCTCCCTCAAAGTATACTTTGCTAGGAAAGTATACTTTGCAATGTTGGTGAAATAGGCTACTGGTCATAGGGCCAAGTTTCACCTGTGAATATTGCATGTTCTTAATTGTAGATGTGATGATTTCACTTATAATACCATTGTTGTATTTTCACCATCATCATTCAATAAATGTAATAAAGTTGCATTAACTTTCCATGCAGTAGTTGCTATATGTATTATTATTAACCCTTCAACATGTTTTGACAGCACTTCAGAATCATTTACAATGGAAATGATTCTGAAGTGCTGTCAAAGCATGTTGTAAATTATTCTAAAGCATGTTTTTGATGATAAAAATAGAAAATAAATAGCGGACGACAAAAAAATTAAGATAGCGGTCTAAGGGTTAATTATTATTTCCCACCCCACAGCCTACATATGCAAACACTGTAAATCCAGATTAGCCTGCGCTTAATGATCTGGCTCATTAGAAGCTACAGTGTCTAGCAATATTTTTCAAATTGATAAAACATAAAGAGTGCCAGTCACAATATACTGTACACCTGTTTGAGGCTCAGTGAAGTGGAAAAAGAGGTCAATGTCCTTTCTAATGCACTCTATAAATATCACGCAATCTGATTGGCTGATGGTCATACATTACAGGTATACCATTGTTGATGAACGGTCGCAAATTATTTCAATATGTATTCCTACGCCAGTAGTAAAGGAGTGCATTAGAAATAGGTTAACCGCATTGTAATTTTGAAATTTGCGGCGTATATCAGAAAATGACAGGTCGGAAAACATGTTTAATGGCTCCGCTAGCGCGTCGCCATTAAACAGATTTCCCGACCTATCATATTCTGATATACGCCGCAAATTTGAAAATGACAATACAGTTAACCCTATATTGAAGGCCATGTGTTTCATAATGGTATGCTGATCATAGTGTGAAAATATAGTGGCTGTAGAACAAAAAGTACTGATGATAGAAGCTTTGACCAACTAGAAAATGGCAGTGTACAAATGCCGTAAAACTGTCGTAAAAAAACATTTTCTGATTATGATACACTGGTAGTGCAAACATTAGTTCTACAACATCTGTTTGGTGCATATTACATAGGTCGTCATATACTGTGATGAAATATGTATTGAAGGGGTCAGTGGAAGAAGGGGGCTAACTCCCTCAGGGCTACCACATTTATTTTTAAGGTAAAGCATGGGTGAGTCGGCGTTACTGGAGCATAAAAATATTAATACGCACCATTGGAATTATAACTTTACAGATATACATGTACATTACATAATGTAACTTGGAAATATCACTAAAACAGCTCATCGTATTTCAGCATCTTTTTATTCGCTTGGATTGATAAACCCAAGTTGAACACGAATCAAGGAAACGGTAATAAATTCATTATGCTGTAGTAAACATACAAAATAATCTACAAAATTCAATAAAAACATGTATTGGCAGGACGTGAGTATTCTCATATGCTGACAAAACATGTTTTTTATCAAGAAAAATGTAAAATAAATTAAAAACCCTTTGAATGCGGGAAATTAATATTTTTGTCTGCTGATCTACAAAAAAAACAAAAACAAATTGAGAAAACAACTAACAAATGGCAAATTTAATTCAGCAATGTGATTTGATTTGATTCAAAATTAAATTTGCCATTTGTTTTCTTTTTTGCCATTTGTTTTTTTTTTCAGTATTAAAATGTGAATGCATGATTCACTGTCGGGTTAAATACCAAACAGCATAGACCCTGATTAAACTGCAGACGTACATGCTTGTCTGGGGGCTACACTGGTCACCAATAAGCCACGCCTCATACTCCACAAACGAAACTCATACTTTTGTGATTTTTTTGTTTAACCCTTTCCCTGATAGAAACTCCTTTTCATGCCTCTGCAGAAGATGTCTTTAGAAAACATTGTGGGAAAAGGAGAAATTGCTTGTAACAAGCAATTTCTCCTTTTCCCACAATGTTTTCTACTCTATCAGATAATTTAACCATCATTTGACCCAGCATTTGATTCTTTTATTCAGATGTTTTCGATTTGGAAGAGTCGAAATATCGTAAAA
The DNA here is from genome assembly GCA_029237695.1 of Conchocele bisecta. NCBI lineage: Eukaryota > Metazoa > Mollusca > Bivalvia > Lucinida > Thyasiridae > Conchocele > Conchocele bisecta. The sequence goes on along the minus strand of CM055267.1, from coordinate 112,655,347 downwards.
CAGGGAACGGGTTAATATTAATATTTTACAAATATTCATGTTTGAATGATTAGATACTTTATTAAGTAATCCTTGCAATGATGTTGATTTTCAAATTTTCTCATTACAAACATGGTTTTTGACAACATTTAGAATCATTTTATAATGGAAATGATTCTGAAGTGCTGTCAAAACATGGTTTTACTGAGAAAGAAGACAAAATACAAAACAACAGCAGACGAAGTATTAAAAAATTTCAGCTTATTCCATTTTTGTTTTAATTTCCAGGGCCCGGTTGTTCAAAACATCCGTTAGCTTAACGTACTGTTAAATCCTTAACTGAATGGTTGAGATTTTAACCATTCAGTTAAGGATTTAAAACAGAGATTTTAACCATTCACTTAAGGATTTAACAGTCCGTTAAGCTAACAGACGTTTTGAACAACCGGGCCCAGGTGCATTATTTCAATCTGGAGTGAGGTTTGGTGACTTTGAGGTCCTCTGTGCGAGTAGTATAGTACCAGTAATCACCTTGGTAACTGTCTGAGTAACATGACAAACAGTAATAAGTTCATTATGCTGTTGTATACAATAGAATTTAAAAACACAAATACATTTGTAAGACACAGGTGAAAACTCGGACCTACGACCCAGTAAATGACTCATTTGAAAAACGCTACCCCACCCACCCATTTCCGTACACAATACAGTATAGCCTATACAGATTAGTGTACGGAAATGGGTGGGTGGGGTAACATTTTTCAAATCAGCCATTTATTGGCTCCTAGGTCCGCGTCTTCCACCTGTGAGGTAATATACGCAATGTAAATCACTGTGGACGGAATACAAGACCTTATTAGGCATTATTATGATGATTCAAAAATAGTGTCTCAACAGCGAGTCAACATAGACGTGTGAAAATGATAAATTATGCAACTGTATGACATAGATGTTATTTAGGAGGTCATGTTTCAATACATCAGGGCTCCAGATAAGGAATTAGTAATTGAGTATTGTCACTCCATCATTTCTTAAGCAATTGGGTACCGGTATTTCAAAATTTTAATCGGGTGAAATAAAATCACACTACTGTTTACATACAGACAGCAATTGTTAAATATTGCTTCGAAATGAAAACATGTCTTGGCATTTCATTAGAATTGTCTCCTTGGAGACAATTCTAATGAAATACCAAGATGTGTTTTCATGGAAAATAAGAAAAATATGCTATATTTGTGGTCTGTTTATTGTTTTCTGCAGCATGATAAAGGTACCACAAATTTCTTTATTGCTTTTTGATACTCGCTACTTCTGATTTCAATTGGGTTTTGGCAATTTTAATTGGGTATTTAAGCAAATACGCAGCTTATCTGGAGCTCTGATACATGTATCTTACTCATATTATGCAACATTATAGGCACAATGATACTGTTGTATACATCAAATGTTTGGAAATTACAAGCAAAAGACAACCAACCCATGATTCTCGCCAAAAACAACTACCATAACTAAAGTACATTCTATGGGAAAGACTGTATACATTTTGAAATTGTCGACCATGTTTATAAATATTTGCTTCATGTGTAATAGTCAGTGTATGGAGATCTCGGCAACAAATTTTCACTATGTTTAACGTCTGTTTGATTGATTGATTTAATAGGGTTTTACATCCGTGACATACAGATGGGAACATATATATTATAATCATGAATTTGAACCACCCTGAGATGATAACATTTGTGGCCATGAAACGTGATTGGTTTGCTTATAGATATCCACAGTGGAACCTCTCTAAACCGGACACCCCGGGACGTCCCCAGGGTGTCCGGTTTAGAGAGGCTCCACTGTAATTAAGCACTCCATGAACAGTTTTTGCTACTTACAATCATGAACAGACACGACAATAACTGAACAGTGAAACCCATCTAAATTAAACACAATGGGGTCACCAGGGTGTCCGGTTTAGAGGGTCTCTACTGTATATCATTGTTACCACATGTATTATTTTAAAAAAAAACGATATTCACATTCCATCTATGGTCTAACCCACAAACCTTGATACTCTAGAATGTTATTGATACTCCAAGGAAATTATATGCACACTGGTAATGTATGCCCAGTCAATTACAAAGAAAACTCACCAAACAGATATACAACATTAACCCTTAGACCGCTACTCACAATTGTCGTCTACTGTTGCTTTCATATCTTGCCTTATTTCTCAATAAAAACCTGGTTTGACAGCACTTCAGAATCATTTCCAATGGAAATGATTCTGAAGTGCTGTCAAACCATGTTGTAAATTATTCTAAAGTGCTGTCAAACCATGTTTTTGATGATAAAAAGGGAAAATAAACAGCAGACGACAAAACAAATAAGATAGCGGTCTAAGTGTTAAACATACAAGGTGCATCACCACGTGGTTACAACAACAACAACGTCGCCCACTCCAAAGTAAGTTAAACATACATGAAACTACTGTACAAAAGCACATATAAGCTGGAAGATATGGAAAATTCTGACCGTTTGCTTTTTTATTAGTTTTTCATCAAACAATTACATTGTATATGTTTTGATATGCAGCCTATGCTCAATAAATGTAAATCCAATAATTGTTTACACGAAAACCTGGTTAATGTGAAATTTACACTCATAATTTTGCACTTACATGTACGAGCATTTTCATCGTACAAATTGTAGTGAAACGGCCCCCAGGAGTCCTTGTAAAATCAAGCATTCAGATTATTCCATAGGCAGAATATACCCAACAAAAAAGAAACGTGCACACAACTATTTTCAAATACCTGAATTTGTATAATCTTTCCGTAATTAAAGTAGATGAAAACAGTATTCTTTTTATGTTAACGTTATCAAGATTTTTTGAAAACAAAAATAATATAAAAATAAAAATGTGTTTTCATCATGGCCCTGTGTAAAGTGGTTTAGTTGAAGATACATGATGAGACTAGTACTGCTGGGTTGTTTCAATTTTCACCGATATCAGTACATAAGTATCAGGTTTTCTATCTTGTTGTACCTATATGGTTGAACATAGAAACAACCCAGTATTGTTCTAGTATTGTCCACAGGTTGAAGTAATGGACCGAGGTCTATAAATACATTAAATATGCCTAAAAGCATCCATAAATGAAAAAAAAAAAAGCTTTTTTTTTTTTCATTTATGGATGCTTTTAGGCATATAAAATGTATTTATAGACCTCGGTCCGTTACTTCAACCTGTGGTATTGTCATATATCTTCAACTAACCGACTTTACCGTCAAGATGAAAACACGGTTTTATTTTTTATAGTAATTTTTCAAGAAATCCTGATATGCCCTATTAAAGTCAAACAACTTAGTTCCCGATTTCGAAAACGGAAAACGCAGTGATACAAAAACGGTTAATACGTTTCCTATGTAAACACTGTGAATGCGCAGTAAAGAAAAAATGGAGAAATGCACAGAAACCACAATACTGATTTTCTGGTAAACGTGTAAACTTGGAACAAAAACAGACATTAGTGTATAGGGTATATTAGTTGTAAATGAAAATACCCTTTACATTTTTGTCAGGTATAGTCAAATACTGTAAATGCAATTCAAATGAAAATAAATGCTGTAAGGTTCAGATCATGAGATGCATAATAATGAAAATACTATCTGTAAGTGTAAATAATACTACTACATGTACATACAAAACATGATAACAAAATAAATACTGAATTCATCACTGGTGAAACACGGACGGTGCCAAATCACAACTGGCAAGTATAGTATGAACTTGAACAAATGTTTATTACATTCATATTAAGGTCTTCCTACATACTTGGAGAATTACGAGTAACTATTGTTACAGCTACCTCTGGCACATCGTCAGTGTTAGAATTGACGGAATTTATCCGTTTTACGCCACGTTTTGGGTTTTAGGCAATTTTAATTGGGTATTTAAGCAAATATGCAGCTTATCTGGAGCTTTGTCTAACTATTGTTTCAACATCGTAGTGTGTAGCATAAGACAACATAAACCCAAATTGTTTTGGATTAAAGCGACATATGTCACTTGACGACGGAAGTTCGTAACATCATACAGCGCTCCAGATAAGCTTTGTGTCTAAAGCGTACTACACCCCCTGATTTCAAGATCATTGCGTATTTTACTTTTACAAATGGATTATTGATTTTCGTCATTACTAAATAGGGAACAAATGATAAAAAAAAATTACAAATTTAAACATTCATTTATTTGAGTAGCAAAAAAAACAAATGTTTGCTTTTTGCAGCTCAACTATTAAAGTGAATTTTCAACTTTATGACAGTGTTTTCGCTACTGAATTTGAAAATCAATGCGTATTTTCACATTGCTGTGCGTATTGTGTTCTCCCACTTTTGATAATCAATGCGTATTCAGCTAAAATAATTGTGTAAAATACGCCCTAATCAGCTCTAATGGAGCTCTAATCAGTGTGTACTGTGTAGAATAAGTAGAATAAGACACACTGACCCGAATTGTTGTTTTGATGTTTTGGGTTAAAGAGACTCAAGTCACTTCAGGTCGGAAGTTCGTAATATCATGGTGAATAAAATAATACACATTAACCCTTCTACGCTATTTACAGAAAATGCCGTCTGCCGTTTTTCATTTTTGCTTTAATTCTTAACAAAAAACTGGTTTTGACAGCACATGAGAATCGTCTCCACTGGAGACGATTCTCATGTGCTGTCAGAACAGGTTTTTGTCGAGAAATATTGAAAATAAAACATTTCCAGCAGACGAGAACATTTAATTCAGAGTAGCAAGGGTTAACCCAACTCATTGTTTTGGGCTAAATACACATCAATTACTCCTGGACGGAAATTCGCAACATCACACTCGCTAGCATCGTGAGTTTCATCTAAGGCTGCACATTTTTAAGTTTCTGCCACCGTCGCCCACCGCCCACAGTCGCCCACCCAAACACGTGTCGATCGCCTGTACTGGGTGGTCAAACTTCACCTCTCCCAACACCTGCAGGTAAATATAATATGTTTGACAGGGAACTATCTGTGTATTGACGAAATACATGTATTTATCAGATAACCTGTCCTGTATCGACCGAATACGTACTGACTGATAACATATTGCTGTATCAGGCATTGACCTGCGTTACAAAGAAGTGAAAACTGATGTTCATTGGTCGGACGACGTCACGTGACGTTACTGAATGACGTCAGTGTAATGACGCAACGTAAACAAGTCTGCGTTCGGTCCATAGATAAAGACGTCATCCGTGGTCATTTTCGAGCATAAAATGTTACCTGATATTTAGAATACCAGGCTAGTGTCTTTTGATATCAAGTGTATCAGGCAAGGCTTAGGAAACTCAAGCCTCGGAATTGCTACCGTTTCCGAGCCGAGCCAAGTCTGCCCTCCCAAGTCAAACTGCAGTATCTGTTAAACTGCAGTATCTGCACTATGATGCTATGCTGACCCTGTGCAATCATCCCCAGGTGTGGATGATTGCACAGGGTCAGCATAGCAGGCATATACTGCAGTTTAACAGATACTGCAGCATGACTTGGGATGATTGCACAGGGTCAGCATAGCATCATAGTACAGATACTGCAGTTTAACAGATACTGCAGTTTGACTTGGGATGATTGCACAGGGTCAGCATAGCATCATAGTGCAGATACTGCAGTTTAAGAGATACTGCAGTTTAAGAGATACTGCAGTTTGACTTGGGAGGGCAGAAGTATTCTCTATATATCCTGACAAGGAATAAGAGGACACTAAACTGTGTACAGTGGAACCTCTCTAAACCGGACACCCTGGGAGGTCCCCAGGGTGTCCGGCTTAGAGAGGTTTTACTATAATTCTGAGTCATAGCTGTGTGCTATGTGATCACGAAACAGACATGATCACCTGAGATAAATGACCAAAAAATCATCAAAAATAAGAGATGTGTTTTCTTGGTGTCCGGTTTAGAGAGGTTACACTGTATGATAAAATGTGTGTAGAAATATATTTATACAGTGCATTCTCTCTACAACAGCCAGCCACTGAAAGACACAAAACTGCCTGTTGTAGAGAGGTGGCTGTTGTAGGGAGGTTAAATATATAGTGATTTGTCTGATTGGGATATCAACTATTGGCCCCAGAGAGGGGGTTGTTGTAGAGGTGGACGTTCGCTGAGGTTCAACTGTAAATTTACTTAACATATGAATGTGGTTCACTAGTGCTACCATTCATTATCCACAAATAGCGGTCAGTGCATATAAACAAATACGAAAAAAATAATATTTTTGCATTTGCATTTGCATTATTTATATGGCAGTAAAATTTGGGCAGGCTTCGTGAAACAGACAGTAAATATACATTATCCAACTCAGAAGTGTAATAAATAGGACATGCCGTCGTACACTTTTGAATGGAGAGAAAAAATACACTTGTGTCTGTTGGCGTCCGTGTAAAAAGCATGTCCGCTACGCTCACTCATTGTTTACATGGAAGCTGATACACTCGTGTATTTATTTAAGGCTGTTTATTGGTGTTTAACGGCATATCCACAGCTAAGGTCATTTAAGGCCGGGCCGACGGGTTCTATCCCGTATTTAACCTGCTGCATGTACAATAGAATATTCTCTATATGGTGGGTCATAACAACTCACATTTCCGGTTTCCGTGTTAATCGCCATTGCACTGTTTGTTCCGCTGCCCCCGGCAACCACGACATTATTATCACAGAACTGAGCCGCGTACAAATACGGCCCTTTGCCGTTTGTCGGGAAATCCACGTTCTTCGGCTTCGGCCCGTCCCTGCCACGGTTAGAGTAGTCGGCGCTGTAGTCCCAGATCTGTAACGCGTCCACGCCACGATGCGATCCCGTCAGGATCTTGCGCTTCTGTAAAAACATCAGCAGAGCTCCAGATAAGTTTGTGTGTAAAATAGATACTAAATTAATTGGTTTTATTATCAAACTACAACTTGTTGGTTGTTCGCTTTTCTAATTGAATGTCTCAGTGGAAGAAGGGGGCTAACTCCTTCATGGAGTTAGCACCCTTCTTCCACTGACACATTCAATTAATAATAACTTGAATGAGGTATATTTTATTTGAGGGGTCGGAACTGTAATCCAAGATCTGTAACGCGCCCACACACGGGCTTCTAAAATTTTCACTTTGTCGGTTCTGGACTCCGCAACTCTGTGATATCCTGTAATTGATTGGTTGTTGCTTGCTTGGTCGGTTGGTGGGTGGGAACTGATTGATTAATTATTTTTTACATTCCAAATAATAATTCGGACTGTCTCCAGGTTGTTCGGCATACATAGATTAAACAGTCTGTTGGAGAGCAGCCATCAGTTAGTGGCAGCTATTTCCCGAATGAAGCCAAACATGAAATAAAAATAGAAACTATTACTGTATGTGTTTCACATTTTTCTGCAGACTATCTTTTGGCTATTATAACAAATGAGTACGCTATTCATCGCCGGTTTAAAATTTGTGGTCAAACGGTCAAAAGAATATCAGGCTACTGTCTTTTGATATCAAGTTTATCAGGCTCGACTTGGAAATAGTAGGAATTCCGAGGCTCGCATTTCCTAGCCTTGCTGGATAAACATGATAAAGACACAGCCTGGTATTCCTTATGTATCAATTGTCTGAATTGCCAGTAGCCTATTTCACCAACATTGCAAAGTATACTTTTCTAGCAAAGTATACTTTGAGGGAGAAATTTTCAATTTAAGGATAAATTTATTAATTTTTATTATACTGCATTTATTACATTATCACAGCCATTTTGGCTGTGATAATGTAATAAATTCAGTATAATAATTCTGCATGCTTGTAATCATCAAGTATATGCAGTCGTTAGTTCTATATGAAATAATGCATTTCGGTAAAAATAAATAATTACTCCCTGAAAGTATATACTTTTCTAGAAAAGTATACTTTGCAATGTTGATGAAATCGGCTACTGGTATTCTCTGTGTATCAAGTGTCTGAATATTAAAAGTAATTCATATTCATAAAGGGTTAATCAGTAGGAACTTACAGACAAGTCCAAGGCTTCCCCACACACATGCGGTCCATGAATCGTTCTCTTGACGCCATCATTGGATCGTGCGTCCCAGATCTGTGAACGAGAATAAATAAGATTCAGTTTGCAAACTTTCAAAGCCACTGGCGCCTTTACTATTTGAGATAGCGACTTTCTGTAAACGCCATCTTGTTCGGAGATTCAAATTCTATCGGCATGCCAATTTTCAGCCAGATCGGCTTTCCGAGTCCGATTCGGCTGGAACTTTGCACACGACTGAGAATATGGACTTCCTTCCTCCTACACCTGTCCATTGTTGTCAACAAATCTACATCCATTTGAGCTTCACTAAACTTTGTACGACTAAATTGTTCGCAAATGCAAATTTAGGATTGTCGGGAAATTTCAGTTGATGGATTTACATTTATTAAACATAGGCTGCATATAGCCTATGCTCAATAAATGTAAATCCAAGAAAACATTGTTAATGTGAAATTTACATACTATCATAATTTTGCACTTACGAACATTCTAGTCGTACAAAGTTTAGCGAAACAGCCTCCAGGAGCTGCACCATTCGAGGAATCACGTATCTTCAGATTTATTTTCTTTCAAAATTAACCAATTTTTGTTCCATACAATATTCTGAAAATAACATGGACAAATCCAGGCTAGGTACATGGACTTAAGTAAATGGTTAAAGTCACAATGTACTGGATTGGTCTATAGGTCCGCCACTATAATGTTTGATCATGTCCAGCCGTGTGCAAACGTTTGCTGTGGCCCTCGGGAACTGTTTGAACCCGCGGCCCGCCATGCCAATTTTCCCCGAGGGCCACAGCAAACGTTTGCACACGGCTGGACATGATCAAACGTTATTGTTACATTTCCAACAAAAAACTGATGTAATTTGAGCATTATATTCAGTATATTCAGTACTTTTATAAAATCGTCCCATTCACGTAGATAATTTTCGGTATGCATATTCCGGGGCCGCGTCATGAACGTCATGAACGTCATGAAGTAGTGACGTCATGAAGGCACTTCCGCGTAGTGACGTCATGAAGGCACTTCCATTACGCGCGGCCCCGGAATGAGCATTGCCTAAAGCCATGTGCAAACAGCACGCGCTATTTGTTTGCACATATGTGCAAACAACGGAAACCATGTAACAATTTTGGTTTGACGCTTTACTATAATAAATATTATTGTGCTATTATTTTAAGTGAACATGCATCGTAGGTCACATGACATTTGTTATTGTTATAATAATGTGTCACAGGGATTTCCCTAGGATTTTTTAAATGTGGGTCCCAGGACTCCCAACTTTATTATTATGGGGGTCCCTGGTGATTTTTTAGGGTCCAAAGTTTCATACACATATTTCATTAAAAATAATATCAAAATGTATTGATAGTCCTGAATGATCTGAACTGTTTTCTATAAAGAACAGTCACACAGGTTCTCCCAAAAAGTGTAAAAACACTGTAAACTTTTCAAAATGATTCATTTGCACCGCTAAGTTTTGAGGGTCCACGGGATGCTGATTGCAGTGCCAATTGTCAGTGTGGGTCATCGGCCAATAAAATGCATCAGGGATGCAGAAAACAGGGGTCAGGGAAATCCCTGACGTGTGAATGCGTGCATAAAAGTAATAATTGATTGTTTATGTAAACAAAGGATGTAGACAAAGACAAGGTTGAACTATACCTTGACTTGGTTCTCCCAGCCGGCGGTGACAAAGATGTCGTCATACTCGGGGTGGAAGTGGAGCGCGAAGATGCGACCACTGCAGCCGGAGAACTGCTGGTCCGTCGGGTCCTTCGTGTTGTTGTAGCCCGTGTACTCATTGACAATCTGTAACAACATAGATCCAGAGCTCCAGATAAGGTTTGTATCTGAAGAGTATTATACCTCCATATTTCAAATTCAATGTACGTATTTTACTTGTAGTATCGATTTTCTTCCTTATTAAATAGGGAACAAATGATAAAATATAAAATAAATTTAAAAATTCACTTATTTGAGCTGCAAAAAGCAAAGTAAATTTTCAACTTCATTACAATATTTTCACTACTCAATTTGAAAATCAATGCGTATTTTCACATTGCTGTGAGTATTTTGCATTCCCACTTTTTATAAGCAATGCGTATTCTGCTAAAATAAGTGTGTAAAATACGCCAATACGTACGTTATCTGGAGCTCTGTAGATCACTACACTCACCAGTCAAGTTACCTTGACCTTGGGTACGCTGGGGAGTGTGGCAGAGACGTACACGAGGGCCAACCCAGGTCTCTGGTTGGGATTTACATAATTAGCGGTTTACCTGGTGCGATGCTTACAAGGTGGGTGATTCACCCGATTCATGGCTTACACGATTAACGGCTTACCTGGTTGGTCTTGCTGTCGTATATGCGAATACTCAGGTCCTTGCCAGCCGTGGCAAACCGGAGGTACGTGAAGTCGAAGTCCATACAGTTGATCTCGTTCTTCTCCAAACCCTGCTTCTCTGCAACATTGCCAATATATAGAGGATCTTTAATGAGTGAAGATTTAATGACAGAGCTCCAGATAAGCTGCGTATTTGATTAAATACCCAATTAAAATTGCCAAAAACCCGATTGAAATCAGAAGTAGCGAGTATCCAAAAGCAATACAAATTGTATGGTATCATGCTGCAGAAAACAATAAACAGACCACAAATATAGCATATTTTTCTTATTTTCTAAGATAGCACATCTTGGTATTTCATTAGAATTGTCTCCAAGGAGACAATTCTAATGAAATGTCAAGACATGTTTTCATTTCGAAGCAAAAATTCAATAATTGTTGTATGTTGATGTGTAAACAGTAGTTTGATCTTATTTTACCAAATTACAATTTTGAAATACCCAATTGCTTAAGAAATGATGGAGTGACAATACTCAATTACTAATTTCTTATCTGGAGCCCTGTAATGATATTTATTAAACTCGTTTACTGATGTCATAAGAACGAGATATTAATAAATACCATATTGAATCAGCACAATGTTATAAAGAGTTATAGTATAAGTACATCATCATACAGTGAAGATGTACTGGTCACCAACCAGTTTTCTGTAACAAGCTAATTTGCACATTTATTTCACTAGTGTAATATGATTTTATTGGACTGTGTTAATACACTGAGAGCATCCATTTTATGCAATATATATACTTATTAGGCCATAAATAAATACTTTGGTTTTCAGACACAGGGATTGCGGACAGTGTGACAGTGTGCATCCGCACAGTCTGACAGGATCTACACTGTTTGCCATTCCATCAATGAAACACACGTCATGCTTCTAAGATTTGATTTGATTTATTGGTGTTTAACGGCCTATCAACAGCTAAGGTCATTTAAGGAAGGGCCAACGGTTTCGATCCCATACTTAACCTGCTGCATTGGGGGGAAAATCCCAAAATCAGAACGGAATTTATCCCGTCAACACAGTGCGTATGTGCCGTGAAACACGGTGCCGTGAAACATTTTTGATATCCAGTCAATACTATTTTTGCATTTTACAGCCATTTGTAGGTGTTGATGGGATAAATAGAATAGTAGGTTAGTGCCGTGAATGGGAAAAAATATCTGGCGCGGCACGGAAATGGGATGTGCTCGGCAGAGCCTCGCCCATCCCGTTTCCTGAGCCTTGCCAGATATTTTTTCCCATTCACGGCACTAACCTACTATTCGCTATATTTACATCAAAGAAAAATAAAAAGTTCATGCTTAAGAAGCAACATAGATGGTTATCAGGCTACAGGAGTGTGCTATCAGGAGCTACACTGGTCACAAATCCCAGAAGCCCCATTTCTCCAGTCACAGCCACATATGGAACTACACTGCTTGCATACTCAGTATTTAATGAGCCCTTTTTATCACAGCAAATCTCAGACAGTTGGGTGTGGCAATGATAATGTAATTTAAAATCAGTATTGAAATTAATGCCATAAATAATTAAATGCAAATGAGCATTTACGAAATTCAGTCATGTCACAATTACTTGAAATTTGCAAAAAAATACGTGTATATTTAAATTAGTTTGATTGAATTGGGAATTAACTTATAAAACAGTATATGTGAGTGTGATAGATGGGGCTTATGGGATTTCTGACCAGTGTAGACACTCCTGTAGCCTAATAATGATCTAAATTACTTGCTACAAGCACGACGGGCGATTCATTGATGAAATAGCGAACAGTGCAGATCCTGATCAGACTGTGCAGATCCTCTTGTAGCAAAAGTCATACGCCCCATGTCTCCAGTCACAGCCACATATATCACATTGTATTATTCTTAACCCTTAGAGTGCGGGAATCAAAAATAGTCGTCTGCTGCTGTGTCATATTTTGTCTCTTCTCTCAGTAAAAACATGGTTTGTCAGCATTTTAGAATCATTTCCATTGGAACTGATTCTAAAGTGCTGTCAATCCATGTTTTTGATGAGAAAAATGGAAAATAAAAAATAAACAGCAGACGGCAAATTTTAATTCAGCATTGTAAGGGTTAAAGAGAGAGCAGTACTTCCATACAATTAGTTTGGCAGACAGGATAGAAAATGCATGCCGCCTAAATGTAATAGGAGGGGTGATCCAGGAATGACCCAGACGGTTTGTTATATATCATTGACTGTTTGTTATATATCATTGACTGTTTGTTATATATCATATATCATTGACTGTTTGTAATATATCATTGACTGTTATAGACACTGGCATCTGGTTTTAACCTGCTGATAAAGCGAATATTTAATATTTATTTACACAGAAGTAAATCTTTCAGAAACGTTTGAGCATGAACGATAAAAGAACAAAAATCAAAGAACTAAGTACACCAGCAAAGGCACATTGGTGATGTTGGCATAACGTCATTGTACGAGAGCTGTTATAATAACTGTTCATTAGCACATGCTTTAAATTGGACTTGTTTAACTGGGTCTGCTTGTTCAGACCATCTGTTAACTTAACTGGGCCCGGTTGCTCAAACCTTCTGTTAGCTTAACAGACTGTTAAATCCTTAACATTGTTAAGGGTTTAACAGTCTGTTAAGCTAACAGAGATTTTTAACAACCGGGCCATTATGGATTCATCATCAAGGTATGCATACCCACTTATCCTGCTGCAATATGGCGGAAAGCAGAATGTTGGTAATTTTAACACATTTTGAAATTTCGAATGGATACAAAATTTCAATGGTTCTGAAGTTTATTTATCTATGAACTCTTGCTATGTGCCCATAGCCAATGAAAGTGCAAGTAAATGGGTTTAACGTCCCAGCAACAGCTAAGGTCATAAAGAGACGGCACTACAGTTTAACGTCTCATCCGACAGATCAGTGGGATTGAGATACTATGCAAGTATCTTTCACGCCTATGCGAGGATTGAACTCACTGGTAGTGAAGTGCAATGCCATATCCCCTAGGCTACGGCCCATCCCTTGTGACTGGAGAAATGGAGCTTACGGGTTATGCGACCAGTGTAGATCCAGATCAGCCTGTGCATCCGCACAGTCTGATCAGGATCTGCACTGTTCGCCATTCCATCAATGAGACAGTCGTCATGCTTCCAACAAGCAATGTAGATCGTTTTCAGGCTATCGGTGTGTGCTATATGATCAGGAGCTACACTGGTCACAAACAAATGTTTTCTCAATGAAAATGTCCAATATCTGCTCAGAAGCAGATACTTTTCACTGACATCTGAAACTTGTAGTGCAACTATCAATGTCTTCCCACAAGTGAGGGCAGTGGGCACATACAGGGAATTAGACAACAAATAATACTCCAGCATTGGGATTTAGACAGCCACAAAATGTGGATCGTTTTCAGGCTATCGGTGTGTTCTATTTGATCAGGAGCTACACTGGTCACAAACCAATGTTTACCCAATGAAAATGTCCAGAATCATATAAATCATTTGTAGCAGGAATTATTGAATATAAACTACAAGTTTCACTTGTAACGTTAGTTAGCTGGAATGTAAATGTTTCTCAACCGATCTACAATTACAAATGTTCAAAAAGCTTATTAGTTAAACAGCCATAACCATCAGTAAAGCACCTATCAATGTCTTATACATTGGAAACTCTCTAAACCGGACACCCCCAAGGTGTCCACTTTAGAGATGTTCCACTGTAAATCAGATATTTGATCTTTATTAGTCAAACAGCCATAACCATCAGTAAGGCACCTATCAATGTGTTATACCTATCAATGTGTTATACCTATCAATGTGTTATACCTAACAATGTGTTATACAGTGGCACCTCTCTAAACCGGACACCCCAGGGTGTCCGGCTTAGAGAGGTTTCAATGTAAATCAGGCATTTGATCATTCCGAGCCATAGTTGTGTGCTATGCAATCACGAACAGACATTATCACTAGAGATAAATTACCAAGAAACCAATAAGATCACAGGTGTTGTATTGGTGTCCAGTTTAGAGTGGTTCCACTGTATATCGGCCAGCATGGAGGTACTGGCAGAAAATTATGCAACAAATAAGAGACGAGGTAAAGTCACAAAGGCCGGGTTTTCTTCAAGGTATAGACAATTAGATAACAGATAATTGGCTATTAATGCTATTATGACCACAATTGAAAGTGACAACTGTCAGTGGCAAAAGAAGCCAGTGTATGAGAAAACATACATGCAGTTGCAGGCTGGCATGCATGTATTAGTACAAGATACGAGTGAACATCTGTGCTGTCTGATGAGTGTTGTCCAATTTAACATTGAAAATGGCTAAGTCGATTTAATACGCAGAAAAAATTGGGTAAAGGAAAAAACAAATGGGCAGATGATGGATAGTGGTACGTGGTGGGCAAGCTAGTGTAGCTATGCATGTCTTCCACGAGCAGTAGGCACCTACATGGAAGCAGAGCTCCAGATAAGGTGCGTATTGGCGTATTTTACGCAATTATTTTAGCTGAATACGCATTGATTATCAAAAGTGAGAGTACAAAATACGCACAGCAATGTGAAAATACGCATTGATTTTCAAATTGAGTAGTGAAAATACTGTCATGAAGTTGAAAATTCACTTAGTTGAACTAAACGCTTTTTGCAGCTCAACTATCATTTGTTTCCTAGGCACCTACCTACATGGAAGTATACAACAAATACTACTCCAGCATTGGGATTTAGACAGCCACGAAATGCCCTATTACAATATTGGCTGTCAAGAAATTCAATCCAACCATCAGAAATTAGACCGAAAATTAGTAAAGGTCAGGAATTAGACAGTCAATTTCAGAATGTGCTTCTGCCACTGCCCCAGTCGAGAATATTGATTGAATGGCATTTAACATCCATTTAACAGGTGATTGGATAAAATACTTGTGTGGAGAAATTTACATATTTGTTTTACACTGAATCTGATGCCAGGTGCCCTTGTCACACACACAGTAGCCGATTTCACCAAAATTGCAAAGCATACTTTGAGGGAGAAATTTTCAATTTTAGGATAAATTTATTAATTTTTATTATACTGAATTGATTACATTACCACAGCCATTTTGGCAGTGATAACGTAATAAATTCAGTATAACAATTCTGCATACTTTTAATCATCAAATATAAGCAGTCGTTAGTTCTATATGACATAATGCATTTCGGGAAAAATAAATGATTACTCCCTCAAAGTATACTTTGCTAGATAAGTATACTTTGCAATGTTGGTGAAATAGGCTACAGATCAGCCCAATCCCATTTTAGTCTATTTTTACATCTATTATAGGATAATATGGTCCATTCTTGGAACACCCCAGTAGCCAATTTCATCAAAATCGCTAAGCATACTTATATAGCTAAGTATACTTTGAGGGAGTAATCATTTATTTTTTTCCGAAATGCATTATTTCATATAGAACTAACGATTTGATGATTAAAAGTAATTCATCCTTAACCCTTAGACCGCTACTCACAACAATTGCCGTCTGCTGTTGCTTTTATATATTGCCTTATTTCTCAATAAAAACATGGTTTAACAGCACTTCAGAATCATTTCCAATGGAAATGATTCTGAAGTGCTGTCAAAGCATGTTGTAAATTATTCTAAAGTGCTGTCAAAGCATGTTTTTGATGATGAAAATGGAAAATAGAAAATAAACAGCAGACGACAAAAGAAATTAAGATAGCGGTCTAAGGGTTAAATTGAAAAATTCTCCCTCAAAGTGTACTTTATCGCTAGATAAGTATGCTTAGCAATTTTGGTGAAATCGGCTACAGATATGGCACTGGTGGTGGGGAACATATTGACGGGTGTCAAACATCACACAATGCACAGGAATTGTTGTATCATGCAGGTCAACCGTGGCTCACTAATTTGGCAAGCATTAATTTACAACAATTGATTAGCCTGCACAACTCCAACAACAATTTACATCTACGACTGATCAAACTAAGTATCTGGAATGGAATTGATATGTTAATTTTGCAACCAACCCAACCGTGACAAAATGATTTTCAGACTTTAGTGCATTTATGACAAGAGCTGTAGGAGAACAGCATAGCTCGACTACGAGGGTTGTCGATGTACACATAGCTTGACAAACAAGGTGGCCGCGGCCTGCATAAAAACCTTAAAAAAGGTTGACTAAAAACCTTAACCAAGGGAAATTAAGTAAGTAATTCAAGGTTAAATGTTGGTCAATGTCAGATATAGGTCAGGGGTTATTGATGTACTTCACTAGGAGATGAAGTTTTCCAAGTATGGTTGCTGTAGGCCCAGGAGTATTCCATATACAAGCTGGACTAAAAACCTTAACCAATGGGAAATAAGTAAGTAATCCAAGGATAAAAGTAGGTCAAGGTGAAATATAGGTCAGGGATTATTGATGTACATCACTAGGAGATGAAGTTGTCCAAGTACGGTTGGTGTAGGGCCAGGAGTATTGCATCTACAAGCTTGACTAAAAACCTTAACCAAGGAGAATTAAGTAAGTAATTCAAGAGGAAATGTCGGTCAAGGTCAAATATAGATCAAGGGTTATTGATGTACATCGCTATGAGAAAAGGTTGTCCAAGTATGGTGTCAGTATGCACAATAGTATTCCATGTACAAGCTTGACTAAAAAACATAACCAAGGTTGACTAAAAACCTTAACCAAGGGGAATTAACTAAGTAATTCGAGGTTAAATGTAGGTCAAGGTCAAATATAGGTCAGAGGTTGTTGATGTACATCACTAGGAGATGAAGTTGTCCAAGTATGGTGGGTGTAGGGCCAGGAATATTCCATATACAAGCTTGACTAAAAACCTTAACCAAGGGGAATTAACTAAGTAATTCAAGAGGAAATGTAGGTCAAGGTGAAATATAGATCAGGGGTTATTGATGTACATCCCTATGAGAAAAGGTTGTCCAAGTATGGTGTATGTATGCACACTAGTATTCCATGTACAAGCTTGACTAAAAACCTTAACCAAGGTTGACTAAAAACCTTAACCGAGGGGAATTAACTAAGTAATTGAAGGTTAAATGTAGGTCAAGGTCAAATATAGGTCAGGGGTTGTTGATGTACATCACTAGGAGATGAAGTTGTCCAAGTATGGTAGGTGTAGGGCCAGGAGTATTCCATATACAAGCTTGACTAAAAACCTTAACCAAGGGGAATTAACTAAGTAATTCAAGAGGAAATGTAGGTCAAGGTCAAATATAGATCAGGGGTTATTGATGTACATCCCTATGAGAAAAGGTTGTCCAACCAAGTATGGTGTCTGTATGCACAATAGTATTCAATGTACAAGCTTGACTAAAAACCTTAACCAAGGTTGTCTAAAAACCTTAACCAATGGGGATTAACTAAGTAATTCAAGAGGAAATGTAGGTCAAGGTCAAATATAGATCAAGGGTTATTGATGTACATCACTAGGAGATGAAGTTGTCCAAGTATGGTAGGTGTAGGGCCAGTAGTATTCCATATACAAGCTTGACTATAAACCTTAATCAAGGAGAATTAACTAAGTAATTCAAGAGGAAATGTAGGTCAACGTCAAATATAGGTCAGTGGTTGTTGATGTACATCACTAGGAGATGAAGTTGTCCAAGTATGGTAGGTGTAGGGCCAGTAGTATTCCATATACAAGGTTGACTAAAAACCATAACCAAGGCGTGACGCCGACGCCGACGCCCCGACGCCGACGCCGGGGTGACAACATAAGCTCTAACTATTCTTCGAATAGTCGAGCTAAAAAGGGTGTGTTTTTGTTCTCAAAAATATGATAATTACTTGCAAAATGTGCAGATCCTGATGTGCCGGCTCGTCACGAGCCGGCTCATCTGGATCTACACTGTTTGCCAATACCACCACTAAACAGGCCTGTGGTGTTGAAAGGGTTAAACTGACAAATACCATAACCCTTTCAACCCCTAAGTAGCTGGTATGAATACTTCCAAGTAGACTTTTGAACTATTCCATTAATCAGAAAAAGGCGTGTTTGTCAAAAATATCCACAAACAGTGCAGATCCTGATGAGACAGCTCGCTATGACTGTTTGCAAACATTTGGAATGCCATCAGTGGTGTTTAATTTAACTAGACATTATGTAAAACATGGAGATGCGCTCGTGGCAGACTGGACTCTAATTGGAGAAACTCTTACAAACATTTCGATTTTTCGACGTAAATGTACACGGATGGACAGACGGACATGCGGAACCTCAAGAGTACCGCAATATGCCCCCCTTATTATCGCAGACGGGGCATAAAAAGGTATATAATTATTGCAGCTTATACATTTTGCGACTACGATCATTTTTAATCTAGTCCGGTACAAAAACTAGATAAAATACAGGTACATGTACGAAGTTTCACAAATGTTTTCACCTAGCTGGATTACTGTTGTGATAAAATAAGCATATTATTCACATTTTTCCAACAGAAAAAGCGCTGGAAGCAAATCTCCCAGAGTCCCAGGCTTGCAGGCATCACACATATGATACTTACTGACCGACCCGCTACTGCTTTCTTCAAAAACAGTACAAGAAATGGAATAATAGAATAGAACAGGCTTGACCCTAACAATGCTGAATTAATTTTTGTCGTCTGTTGTTTATTTTTTTATTTCCAGCTTTCTCAACAAAAACAATGTTTGGCAGCACTTTAGAATCATTTCCAGTGGAAATGATTCTAAAGTGCTGTCAAACCACATTTTTCTTGAGAGAAAAAAAAGAAAAAATATGACACAACAGCAGACGACAAATTTTCGGTTCCCGCCTTTTAAGGGTTAAGCTGGAGTATATTAAATTGCAGGCGCCTGTTTCAATAAACTTTCTAAGACGTAATATATTTGGAAGTACAAAATTATAATGACAACTTATATTGGCAAATCATTAGTGAATTTAGTGACTTGTACAAAAAGACTCACACGTTCAATTTTATTTGGATACGAGCAGAGCTCCAGATAAGTTTTGTATCTAAAGTGTATTATACCCCCAGATTTCATTTTCAATGCATATTTTACTTTTACAAATGTATTATTGATTTCCTTCCTTATGAAATAGTAAACAAATTATAAAAAAATATATACATGTATAACACATTTCAAAATTCACTTATTTGAGCTGCAAAAAGCAAACAGTATACGTCAATATGCACCTTATCTGGAGTTCTGTGAGAGTCTATTAATTTTCCATGGCTTTATATGGAACATTTGTAGCTTCATTTTAGCTGTGTGCCAAACCAGGAGCAAATCCGGCCACAACAGCCATAATCACCATTTCAGCCACATATTTGGACGCCCGGGTGAGAAAAGAAACCTTAAGACCAGAGCTCCAGATAAGCTGCGTATTTGTGTAAACACCCAATTAAAATTGCCGAAAAACCCAATTGAAATCCGAAGTAGCGAGTATCAAAAAGCAATAACAATTTTGTGGTACCTGTATCATGCTGCAGAAAACAATAAACAGACCACAGATATAGCATATTTTTCTTATTTTCCATGAAAACACATCTTGGTATTTCATTAGAATTGTCTCCAAGGAGACAATTCTAATGAAATGCCAAGATATGTTTTCATTTCAAAGCAAACTAATTCAATAATTGCTGTCTGTTGATGTGTAAACAGTAGTGAGATTTGAAATAAAATTTTGAAATACCCAATTGCTTCAGAAATGATGGAGTGACAATACTAAATAACTAATTCCTTATCTGCAGCGCTGCTTAAGACATTTGAAATAATTGTAGACTATGGTCTTCTTGCATTCATTTAGTAAGATTGTAAGATATAATTGTGTTGTCGATGACAGTTAACCTACTTTAGCAACTGACTGGAGAACAGTGTAGACCCAGATCAGCCTGCATTTGCCTTTTTGCAAGCTTTGTAGACCCAGATCAGCCTGCGCATCCGCGCAGTCTGATCCGGGTCTACAAAGCTTGCAAAAAGGCAAATGAACCCCACTTCTCCAGTCACAGTCACAATGATAAAGACATTTCGTACTGAAACACCACTTGCACAGCAGGTGATATTCTAAATAAACAGGAAGTGCCAGGACTTAAGAAAATAATCTCTTCACCTTTACCATCAATATTTCCGTGGTAACTGACAAACACACGAGAATTGAGGAAGTATGATAGCTTCGCTAAGAACAATAATCTATAACTCGGATTAAACTAGATGGCCGCGGCCCTCATGCATTTGATAGTACTAAATGAGTTTTGTAGTATACCGAAAAACTTTAACCAAAATCTTAAAAACTTTAATCGGAAGCACGCTAATGTGTCGACTACATAGCGCTGTCTGCAAGCGGGCGCGAAAAATATTAACCCTAGGCCCCCACATCTCAGATTGTTCTGAAGTAGGCTTATTTTTTCTATTCTTCAGATAAGTCATTTAACTGCACAATAACAATTCATTTTCCATAAGGCATCGACATTAAATCACATTCTATGTAAAACATGAATTGCCATTCTTGAGATCAGGAGTGATAAACGTGCTTACTTAAATGTTAATTGGACAGACAGCAACATTTATTCAAAATATTTATAGTTTTTTGCTGGGTTTTTTTTTCTGCCAAATAAATCTTTTGAAGGAATTACAAAAATTAAAGTTTTAAAGATTGAACTAGGAGACAGTGAGCAATGGCAATACATTAATCAGGTGCCTATTTCATCAACATTGCAAAGAAGTATACTTTAGTAGCAAAGTATACTTTGAGGGAGAAATTTTCAATTTTATGATAAATTTATTAATTTTTATTATACTGAATTTATTACATTATCACAGCCAATTTGGCTGTGATAATGTAATAAATTCAGTATAATAATTCAGCATACTTTTAATCATGAAATATATGCATTTGTTAGTTCTGTATGAAATCATGCATTTCAGGAAAAATAAATTATTACTCACTCAAAGTATACTTTGCTAGATAAGTATACTTTGCAATTTTGATGAAATCGGCTACAGGTCCTTTCTGAGCACCGCCAACTAATTAATCAATGTATTGGGCCGTAGGTGGAAGTGATTGATCATTTATTGTAATCTACCCGCATCTGAAAGGGACTTATGCAGAAACTGTATTTTTATCATCAGCCTCGAGTGATAATCAATATACGTCGTTGTGATTGGAGAAATTGGGCTTATGGGATCGTGACCAGTTTAGCTTCTGTTTGCTAGAAGCAAAACAGATGTTTCATTGATGGACTGGCGAACGGTGCAAATACTGATCACACTGTGCGGTTGCATAGGCTGACCTGCATCTACACTGGGCGTAAACCCCACAAGCCCAACAGTCACAGGCGCATATGAAGTTGTCATAAAGATGAAATCGAACAAACATTCTGTAACACTGAAATATAAACGTCTTTAAGAAAGAAATGCAGCATCTACACATGACACGATTTTTTAGCTTACCTATTCAAAGAATAGGTCGAGCTTATGTCGTCGTCCCATCGCTAGTGTCGGCATCCTGTTAAACGTTTTGGTCACCCCTGTATCCATGGTAACTTCAACATTTTTAGGCCGACATCCAACATTACGATTACTTATGTAGCCGATTTCATCAAAATTGCAAAGTATACTTATCTCGCAAAGTATACTTTGAGGGAGTAATCATTTATTTTTCCCGAAATGCATTATTTCATATAGAACTAACGACTGCTTATATTTGATGATTAAAAGTATGCAGAATTATTATACTGAATGTATTACATTATCACAGCCAAAATGGCTGTGATAATGTAATAAATTCAGTATAATAAAAATTAATAAATTTATCCTTAAATTGAAAATTTCTCCCTCATAGTATACGTTGCTAGATAAGTATACTTTGCAATGTTGGTGAAATAGGCTTCTGATATCTCATGATTCATTTAAACTTCATCTAGTTTACAACAATTACAGAGTAACATGAGAGCACTTACACAAATGCTTTTGTAGGCACAGATGGAAGCATATGTTTAATGTGGGAGGAAGCCAGAGTACTCACTTGACCGATCTGGCAACCACATGTGTTGTGCTTAAGAGTGGGTACAGTGGAAAATATATGTTCCCACCTCAAAATATCAATGTCCCCTAAAACACAAGAATTGCCTATTGACATATAATGGGAAAGTGGCCGAATCTTGAAATTGTCCCCGTTGACCCGAGACTGTCTGTTTCACGAAACCTGCCCAAATTTTACGGCCATATAAACAATGCAAAAACAATATTTTTTTGGACAAACACGAAACATTTTACGCTGGCGGTGGGTGCAGCATCAGTGTTTTTACCTGCGATTACTATCGACCATCTCTCATCCTTGTCGCTGTCCTGGTGAGAGAGGATGATCTGTCCATCCTCGGCCACAATGTCGGATATATCATAGCTGAGCACTTGTCCCTCCAAGTGTATTATTGATTTTCTTCCTTATCAAATAGGGAACAAATGATAAAAAAATAAAAAAAAATAATAAAAAATTCACTTAATTGAGCTGCAAAAGCAGCTCAACTAAGTAAATTTTCAACTTTATTACAGTATCATGTTTTTACCTGTGATTATTTCAGACCATCTCTCGTCCTTGTCGCTGTCCTGGTGAGAGAGGATGATCTGTCCATCCTCGGCCACAAAGTCAGATATATCATAGCTGAGCACTTGTCCCTCCAAGTGTATTATTGATTTTCTTCCTTATCAAATAGGGAACAAATGATAAAAAAATAAAAAAAAATAATAAAAAATTCACTTAATTGAGCTGCAAAAGCAGCTCAACTAAGTAAATTTTCAACTTTATTACAGTATCATGTTTTTACCTGCGATTATTTCAGACCATCTCTCGTCCTTGTCGCTGTCCTGGTGAGAGAGGATGATCTGTCCATCCTCGGCCACAAAGTCGGATATATCACAGCCGAGCACTTGTCCCTCCGACGTCCCTGCGTACAACATGTTGGCGTTCTTTGGATGGAATCGTAGCACCATGATTGGGTAGCCTCCGTATCGCGATTTACGCACATCCGGTAATTTTTTACCAGTTTTTGTGCAATATAACTGAAAACCAGAAATGGTACTTTTATATAAATACTGTTTTTTTAACCAGCTGCCATTTCACTAAACTTTGTATGACTAAAATGTTCGTAAGTGCAAATTTAGGATTGTCTGGAAATTTCAATTGATGGATTTACGTTTATTGAACATAGGCTGCATATATAGGCTGCTCAATAAATGTAAATCCAATAATTGTTTACAAGAAAACATTGTTAATCTGAGATTTACAGACTATCATAATTTTGTACTTACAAACATTTTAGGTGTACAAAGTTTTGAGAAACGGCCCCCAGATGAGCTGCTTATCGTGAAATAATGCTCAAGTTATTTGATCCTTACACTAATCTCTCACAGTCCGCGTATCGTGACTGTCGCATGTCCGGTAATTTCTGGCCAGTTTTTGCGTCAAATAACTGAAAATGAGAAATCATTATATGTAACGTGAAGAAAATCCCCTCACTGGCAGCATATCTCATCTAATTGATATACATTTGAGAATAGCATCTAAATGACCTTGACCATGGACATGGGAATTGGCTGTACATGCGAAAACAAGGTATCATCGTTAGACACGGATCAAAATTTTATTGGGATGTAAAAGGTGAACATAAAACAGCCATGACCGTGGTCACCAGTGTGTAGCAGAAATAATTCATCGGACAAACCGAAAAAGTCGAAAAATGAGCATAAACCAAGGAAAGTTCAAGACGGAGGGAAAATTTCACACACTGGGTACAGTAATAACCCTAACTATTGGGACACACATTAACCCTTTGAAGTCTAAGGATACAGTAACTTGTTGAAAAAAAATCAGATTTTCTTGTTTATTTCTCAATAAAAGTATATGTTGTTACCACTCATTTGAACCATCTCACAGAGACGGTTCAAATGAGTGGTGACAACATATACTTTCAAGAATAAATGAGGAAAATAGGTGTTTTTTTTAGAAAATTTCATACTACTTTAATAGTGTCCAATCTGCAATGTGTTAATATATAGTTTTGCACAACAAAGAATGTTCAAATATTTATGGTTAGCATTATTGCAGAGGTTTATCCTAATAACAAAAAATTGTGTCCGAATATTTATTTGGTTTTTAACGTATACGTCGTACCTGGGAATACGCTGTTTTGGAAAACACATATTAATATATGGTTTGCACAGCAAATAATGTCCACATAATTATGGTTAGTATGGCTGTATTTGTTTATCACAATAACAATGTATTTGGATACAATTTGTTTTGGGAAACCCCTATAATATTATATATATAAACGTGACGTCGGCAATGTAATACGTGTATAGGGCGATGTAGAGGTGTAAAAGATAAATACACTTTAGACAACAGGGGCCTGTTTCACTAAGCTTCGCACGTCTCAAATGTTCGTAAGTGCAATATTGTGATAGTCTGTAAATTTCACATTATCAATGTTTTCTTGTAAGCAATTATTGGATTTACATTTATTGAGCATAGGCTGCATAAATGTAAATCCATCAATTCAAATTTCCAGACGATTCTAAATTTCCACTTACGAACATTTTAGCCGTATGAATATTCTACAGTCGGCACGGATCACC
Organism: Conchocele bisecta; assembly: GCA_029237695.1. Lineage (NCBI taxonomy): Eukaryota > Metazoa > Mollusca > Bivalvia > Lucinida > Thyasiridae > Conchocele > Conchocele bisecta. The sequence goes on along the minus strand of CM055267.1, from coordinate 112,630,286 downwards.
ATGAACATTAAACTATCAGGCGCGTAAGACCACCTGCTGAGCGGCAGGAGTACTTTGCCCCAGGCATGTAAGTGGTCCGTCTTTGTCCGTTTTCGTCAATCTCTGTCCGTTTTCATTCGTGATGGATATTCATGCCGAATAAAAACGGAATTCCGCTAGCGGAAAACAACATTTGCTGTTTCCGTCTGAGCTGTACTGTAGGTTTATTTCAAATGCTGGAATTATAAGGAATGAATGGCATTTTTTGTGGAATTTATCGGGGATATAAACTTGGAAAAGTCGCGGGAATACTGGACGAGGCCTTCCGGCCTTCGTCCAGTATTCCCGCGACTTTTCCAAGTTTATACCCCGATAAATTCCACAAAAAGGCCATTCATTCCTATACACAACCCACCCCCTACAAATCAAACTCCCGTACACTACCGCCTGTGGTAAATTCCACAAAAAGGCCATTCATTCCTATATTAATGGTGCCAAATGCCATTGATACACCTACATGATTGGGATTTTTCAAATAAAAACGTTAAAGCAAATGGGTTTAACATCCCAGCAACAGCTGAGGTTATATAGAGATGGAACCACAGTTTAAAGTCAAATCCGACAGACCATGTAGCCTATTTCACCAACATTGCAAAGCATACTTTTCTAGCAAAGTATACTTTGAGGGAGAAATTTTCAATTTTAGGATAAATTTATTAATTTTTATTGTACTGAATTTATTACATTATCACAGCCAATTTGGCTGTGATAATGTAATAAATTCAGTGTAATAATTCTGCATACTTTTAATCATGAAATATATGCATGTGTTAGTTCTATATGAAATAATACATTTCAGGAAAAATAAATGATTACTCCCTCAAAGTATACTTTGCTAGAAAGGTATACTTTGCAATGTTGGTGAAATAGGCTACAGTGATATGGAAATACTATGAAAGTATTTATAATGCCCAAGGCGAGGTTTGAACACGCAATCTCCGGATTAGGTGTTCTGACCCAGCGCTCCAGATAAGCTTTTTGTCTAAAGCGTACTGCACCCCCTGATTTCAAATTCATTGCGTATTTTACTTTTACAAGTGGATTATTGATTTTCTTCATTACTAAATAGGGAACACATTTATCAAATTTAAACATTCACTTATTTGAGCTTCAAAAAGCAAACACTGTTTTTGCAGCTCAACTAAGTGAATTTTCAACTTTATGACAATATGTTCGCTACTCAATTTGAAAATCAATGCGTATTTTCGCATTGCTGTGTGTATTCACTCACTCAGTGTACTCCCACTTTTGACAATCAATGCGTATTCAGCTAAAATAATTGCGTAAAATACGCCAATACGCACCTTATCTGGAGCACTACTAACCCCTAGGCCAGGCTAGGCCACAACCCATTCCTGGGGTTTTCCAAAACAAATGGCGTCCAAATATTTAGGGATATATTACGGTATACGTCGTACCTTAATGGTGCCATTTCCACAGCCAATGGCCAACAGTTTGCCGTCAAACGAGTATTGGAGTGAGTAGACCCCGCCCGCCTCCTTCTCCAGCTGAATGTTGTGGTCTACATTGACTTTGGTGAATGTATCGTCTTTACCTGCAAGTAGTGGATCGATTGATTGATTCATTGACTGATTGAAAGTTAGATTGTGACTATTTGTTTTGTTTGTTTGTTTATTGGGGTTTAACGGCCAATCAACAGCCAAGGTCATTTAAGGCCGGGTCAATGGGTTTAGTACTAAATACCATATATTACCTGTACAAGCACATGTACATTTTGAGTACATGTACAAATGGGGGGAAAATCCAAAAATCAGAACTGAATATTTACAATAAAAAAACTATATATTCAGCCTTGAAATCAGAATAATCCTGATCTGATGCCAGGTGCTCGCCACACCAGAATCACTTGGCCCCCTCCCAAAAGCAGTAGGATCAGTAATAATCTTACTACTTTTATAATGGGCAATAACCAAATTCAGCTCCCAGGTAACAAAAGAGCCAAATATAAAAACGTACCTGAGAGCCAAACCAGACAAATGGTGATTCCTATATTAAGGAGGAACCCCTACCGTTAATTTACGCCGTCGCGTAGATTGTGACTGACCATGCTTACTTGACGGATTGCGTGATTGATTGTAATCAAATTGATTGTATTAAAAATATGCATTCACCAGTAATATTTAAATTTAGGAAGGACGTATTCGCCATTTCGATATACATACTCTCCCATTCTCCAGTTTTGAAATGTCTTGGGTAGCTCAACTTTTCAGTAAGCCGGCTTTGTTATAATTGTACTGTAGATATGTCCATGTAGATAACGCAAACAAATGATTGCAGTGTCGACAATAACCGATATGATTGTAAACATGATTTATTTACAGCAAAAAAGATACTATCAGGGACAAACAATGTTATGTCTCAAGGATAGACCTAATATGTGGCTGTGACTAGAGAAGTAGGGCCTACGGTTTTAGCAACCAGTGTAAACCCAGATCAGCCTGCGCATTCGCGCAGTCTGATCAGGGTCTGCACTGCTCGCGATTCTGTCAGCGAAACACCAACCATGCTTTAAATAGGCAGAATAGATCATTATCTAGCTGTCGGAGTGTGCCAACACATCTGGGGCCCATTTCACTAAACTTCGTACAACTAAAAAGTGCAAATTTAGGATCGTCCATAAATTTCAATAGATGGATTTACATTTATTGAGCATAGGCTGCATATGCAGCCTATGCTCAATAAATGTAAATCCAATAATTGTCTACAAGAAGAGATTGTTAATGTGAAATTTACAGGCTATCATAATTTTGCACTTACGAACATTTTAGTCGTACGACGTTTAATGAAACGGCCCCCAGATCTACAATGGTCACAAATGCCATAAGCCCCATTTCTCCAGACACAGCCACATGTAAGTAACCTTATCAACTTAATTGCTACTTCTATTCAGATGTTGTGATAATTAACTGCCCATTCAAAGTGGTCTGTCTATAATTGTCGCTGTGACTAGAGAAGTAGGGCTTATCTGATCTCTGACCAGCATAGCTCCTGATCAAATAACACATTTCTGTAGCTTATAATGATCTATATTACTTGTTAGCAGCACGACTGGTGTCTCATTGATGGAATAGTGAACAGTGCAGATCTTGATCAGACTGTGCGGATGCACAGGCTCAGGGATTCCGCTGGGGAAAATAAAAAATTACAATTTTAGAAAATATTTTTTTTTCTTTTTTTTTTCGAAAATTGTAATTTTTTATCGCCAATTCTTTATTTTTTTCGCCAATTGCGAAAGTGGCGACTGCCATCGGAATTCCTGCAGGCTGATCTGGATGTACACTGGTCACAAAACCCATAAGCCCCATTTCTCCAATGACAGCCACAATTACGCCCATAGACATGCAAATATATCTTATGCAGGGTGCCACGGGTAAGGTGAAATCAACTTATTTTGCATAATGAACAAGTGCATAATTGTGTTAAATTATTGCCCCATTTTAAAAGTTGATACATGAAAGTGCCCATTATCGACATACATATTATTGTAGATTTTAACCCTTAGACCGCTACTCACAACAATTGTCGTCTGTTGTTGCTTTTATATCTTGGCCTTATTTCTCAATAAAAACATGGCTTCACAGCACTTCTGAATCATTTCGAATGGACATGATTCTGAAGTGCTGTCAAAGCATGTTGTAAATTATTCTAAATTGCTGTCAAAGCATGTTTTTGATGATAAAAATTAAAAAATAGAAAATAAACAGCACACGACAAAAAAATAAGATAGCGGTCTAAGGGTTAACACCACTGTACTGGTGTGTAATTTTTTCTATTCTAATTAGGCAGTAGATTTTTAAACAATTAAATGGATTTCCTGAAATATAAATATCAAAATTAAAACATGTCTTGGCATTTCATTAGAATTGTCTCCTTGGAGACAATTCTAATGAAATACCAAGATGTGTTTTCATGCTGGCTATTGCGTAGATAAAAGTTTTACTTAAAGACATGACGAATAAATGTATATATACCTTGGATTTGTGTCAAATAATAACTGTTTATTAATTGGTACTGAGAGTGTGCAAGTTTTTAATGTAACATCAACTTGTTGTGAAGTAGTTATTGATTATCGATGTCATTTTTATAATTGAACATGTTTTGACAATTTGCAGCAAAAATAACACACAGGATAATGTGTGTTGTCTTGTGTGAGCAGATAGATATGCCCGACATTATTATAATTAACTGATCATTATCGGAAAGGAAATATTTCAGTTGCAAGCGAAATTGAACAGAAATGATAAGAACGTGACCCCCTATACAATAGGACACAGTGTACAATGCTGTTAAGCCATTGTATTTTGAAGATACAAGATTTTACAGACAGAAAAACAAATTTCTTATCTAAAGTATATATTGTGACCACCATTTGATCCATCTCAATAAGATGGTTCAAATACGTGGTCACAAGATATAATTTCATTAAGAAATAAAAGGGAAATATTTCAAAATTTACAGCTCTAATAAAGTTGAAAATTCACTTTTTTGAGCAGCAAAAAGGAAACAGTGTTTGCTTTATCATGTTTATGCTGCTAAAGAAGGGACTTTTCAACTTTTGTCCATTTTTGTTATCCTTTATTAAATATTTTATAGAAGAATAACAAGTGATAAACTCAGTAATCCAAACTTAAAATACACAATGAATTTGAATTCTCGTCTGGAGCTCTGTCAAGCTTATTTTTGTACAGGTGTCAAACCGTGTAGGCCTTGATCAGAGCAGGTCCTGTGTAGATTGCACAGGCTGAGCTGGGGCTACATTGGTCACAGTCAATAAGGCCATTTTCGTCACGATGAGTCAGGTATAATTGTTGTACCTTTAGAAAAATGAATTCAAAGGTCAGAAATTGAAGGCTAAAGTATTTAATTGCATACAGACAGATAGTCTGCAAGTGACGTATACTTATAGGTACATACTGTTTTATTATTTTACTGTATTATAATTGAATGTGACTCACCATGACCAAAAAGGACTTAATTGACTTTGCAACCAATTATCTCCAGGTTAGTCGGTGCAGGTGCACTTTCTGATCAGGGCCTACATTACCAATGTACAGAGTTCCAGATAAGTTTTGCATCTAAATGAGTATTATACCCCCTTATTTCAAAATCACTGCGTACATGTATTTGATAAAAAAAAATACAATAAAAATTCACTTATTTGAGCTGCAAAAAGCAAACCCTGTTTGCTTTTTGCAGCTCAACTAAGTAAATTTTCAACTTTATTACAGTATTTCCACTACTCAATTTGAAAATCAATGTGTTTTCACATTGCTGTGAGTATTTTGTACTCTCACTTTTGCTAATCAATGCAAAATTCTGCTAAAATAGTGCTCTGAATGTCGCTACTTATCACAGTTTGCAGTCTGATTAGGGTCTGTACTGAATGCCATTCAGTGGATGTTGCAAGTTCTCATTTGCAAAAGTCGCATATTTAATCTAATAATAGGCTTAATTTAATACATGTACATAAAGCATTTGAATTAATATAATTAAAGGTACATGCCCACCCAGTAGGTTATAATATAGGGTGAAAGATAGTTTTGTATATTCTGTAGATATGACATTTTCTGGCAAAATAAACATTCATTCACCATTACCCCACGTATTGATTGGCATTATTTCTATATTTTATATCAGACGTAAATTTCCACACTGATATCAGGGGCGATAACCGTGTTTCCTTAAAATGTTAATGGACATTACTATTTATTCTCTTGTATATTTTATTATTTGCAATGATTGTACTTTATAATTTGTCGAAAATATAATTTGTTCAGATGACGCATTTAATTAGTATAAATAAATAAAAAATAACATGCCTCATTTGCATATGAAAATAGCCTGATACCACCGCGCGTCACTATACTAAATGATTATATCTGTATAGCGGGCACTCGTAATGTTTAGTACTGGTGGAAAACTGACACAATTATACACTTATTTAACCCTTAGAGTGCGGGAACCGAAAATAGTCGTCTGCTGCTGTGTCACATTTTGTCTCTTCTCTCAGTAAAAACATGGTTTGTCAGCATGTTGGAATCATTTCCATTGGAAATGATTTGAAAGTGCTGTCAAACCATGTTATTGATGAGAAAAATGGAAAATAAAAAATAAACAGCAGACGACAAATTTTAATTCACCATTGTAAGGGTTAATTCCCATAAAGAACATTTTGTGCCTACCAAGTGGGCATGTACCTTTAACATGTTTAAGTGCCATGCTTCCACAGATGGCTAATACCATGTCCAAACATAAAATGTCCAGTAATCGCATTACTGCAAAATACCTGGGGGCCGTTTCACTAAACAACGTACGACTAAATTGTTCGTAAGTGCAAAATTATGACAGTCTGTTAATTTTACATTAACAATGTTTTCTTGTAAACAATTATTTGATTTACATTTAGTGAGCATAGGCTGCATATGCAGCCTATGCTCAATAAATGTAAATCCATCAATTGATAGCTCCAGACGATCCTAAATTTGCACTTACAAACATTTTAGTGGTAAGAAGTTTAGTGAAACGGCCCCCTGGGGCCTATTTCACTGAACTCTAAATGGTTGTGACTGGAGAAATGAGGTTTATGGGATTTGTGACCAGTGTCGCTCCTCATCAAACAGACCACTCCTGTAGCCTCATAACGATCTAAATTGCTTGTTAGAAACGTGACGAGTGTTTCATTGATGGAATGGCGGACGGTGCATATCCTGATCAGACTGTGCGGATACACAGGCTGATCTGGATCTACACTGGTCACAAATTCTCCAGTCACAGCAACATATAATGGAATACACATTGTTTTAAAGTCACTCTTAATAAAAAGAGCGACTTTAAAAACAATGTGTATTAAATGTGCTTCCCTTCGGAGGTTATTGGAAATTACTATAATGAAATAGCTTCAATATAATTATATATATATAACATAATGTAATATATATTAATATAATGTAATATATATATATGTATCCCAGCAAACACACGACGTCATTACGACGTCGGATCTAGGTCGGATCCAGGTCGTGACGTCGGCGACTCAAATCCAACGTCAGCCCGACGTCGAAACCCCCGACATTGAAACGACGTCGTACTGATGTCGAATAGACGTCTGGTCCAGGTCGTGATTGGTATACACTAAAAGGTGACTCACTGTTAGCAAATCTATCTCTATGTTAGCCTATAGATACGCCAATGGAAGAGTAGCTGATCTGATTTCCACACCAACTTAATTCGGTTTAACCTTTATTTACGACATGTTTAGGCCTATGTAATTAATCATTTTATATCCTAGACGATTAATTTTGCGTATGTATTTAGGTTGGGCTGGGCGTACGTGCAATTTCATTAACGTCACAAAATTCTAGGTCAAGATTCTCGGAGTGTTGACAACTGACATGCTTTATTAGCGTCCGTGTCAAATGCCACTGGACCTGGTTCCCGCGTTACTGCATAGCGGTAGCCACAGATACAGTGATACGCTGGTAAACAGCCGTCCAGACCCATTCGGAACTATCTCGGATCTTTTCGCCAAAGCGGAGGTCTGGTTAATCTATAATCCCCCAGGTGCTCCAATAATTGTGTTTATATAGGTTATCCCGCCATTTCCGTTTTCTCTTTGTGATTTTAATTTGAAATTGGGGAAAGATCGACGTAATTTGAAGAAATTAACTTTCTTGTGTAAGTATATTGATGCATACGTGTCAGCTAACATGTTTTCAATAACATTTTTAATACAAAAATACATGACAATGCCGTGATCAGTTGATTCATGTTTCAATTCGTGAAATTATTTCGCCCTGTCTCACTTTGCACATTCCTATTCATGTGTTGTTAATATATTGTCGCTATTCACCATTTACAAACTGCATGTATTATCATATAATTGTGCCTTTAATGGAGGTATATGTGGTCGCGTTTTCTCAAAACTTGTAGGACAGCTATAGTAATTATAGATTTTGTCATCGTTACATACTGTCTTTGTGAAACTATTCGCCTTAGATAATGGCGCATATACTCAAAGTTTATTTGAATTGTACATCACACTGTACATGTATGGAGCCACCCAGGGGACGTAGAATTCTTTTTTTTTTTTATTAATTTGTTCCCACGAAATAACAATTTGTTCCCTCAATTTAGCAATTCGTTCCCACGAATTAAAAATTTGTTCCCTTAATTTAACAATTCGTTCCCACGAAATAACAATTCGTTCCCACGGGAACGAATTGTTAATTCGTGGGAATGAATTGTTCATTCCCTCAAATTAACAATTTGTTCCCTCAAATTAACAATTCGTTCCCACGAATTAACAATTCGTTCCCGTGGGAACGAATTGTTATTTCGTGGGAACGAATTGTTAAATCGTGGGAACAAATTGTTAAATTGAGGGAACGCATTGTTATTTCATGGGAACGAATTAATATAAAAAAAATTCTACGTCCCCTGCGGGGCTCCGTAAAAAGGAAGTATGCTGATTTATACACATATTTCTTGTTGGAGAAATTACTTTCTTACATGAGTGGCTATTTATAGAACGAATTTACAAGTTTCATAGGAAACGAGATTTGAAGCTGTAACGTTCATCGAACATGTATTCGGTAGTGGTCTACAACATATACATTAGGCCATAAAAATAAGGACTTTGACAGTCACGGGGTGTGCAGAATGTGCAGCGGGAGAACGGCTTTTTTTAAATATATATAATTTGTTTGTGTTTGAGTTGTTTGTTTGTTTGTTTATTGGTGTTTAACGGCCTATCAACAGCTAAGGTCATGTAAGGCCGGGCAAACGGGTTCGATCCCGTTTTAACCTGCTGCATTGGGGGGAAAATTCCAAAATCAGAACTGAATATTTACATCGAGAAACAATATATTCAGCCCTAAAAATTATTTTTAGTTTGTGTTTGAGATGTTCGTGTGTGATTTTATTTCAAGTTGCCAGATGCATATAAATTTTGTGTGATTTTATTCATGCATATATGCATCTGGCAACTTGAAAAAAAATCAGAGACGAACATCTCAAACACAAGGAAAATGTTATATAAAGTTACGATAAACACTTTAGATGTGAAAAATCACAAGATTATTGTCAGACATGATTGGATTTAACATATTTTTCATGGTAGTGTTTTTTATTGATCATGTGGCAAAATTATAGTACACTTTTATTCTCCATGACGATAAAATGCTAGACGCGCAGGGATTATTCAGACGCGGCGATATCTGAGAACCAAAGTACTTTTGATGGCCTAACATATACTAGTGTATTATTATTATTAACATTGCAACCCTGGTTATCCTACCTTGTCTTTTTCACACTATTTTTGTACTATTCCATTTATGACAAAAGACAATTCTAGATGAATAATAGTGGCAAATGCGGCAGATCCTGATGAGACGACGAGCCGTCTCATCTGGATATACATTGTTTGCACATGTTGGCTTTATGGAGGTATACATCATGTAAGGGCTAATACTTAAAGATATGCAAACATTTGTATGCTTTCATAATTGTGTTGTTTTATGTATATTTCAGACAACGCTAAGACATACACATACGAGAGCAACACAGAAATGGAATTAGAGATTGAAGTCGATCGATCTTCCCAACGACCCAATCTTATCGAACAATGAATGTTTGAAATCACGCTGGCATCCTTGGATACACTGAAACACAGTACGGCCATGGAAATATGTAAAGTGCAGAACGAGATGAAGAAACGATTGAAACGATTGAGACGATACAGAGACAGGCAGAGAGAAATTGTGAAAAGTAAACCGGATTCTAATAAGGATGCTCTCGAAGAACTGCTGAAGCGACGAATGAAGCACAATGCTAAGATGAAAAAGAATCAGAAACAAGCTCGCTCCAAGACATCGCCGGCGACGCTTCACGATACGTACAATTCACGCAATCGTAGATCCGACGCGGACTCGGAACCCGAGGTGGAAGTGGACGATACGTTTATGGTTGACCATCGATGCACCAGTGGGGGCATTCGTATCCGTGGACACAGTTTCAGTTCTCCATGAAAAGATTACTTGACATTTCATTAGAATTGTCTCGTGAGACAATTCTAATGAAATGAAATGCCTAGGTATGTTTTTATCGCGAAATGATCAAATTTTCAGCAATTTCCATCCGCATGATTGTCGTCTGCAGCAGGATAAGGGTTAAAGTGAACTAAGTCCCTGCTATATGATTCCATTGAGTAACGAATCACACCATAAATTTATGGCAAAAATATATGTGAAAGTATAATAAAATACATTTGCCAGCCAAAATATGTGTTTATTACTGACCAGCTACCAGACCAGGATATTGATTAGCTGATCCAGAGTGAAACTGCAGATCAAGTAATCAATGCAAAATAAAGTTTTCTAGACGATAAAACCCGACATTGAATTGATGTCAGAACCAGACGTTGGATAAAGGTCGTTTTCTGACGTCGGATAGACGTTGGATTATAGTTGAAAATGAAAGTTTTTTAGACGTCGGAATCCGACGTTGAAATAAGGTCAGAATTAGACGTCTATACAACGTCGGATCCTGACGTCCATTCGACGTCCATTTGACGTCGGATTCCAACGTCAGTTCGACGTCGGATTCCGACGTCCGTTCGACGTCAGATTCTGACGTCTAAAAAACTTTCATTTTCGAACATGATCCGACGTCTATCCGACGTCAGTCCAACGTCTATCTGACGTCGTGTGCCCACTGGGATGTATGCAAACATTAATTTCTCATTTAAAGTCTATGTTGTGACCTCTCATTTGAATCATAAGGTTGGGGGAAAAAACAATACAAGACGTGTTGTACTTTTGTCAAGATGTACTATACATTGCATACAGTTTTAAAGCATGTTGTTATAGCTGGTGACACACATTAATTTACTACTAAGATATCTTGCAAATTTTAATGACAAATTGAAAAAAATAATTTTATGAAACTGTTTACATGCATTACATAATAAATATTTTATAAGGTATATAATCATATAGCAGACTCATTTATGTATATAATGATTATGATGCATGTATATTTCTGTGTGTAATAATAATAATAGTTTAGGCAAATATTTACCAAACTAATCTACGTCTGTGAAAGGTATTAAAAACCACACGTTATGTGTTCAGCAAAGCTGGGTATTATGTACTTAAACGTCTGGAGAAATGGGGCTTTAGTATTTGTCGTCGGTCTAGCTTATAGCATGCTCCTGCAGCCCGATACGGATCTACGCTATACATTTATTAGAAGCGGATGTTTCAGTGTAGAATGTCAGACTGCAGTTAGTTGCAGGAATTATGAAGAAGCTTGGACCTGCTAGTTTTGTGAAACGCGCAAGTTTTACCATTTAAAAAAACAAAAAACATTTGGCATAAATGTGGCTGTGACTGGAGAAATGGGGCTTAAGAGTATTGCGACCAGTGTAGATCCAGATCAGCCTGTGCATTCGCCATTCGATCAATGAAACACCCGTCATGCTTCTAACAAGCATATATATATCGCTATCAGGCTACTATACAGCAGTGTGCTATTTGATCAGGAGCTACACTGGTCACAATAAGCCCCATTTCTCCAGTCACAGCCACAAATAACCAAACATTCAATGATTTGATTATTCTGTAGCCGATTTCATCAAAATTGCAAAGTAGACTTATCTAGCAAAGTATACTTTGAGGGAGTAATCATTTATTTTTCCCGAAATGCATTATTTCATATAGAACTAACCGTTGCAGATATTTGATGATTAAAAGTATGCAGAATTATTATACTGATTATAAATTCAGTATAATAACAAGAAACGAGGCAAAGCCACGAAGGCCAGGTTTTTTCCAAGCATAGACACTTGGATAACATAATTATACCCACTTTTTGTAGACTAGATGGCCGTGGCCTGCATGTCGCGCCTTGGGGCGAGGCATGGACACTAAACAAATAGATATAGTACATGTAGATGGAAAACCTTTAACCAAAAAACTTTAACCGGACACACGGACGTACGGACGGACGGACGGACGTACGCCAAAATGCCGACGATATCGCGCTTTCCGCAAGCGGGCGCGACAATGATGATAAACACCCATGTCAAGGTAATGGGTGAAGCAGTTGCAGAGATATAGTACACAAAAAAACTTTAACAAGTAATTTAACCTTGACATTGGGCACAGGGGCCGCACGGTTGAGGGGTAGAATGAAAATGGATGATGATAAACACCCATGTGAAGTTTCAAGGTAATGGGCGAAGCAGTTGCAGAGATAAAGTATAACAAAAAACTTTTAACCAAAAAATTTTAACCAGACGTACATTAAAAAGTTAAAGATGAAAATGGCTAAGTCAATTACGTAGAAATAATAGGTGAAGGTAAAAAAAATGGTCACATGTTGGATAGTTGTATGTGGTGGGCACCCCTTGGTTATGAAGCTGTGAAATTTTGGTGGTCCTAGGTGGTACAGTACCAAAGAAATGGACTTAAACACGAAAACTTAACATTGAAAACGCGAAAACTTAACATTGAAAATGGCTAAGTCGACTGCATGGAAAAAATGGGTGAAGTTAAAAAAAGTAACATGTTGGATAGTGATATGTGGTGGGCACCCCTTGATTATGAAGCTGTGAAAGTTTGGTGGTCCTAGGTGGTACAGTAACAAAGAAATCGACTTAAACACGAAAACTTAACATTGGTTGTGGACGCCGCCCGCCGCCCGCCGCCCGCCGCCCGCCACCCGGCCGCTGCCCACCGTCCGCCCTTCGCCAATCCAATAGCCTGGATTTTTTTCTCCAAATAAACCTGGCTAAAAATTAATAAATTTATCCTAAAATTGAAAATTTCTCCCTCAAAGTATACTTTGCTATATAAGTATACTTTGCAATGTTGGTGAAATAGGCTACTGGTGTGTTATTCTGTGGCGTAGCAAGATTCTTGCCGAGGGGGTGGATATTGTGGATATAGTCAGGAAAAGGAGTGCAGGAGCCACTGTTCGCCCGATACGGATCTACGCTATATGTTTATTAGTTCACTGTTCAATGGACACCCTGGCCAGGCTGCACCGATGTGTAGGACAGTGCTTTGTCCGTAGATTGTTTGTTTATCGGTGTTCAACGGCCTGTCAACAGCTACAGTCATGTAAGGCCGGGAAAATGGGTTCGCCCCGTTTTATGCATGGGGGGGGGGGGGGGGGTGGAACAACCGGACCTGGTGCCAGGTCCATACCACACCAAAGTACCGAAGTCACTTCTTGGACGCTTCCCCTAAAATAGGATTACGAATAATCGCAATACTCACATAATAAGGGGTATAACCAGATTCAACTGTCACATACAAAATGCCAAAGACGTATGTGAGGGCCAAACCAGGTCTCCAGTCGGAATTCCGGTAAGGATGAACTCCGATCGTTAATTTACCCATCGCATTCTCCCACCTGCCACATCACACCGATGTGTAGGACAGTGCTTTGTCCATAGAAATTATTGAGAAGCTTGAACTTTCTATTTTTTTTAGAGAATTCAATGATTTGACAATTTTGTTATTATACAAATGTACCTTTCGCGATACTCTGTCCCGCCTGTATAGCTGCCTCCAATCGGCGTCGCGCCATCTTGCCGATTCGTGTATCGCTGCGTTGCTCACAAACTGTGTCTCGTCACTGTCACTCAAGCTGTCTACATGGTATCGACGACTCGCATCACGTCCGATCAACCAACCATCTGCAATGGAAATGAACGAGAAATGTGATTGACAGGTTGATTACATAATAACATGGTTCATTTGGTCGATGGGAAAATGGTTTCAGAGGAATTGTCAATCAGTTAACGCGTTTCATGCTATGTCGACACAATTTCGGTCACTGAAAATTATATCAGAATAAAAGTATATGTTGTGACCACTCATTTGAACCGTCTCATCGAGACGGTTCAAATGAGGGGTCACAACATATATTTTCATGGAGAAATGAAGAAAATGGGGGAAAATATTTGCACTTTTTTCCTCCTTATGAATCTGTATTTGTTATGAAGTTGGTTAATTAGGCTAAAACTTAAATCTAGCCAAAGATGGGATTATAATGAACGACATATTTGTATTAAATACGTGTCATTAGTGTGTGTCAAACATATAACATTATGGGTGACAGGTGACGAACTTGAAGACCGTTATCTTCAGTGCACCTATAGAGACAGTCAATACAGAAAAAATGAAAGAGTTCAAATTTAATATGGAATTTTATTGTGCATGTATGTGCATGAATTTTGCCATATTATAAGTTATTGTGATTCTACACAGGCTATATGGTGTAGCCTGTGTAGAATCACAATAACGTATTTGTCATACCGCAGATCCTGTATTTGGCTGTATAAACATATCTCTTCTTTTGATCTTTGCGTTTTTTCAGGAAGAAAAATAATCCGAGATTCGATTTTCTACCGTCAGTCTTAATTTAATATAAAGGCGTAAATGAACATTCTAAATATGGAGTAAGAAATCCATCGAAAACGACTTTTTTATATCGTGTAATTTAATTTCTATTCCACTGTTCTATCGATCTGCTCTCCCTTTGGCGCCTCTAGAATAATGCGACTGGTTTCCAAACATTCGCTGTCATTGCTACGCCGCGGTTTCGTGCGTGGAACCCATAGTTTGTGACCTAAATATAGCCGTGTCACAAAGCCAAGCGTGTTCAGATTTGAAAAGCAATTTTCGTTATTTTGGCTAATTTTTCGCTCATATTTTGATGAGCGAAGAATATTTATGGAAAAATAAACAATAAAGACTGGTTTTGAGTGTACAATTTGTTACTTGTATTGATCAATTCGGGGTTTTATTGTTTTTAGTGAGGAATACAATTCGCAATCGCTAGACGCTTTCAAAATGTGTCTTCATTGGACGCGAGGCGCCGGAGGGGAATCGCAATTTCTCTATGTTCGACGGCCTTGGCAGGTCATATAATATATATGACCAGGCAAGCTAGCCAATCAAAAGCCGAGAAACTTATCTGCGGTATGACAATAGTTTATATTATGTACATACAGGTACATATATATGGTATACACTAAAATAAATTTAAAAAAATACAATTTTACATAGCATCTCCCCTAAGAGCTAGACCATCTGTCTTAAGAGATCAAAAAATTATTCTCCGCTGAGTGGTCTCTTAAGAAGGGTTTGACTGTTTGACGGCCTCGGTGAATATAACTTGTCTCAGGTCCGTAAATCTCGTGTACACCTCCTCAAACGTCCATAATTGTATATTGTGTCTCAGTCGATGTCTCAGATTTTAATATGTGGCTCATTGATTTTATGCACTGCATATGATCTATATTAACCAAAAGCACCATTCAATTTGATCAAATATCAAGTGCTTAATGTGTTATTAATGTATATTCTATCACAGCCTTGATCAACATGGGAGATTACTTGATAATGCATTGCTGTACCAGTAAGTCACAAAATACGCCCGTCGAATATGGGCCAGACAGCGAAGATGTAGAAATGTGAAGCTGTCACCAAGGCAAGAAACATTAATGAGAATTTGAAACTGTATAGCATTATTTTTTCGGCATAAAAACACCAAGGTGCACATCTTCAATATGTGTAGAAGACGTGTGTATAGTTTCAGATCGATCGACTGAACTGTTTCGGAGGAGTTGTGTACACAAACTATGCACTTTTTCTGTCAGCTGCCCGCCCGCCCCGCAGTAAAACATAATGAATACGTACCGTTTTTTAAAAACGGTTGTATAACAATTTGTAACCAGAGCTCCAGATAAGCTGTGTATTTGAGCAAATACCCAATTAAAATTGCCAAAAACCCAATTGAAATCAGAAGTAGCCAGTATCAAAAAGCAAGAGCATGTTTGTGGTACCTTTATCATGCTGCAGAAAACAATAAACAGACCACAGACATAGCATATTTTTCTTATTTTCCATGACAACACATCTTGGTATTTCATTTCAAAGCAAACTATTCAATAATTGCTGTCTGTTGATGAGTGAACAGTAGTGTGATTATATTTTACCCAGTTGAAATGCCCAATTGCTTCAGAAATGATGGAGTGACAATACTCAATTAATAATTCCTTATCTGGAGCGCTGTGTGACACAATTATTTTTTACAGATTAGTTTTATCATTTTTTGCGAGCACACCTTGTTTCTTATGAAATCAGTTTACATGTTTAGCATATCACAGTCCATTACAGTTACTTAGGGTTGAAAGGGTTAACTAGAGCAAATGAGCAGAAATACCCCCGGCGGCAGCCTGATAACTTTAACGCAAATCTCACAGACGGACGGAATCACAGACGCACCTACGATACATCAAAAGAATGATCACCTAAGAAATAATAATATAGGAATTAATGGCCTTTTTGTGGAATTTATCAGGGTATAAACTTGGAAAAGTCGCGGGAATACTGGACGAAGGCCGGAAGGCCTCGTCCAGTATTCCTGCGACTTTTCCAAGTTTATATCCCCGATAAATTCCACAAAAAGACCATTCATTCCTTACAATTCCAGCATTTGAAATAACTTCATCAAGAAAATGTGTTTATTTTCCGTTTTCTTAAGAATTATTTTAACTGCGCCTCACGGTTACGGAAAGTAGTTTGGCGTGGGAGTTTACTGGGATATCAATTTTGGACAGAGACTTGCTACGGGCCAATCAAATGTTAGGGAATTGTGTAAATATCTTTGTGCTGGAATTATGTTGCATTATTTTCTTTTGTCTTGGGCCATACCTCCAACCACCTAAGACCCCGATAGTCAGAGCTCCAGCTAAGGTGCGTAATTTGGAGGTAAATTTCTTATTCCTCCATCAAAAATGGCAAGTTGGGAGTGCTTTAGAATCGTCTCAATGAGACGATTCTAAAGGACTCCCAACTTGCCATTTTTGATGAAGGAATAACAAAATTTCACCCCAAGTTGGTCAAATTACGCACCTTAACTGGAGCTCTTGATAGTGCACCCCAATGGACTGACGAACGGACGGAAATGCGAGAACGATATACCCCTCAATGTACTTTGTATGCCGGGGGTATAAAAAACGTATTAAATCACGACTCGTGCAAGATCGTCCATATATTAGATGTCAGATTTGTGTCTGCTTCCCATCCTGGTTCACAGCTAAGTTCAAGTCGTAAATTGTTTGTAAGCAAATGCTTCATTAAGAAATAATTGAACTGTACAGTTAATCCCATGACATTCGCAACAATTGTTATGTAGGTCTTGGTCTGCTGGCACAAAATAATTCAGTAGGACTAGAATCTAATTGCCTGTTGATGGCAGGCAGCTTTAACTTCAGCAACTCAATCTCGAGCAGCACCGACCATGATCAGACTGTGTGATGTTTTTATTGAGAAAGAATACAAAATATGAAAGTAGGCAGCTTACTTCACTGACTGAATGCTGAGCAGCACAGACCCTGACACAGACTGCACGCATGTTTTTGTTGAGAAAGAAGTCAAAATATGAAAGAAGAGTCGACAACTTTCGATACGGGCCCACCTTTTAACGGCTGAATCAACAAAACAGTTTACCGGTGGCAGACAGGCAACTTACTTCACTGAATGGCGAGCAGCATAGCCCCAGATCAGACTGCGCGAATGCGCAGGCTGATCTGCGGCTATGCTGCTCGCATACGTCAGAAGTTAACATTTTCTCAGTCGGCGGCCCAATGTGATGTGCATCAATTGAATAACCATGCATAATAGAATCGCTTATGTCTCATATAGTGTGTCACAATGCAACCGGTAGTTATTAATACATATGCCATCAAAACATTTGGAATCATAATTCTTCCTTTACATGCGATAACATTAAATGTTTTATAGTGTCGTGACTGTCGTCGGTCATATTTAGTTCCATTATAACATGTGACGTTGATTGGAAAAATGGGATTTTATGACCTTTGTGACCAGAGTAGACACAGATCAGCCTGCAGATGCGAATAGTCTTATCTGGCTCTGCACTGTTTGTCATTCAGTCAACAGTGAAAGACCAGTTACGCGTCTAAAAATCAGCATAGAACCTAATTGGGCTGCAATTCACATAAGCTCTGTGATCTTGTTTTCTAATCCTTATTCACCGTTACATTATATGTATTTTGATGCATATATATACATGTATATTATTTGAAATAAATATTGTTTAAACTAATTGGGCTGCAACGATTGTTATCCTAGTTTACCATCTGCCAGACAATACTAAAAACACAACTTACATGTGCGTAAAACCACAGGTTGAAGTAACGGACCGAGGTCTATAAATACATTAAATATGCCTAAAAGCATCGATAAATGAAGAAAAAAAATAAGCTAAACAATTTGTTTTCTCCGTCCATCTATAGATGGAGTAGATGGAGGGAGTAAACAAATTTGTTCAGCTTATTTTTTTTCTTCATTTATCGATGCTTTTAGGCATATTTAATGTATTTATAGACCTCGGTCCGTTACTTCAACCTGTGCGTAAAACATGGGGATGCCCCCTGGTATACAGGACCATAAAAAAAATAAACTGTTACAAACATTTTACGTACAATATGTTTCTGCAGCCTTGTGAAGGTCAGAACGCTCAAAGTCGTGTTAATTGTTGCGCGAGTGTGTCACATCTGTCCACATGTATCAAGTGTGCGAATATTAACCCTTAGACCGCTATCTTAATTTTGTTGTCGTCTGCTGTCAACGTTATAAGCTGGCCTAAGAGCAAATTTCACATTTTTCGATGATCATGTAACATAAATTTATTCCACTACCATTTTCCGACAAAGAAACTTGTGCCCCGCAGTCGTTTTTTTTATCGGATTTCCAAATGTCTAGGGAAATAAATCCGGTATTGTTTCCAGTATTGGCTTGCATAGTGCGAGACAGCAATTGCCTGATCAGGTTACGATACTTATAAATGGACCAAACAGTTCATTATCACAGGACATAAAGGGGGTATTGAAGGAGAATCAATGCTTTCAACTGGAATATTTATGGGGAAATATAACACACATTCAATAAGTGTGCCTAACTGATAAAACAGACTTTATGACATTTGTGACCATCTTAGATGCTGAATTGCTGATGTTTCTCGACAGAGCTCCAGACTAGCTGCGTATTTGCTTAAATACCCAATTAAAATTGCCAAAAACCCAATTGAAGACAGAAGTAGCGAGTATCGAAAAGCAATAACAAATTTGTGGTACCTTTATCATGCTACAGAAAACAATAAACAGACCACAAATATAGCATATTTTTCTATTTTCCATGAAAACACATCTTGGTATTTCATTAGAATTGTCACAAGGAGACAAATATAATGAAATGCCAATACATGTTTTCATTTCGAAGCAAACCATTCAATAATTGATGTCTGTTGATGTGTAAACAGTAGTGTGATTTTAGTTTACCCAATTAAAATTTTGAAATACCCAATTGCTTCAGAAATGATGGAGTGAAACTACTCAATTACTGATTCCTTATCTGCAGCCCTGTCTTTGAATCACCTACAGATATAACATGGTCGCTTCCATATACACAGTGATAGAATAGTGAACAGCATAGACCCTGATCAGACTGCACAGATGCGCATGCTGATCTGGGTCTACGCTAGTCGCATATATCCATGTGACAAAGTCATGTTTCCCGACTTGTTACGCCCAATTGAAATACAATAGAAAGTTTGAATCAATGATGTTTAATGATTTTCTGTAAAAACTCCCCAGAAAGTATTAATAACAAATGGACCAATGTTTGTGGTGTATGTTTGCAAATAACTTGAAAATATACCAAACTATAAAACAGAAATGTGTAATTTAGTGCATGTACATGTAGTGATAACCCTTAATTTCCCTGATAGAAACGACTGTTCACGGCTCTGCAGAAGATGTCTTTTGAAAACATTGTGGGAAAAGGAGAAATTGCTTGTAACAAGCAATTTCTCCTTTTCCCACAATGTTTTCTACTCTATCAGATAATTTAACCATCATTTGACCCAGTATTTGATTCTTTTATTCAGATGTTTTCGATTTGGAAGAGTTGAAATATCGTAAAACAGGGAAAGGGTTATATGAAGCAATAGCGATAAAAATCAGAACATTTCAAGCTACAATTCATGATAAAAAAGAAACAATTTGAACAAATTCTAATTTGCCTTTGCTCTCTATGTACATAATGTACCGTATTTATTCTAATAAACGCCCTGGGGCTATGTAATCCATGGGGATCAAATGTGGAGTATGTTATTTTCACATACAAAAGCCATGTTTTAAATGGCGTTTGTATGTGAAAATAACATATTTAGTTTAGTTTAAACATATTTTATTTGCATATTGTTTACAAGTTCATGGTCAATGTCAATGTTACTATATACAGTACTATACAAATGGGATTGGATTGAAAGCAAGCTGATTTAAATCCTATGCAAATTTAGAATGCAAATACGGGAGGGGGCTACTACATGTATTAGAGGAGGTAATTGTAAAATTGGGAAATTCCAAGTCCAAAAAAGTGGGATAATCCATGACCAAGGGGTTAAATCGAAAATCAAAATTCGCTTTAATTGTTCCATACGGAAGGCGCATACCAAATATAAAGAAATTAGAAAATTTTAATTCTAAATAGGGGAGATAATCCATGACATGGGATAATTTTTTATTTGACCACCGGGACATGGATAATCTCCTCCTTTTGGACTTGTATTTTTCGCATTGTAAGAAAAAAACCTTTAAACCATAAATGTAAATGCTTTGATTTAACGACGGCACTGGCTCGATGACCTTGCATGTCTGGACCGACTATTTAAGTCCCCATCCGATAGGACTAGGCTAGCACGGAGTTGTCTTGCCCAAGGACACGCCGAATCGACCATTCGCAGTGGCAGAGGTGGGAATCGAATAATTCATTTGTAAGAGTAAAATACGTATTGAATTTGAAATCTGGGGGTATAATACTCTTTAGATACAAAACTTATCTGGAGCCCTGGAGATACCGGAATTACCATAATCAACGTAATTAAAGAGTGAATAAAGCGATACTTGATACTTGATTTTCACGATTTGGTTACGCAAACAAAATAAATTTATGATTCACGGAACATAAAGGTGCAATAATTTACCATTCAAGTGAAGTGCAGGTAGACATATAATAGTCAGCTAATCACAATGCAAAGAAAATACCTGAAAGTTTGATATATACCCTACAAAATAAGTAATGAACCACCTCCCATTCCGAGATATTTTCAGTCAACAGTCTCATCTGGATCTACACTATTTGCAAACACCGCTATAGAGGTCTGCACTGTTGAAAGTGTTAAACGTTAATGTTTTCATCCCTATGTAACTAGAATGGACACTCCCATGTAATTTTTCAGACCATTCCATTTATCAGAAAGGCTAGGGTTACTCTTTTTACAAATAGGAATTTATCTGCAAATAGTGCAGATCCTGATGAGACGGCTCGTTATATGGATCTACACCGTTTGCAAACATTATGACAGAGGTCTGTATTGGTGAAAGTATAAAATAAACTAAGGTCACACAAGAACTGGCATCGCTGAATTAAATGTCGTCTGCTGGAAATGTTTTATTTTCAATATTTCTCGGCAAAAACCGGGTTTTGACAGCACATGAGAATCGTCTCCAGTGGAGACGATTCTCATGTGCTGTCAAAAACCAGTTTTTTGTTAAGAATTAAAGCAAAAATGAAAAACAGCAGACGGCAATTTCCGTCAACAGCGTAGGAAGGGTTAAACGAAGCTAATCAAGCCCTCAGTGACCTTGGGCGGTCGAACGTGGGTCATATGCAAAACAAAGCAGCATCCATAGACACACACTGTGGCCAAATATTATCAAAATCGGTGAAGTGAGCTATTGAAAAATGAAAGGTGTTACTAACGCATGCAGCCCGATAGGGTGTTTCATTGACTGAATGTCGAACAGTGCCGACTGATCACGGCTGACCTGGGACAACAGTGGTCACAAGTGCAATGAGCCCCTTTCTCCAATGACACCCACAGCTGATGATTGTTCATGATAGATACAAAACATGAAACAAAAATACAACCTTTATTATAATGCTGATGTACATGAAATGAGGTTCATATTTTATTTGGTGGGTATATGTGAATGACACATAGAGCAAGTTTTAATTGAGAAAGGATTTCAACAAATTGCCTGGCATTGTAACGTCCCACCATGCAAATGTCACATGTAACGGCTCGGTGTTTAACCGCAGTATTACGGACTGTCAAACAATTGACAATGCATTGGGGTTTGCTTTACAAATTACATGTATCCACATTTTTTTGGTAAATGAAACTGTCTGGAAATTAACCCATTACATGCGGAATACACCATTACCGGTATGAAGTTTTTAAAATATTTTGTTATTTATCAATGAAAGTATATGTTGCGACCACTCATTTGAACATTTAAAGAAAATATTTATGATTTTCCTCAATCAAAATGGCATTTCCTCAGCATGAAATGGGTTAAATTGGAAGATTCCATGATCGAAACGAAACGTAGGGGTCGATGGGCTAACCAATGAACCACATTTTTATTTTTTATTGAAATTGGTGGCTAACATTTGACACAATAATTTTTATACTTGTTTTAACCCTTTCCCTGATAGAAACGACTTTTCACGCCTCTGCAGAAGATGTCTTGAAAACATTGTGGGAAAAGGAGAAATTGCTTGTAACAAGCAATTTCTCCATTTCCCAAAATGTTTTCTACTCTATCAGATAATTTAACCATCATTTGACCCAGCATTTGATTCTTTTATTCAGATGTTTTCGATTTGGAAGAGTCGAAATATCGCAAAACAGGGAAAGGGTTAAATATATACAAATACAATAATAATTTGGAAATGTATTTTATGGATGGGGATGACAATCTGCCAATAATTTTTTTTCTCTGTCCTAAGTTTCTATAGTTATGGGCGACTTCGTGTTGCTAAGTTACCAGTAGTGCTACCACTGGTGCTGCACGCCGTGTCCATGTAAAATCATGAAAACGTTGCACGTCGAAATAGGTGCAGGATTACTGACAAATTCCCATTCAGTTGCATGTCGAAGGTACTGCATAACACATTTCTTGTGCCAGTTACTAGATGAAAAATGCATTTACGTGAAGAAGTAGAGCTGAGTGGCTCAGGATTTGATTTATTGGTGTTTAACGGCCTATAAACAGCTACGGTCATTTAAGGCCGGGCCAACGGGTTCGATCCCTCCCGTATTTAATATGCTGTATTAATTGGGGGGGGGGGGGGAAATCCCCAAAAATAGAACGGAATACTTACATCAAATTTCTTTTATATATTCAGCCCTGAAATTTGAGAATAACCTGACCCGGTATCAGGTCCATACCACACCAAGTCACATGGCCCTTCCCATTAAAAGTAATAGGATTAGGAATAATCATATTACTCTTTATAATTAATAAGAGGTATAACCAGATTCAACTATCACATACAAGATTGCTAAAGACGTATCTGAGGGCCAAACCTGTAGCCTATTTCACTAATATTGGAAAGTATACTTTTCTAGCAAAGTATACTTTGAGGGAGTAATCATTTATTTTTCCTGAAATGCATTATTTCATATAGAACTAACGACTGCATATATTTGATGATTAAAAGTATGCAGAATTATTATACTGAATTTATCACATTATCACAGCCAAAATGGCTGTGATAATGTAATAAAAATTCAGTATAATAAAAATTAATAAATTTATCCTAAAATTGAAAATTTCTCCCTCAAAGTATACTTTGCTGGAAAAGTATACTTTGCAATGTTGGTGAAATCGGCTACAGGTCTCCGGTCGGGATTCCGATAAGGATCAATCCCAACCGTTAAATTACCCATCGCATACTCCAACAAACCACCACAATATTGTCAGGAAACTGATCAGAGCTCCAGTTAAGGTGCGTAATATGACCATCTTGCACGAGTCATGATTTAATACGTTATTTATACCCCCGGCATACAAAATACGTCAAGGGGTATATTCAGTCCATTGGGGCGCACTATACAGAGCTCCAGTTAAGGTGCGTAATTTGACCAACTTGGGGTGAAATTTTGTTATTTGTTCATCAAAAATGGCAAGTTGGGAGTGCTTTAGAATCGTCTCAATGAGACGATTCTAAAGCACCCCCAATTTGCCATATTTGTTGGAGAAATAAAAAATTTACCTCCAAATTACGCACCTTAAAGCCCCTAAACGGCTCAAGTTGCCGAAATTGGCCTCCTATTGGTTTTTCCCACACATAAATCCAACAGGTTTCTATTTACACACACTTTGAAACTGTTTGCATTCATTTTGGTACAAAAATGAGTTTGTAGTCAATGAAAATATCAATATGTGTTGATAAACAAACAGCAGGTGCGTGTTTCAAAGCCCGATCGATTTTCCGATAGACGCTCGGGTCAACTCCTCAAATCCCCGATTCGCGGCCGATGAATTCCGATAGCCGGAGTTTATCGACTCGCTTCCGAGCCAAAGCCGTTGGGTTACGGAAATGAAATTGTCAATATTGACATTTTGCACTGAGTGGTACACAAAACAAGTTTTTGCTGTCTTCACATTTGCGATTAAGATGTAAATCTGAAGACTTGAGATGTATCTATTAGGCAGTATCTGTTAGTTTTGTGTACTAAATCAGTTGCCAAATATGTTTTTGTGTTTGAAAAAATCGGAAAATTGTAATACTGAGCCGTTTTTTTTGTGTGAAATCCACCAATGACTACTGATGTTACAAGCATTTTCACACTCAATTGCAACCTGTTGTTGCCATCACTGAGACGACATGCTCTGAATGCTATGAATGAGAAAAGAAGAGAGCACTGACCTAGATTTGTGCCTCGAGGATTAGCACATATCAGCCACAGGCAGACTAAAATGAGGTATTTTTCAAAAAACATTTTCTTGCTATTTTTGCTTTGCAACAATTGGGACAAACATAATCATAACATGTAACAAGAGTGCCGAAGGTCAAAGATATACACGCCTATCGAGGCATGGCGAGTCAACAGAAGATAACCAGGTGTGGGATCAGTTTCAAATGCCGAATCATGAAAATGGCTAAACAAACATAGTTTTACACCCACAAACACAGGTGGAAGACTCGGACCTACGACACAAAAAAAATGCCCATTACCCCACCCACTTGGTTTCATACAGTACTCTATATTCTATAATAGAATATAATACTGTATGAGACCAAGTGGGTGGGGTAATGGATTTTCTGTAATGAACATTTTTGTGTCATACGTCCGAGTCTTCCACCTGTGCCCACAAATGTGTAAAAGTGTGCTTCCCATGCTGAAACATTAGTATTTTCTGAAATTATCAGGAACTTCAAATCCTGATTTAAGGATATATCCTGAAAATTCCCAGCCCTCAGGTTAACTCACCGAAAATCAATAGGGTTCTTCCTCTCGCCATGATAAACATGTATCGTAATAACCCTAAATATTCGGACACCATTTATTTGGGGAAACACATAAAACTATATGGTTTCCCCAATAACAGTGAGTGTGCCAATATTTACGGTTAGTGTCGCAGTACTGGTTTCATCACAATAACAATGTATTTGGATGCAATTTGCTATGCGAAACCCCTATTTAATAGGGGTTTCCCATAGCAAAATGTGTCCAAATATTTAGGGTTATTACGGTACACCTGGTGCACAGCATTTGGTGCACACGACGTACATTATCAACAACGGTACATTTATATATAGACGTTTACAAATTGTTTCGAAACTTCGAAATGCCTACAGCTATAAGAATGGCATCATTGGCAGGCGGTATTGTATATTGTTACATGGTTTCCATTGTTTGCACATATGTACAAACAAATAGCAATGCTCATTCCGGGGCCGCACGTAATGAAAGTGCCTTCATGACGTCACTACGCGGAAGTGCCTTCATGACGTCACTACTTCATGACGTTCATGACGCGGCCCCGGAATATGCATACCGAAAATTATCTATGTGAATGGGACGATTTTATAAAAGTACTGAAAATACTGAATATAATGCTCAAATTACATCAGTTTTTTGTTGGAAATGTAACAATAACGTTTGATCATGTCCAGCCGTGTGCAAACGTTTGCTGTGGCCCTCGGGAACTGTTTGAACCCGCGGCCTGCGGCCTTGGGGTTCAAACAGTTCCCTCGGGCCACAGCAAACGTTTGCACACGGCTGGACATGATCAAACCTTATAATAACTGCTTTATAGTATCAAAATTAGTCCAGCAGTACTGAGATATGTACAGTGGGGAATGGTAGGTTGAATCGGGGCTAAATTGCGGGTGTGTATAATATATAATGGGACTGATCACCGATCATGATAATAAATCAGTATTTACTAATAGCCTTTGATCTTGGCCTTGTTATAATATTGGCAAACATCTATAATGTTAATGATAAAACAAAATTTTGATCAGTGAATGAAATGAATGACAAAGGGGTCACATTCATAATCAACAATTTGCAAACCAGCTTAGAGGCCACCTGACCTGTTAACCATTAAATGTGCCCCTAAATAGGTAAGGAAATAGAAGTTATAACATATTCCTCTGATGTTAAGTTTAGTGACGAACGGACGGACGCACGCACGCACGCACTGACGGACGCAAGCACGCACGCACAGACTCCAGTATACCACCCCCCGCAACGTGTTGTGGGGGGGTGGTATACTGGAGTCTGTGCGTGCGTGCTTGCATCCGTTTAGTGACGAACGGACGGACGCACGCACGCACGCACTGACGGACGCAAGCACGCACGCACAGACTCCAGTATACCACCCCCCACAACACGTTGCGGGGGGTATAAATAATTTCCTTGGAAATTATTCTAAAGTACTGTCACAGCATGTTTTTGATGAGAACTAGAAAATGTGTTCATAGAACACGGATGCCCCACATACTGCTTTGATAATAAACGAGGAAGGTCTGTAGCTAGTACGGTTTAAAAGTTTTATGACTTACAAGCCAAAATTGGAAAATTCTAAGTCGAATAGGGGGAGATAATTCATGACCCCGGGCTCGAATCAAAAATCGAAATAAACTTTGCGCATCTACGCATTATAAAGAAGCTACAAACCAAGTTTCAGTTCTGTACGGTTTTAAAAGTTTTACGACTTACAAGGTTGGGGACGGACGGAAGCTCCAACGATAAGGAGGAAGGGGCCATTCCCATTGTTCTAGAACAATAGAAATGGCCCCTTGTCATGAATAAAATAAGGGGCCACACAAATCAAAGGATTCTTTTGTGCTAGGCTCTTCCAAATGGCCCCTTCCTCCAGTTTAGGATGGACGGACGGACGGACGGACGGACAAGGGTAAAACTAAATGCCCCCTCCACTATCGTGGTGGGGCATAAAAATGGAAAATAAAACAGCAGATGACAAAATCTGATTCAGCATAGTAAGGGTAATTACAACAGTTTACAAACAACACGGCTGGCAATCAGCATAAATCACTAGATCAGCCTGTATCTGCATTGTCTGATCAAGGACCATATTGTTCGCGAAACAATAAATCATCACTTGCAAATACAGACACGTGGCATTGGTACTGCACTCCACGCCGACCGGCACAAGAAAACCAGGACAAGAAATTGTGCCAGTTTAATACTAACAAACAAGAACATGTGGCCTGTCACAGTCGGCACACAAATGCCGCAGAAGACTATTTAAGTTTCCCGCATTCTAAGGGTTATAATGGCCAGTAAAACAGGAGAGAAAATATGCCAATAATCTACATGTTTGCTCAACTATTGTCACGCTGTATTTTGGTCAATACTCGAAAATAGAAGTGGTTTGTTTGCTATTTAACAAGTCATGTGGATAGTTTTGGATCAATGTGTTCTGATCAATTAAATTCTTGTATTGAAAATTTAACAAAATACTTTGTTTTTCAGAACTCATTAATGTTTGATCTTTAGATTTTGTTTAAAGCGGGAAACGAACATTGCTGTCTGCTGTTGTTTTATACTTTGTCTGCTTTCCCAATAAAAACATGATTTGGCAGTACTTTAGAATCATTTCTATTGAAAATGATTATAAAGTGCTGTCAAATCATGGTTTTGTGAGGAAAATTCAAAATAAAACAAACAGCGGACGACAAAATTTAATTCAGCATTGTAAGGGTCAACATATTCAACCCGATTGCCAAACCATGAATCCAATATTTACAAACACGGTAGATCAGCAAAACAAGCCGGCTCGAACCGAGCTGCCTCTACCGGATCTACGGTATTTGTCAACGAGGTTAGAGAAAATTTATTTGCAAATTATTCTCACCGACCCTAAAATAAATTGCTAAAGTCCCCAGGGTGTCTGGTTTAGAGATCATCCACTGTAAATCAGGCATATGACCACTCCAATACACTCGTTCGTGTTTTGCGATCGCGAACAGACAGCACCATCGGAGTTAACTGACAATGAAACACATCAAAGTTACCAACACTCGAGTGCACATGGTGTCCGGTTAAGAGAGCTTCTACTGTAGTTTTATTACAAAATTGAAGGCTCACCTTAGGCTAACCTGGACACAAACTCAATATTCCCATCTTTTCTAGGATCTTTTGCTTCAAGTTAAATTGTATGCAAACTATAAATGCAAACAATGGTGTATGTATACTAAAAAATTATGAAATAAACTTACCTCACGAAGATGTATATTCAAGTAATTCAAAACAATCCATTAATTGTTACTTTTCAGAGTATATTACTGTAGTGTACACTCGACTGGCCTACCATGCACAGAACTGCTGAACTACGGAAAAATCTTCGCTTTTATACCTTTCTGTACGCTTCCAAATATTGGTTTTCAATTAATATAACTCCTTTAACGTATAACGTTGCAAAGGATAAGGGCTAGTTATAATACTGTAATCCAAAGCCGATACACACACTGTGGGTAGATGCAAGCTTATCGATAATACATACAGATATAATGCCTGAAACGTCAAGCATGAACAGGTATTAATATAGGGTACAACGTAACCATCAGCATAGCTCAATGGTTTAACAAATGGTTGCACATATGTGGCTGTGACTGGAGAGGTCGGATTTATGGGTTTTGCGACCAGTGTAGATCCAGACCAGCCTGTGCATACGCACAGTCTGATCAGGATCTGCACTGTTCGCCATTCAATCAATGAAAAACCTGCCATGCTTCCAACAAGCAATATAGACTGTTATCAGGGTACTGGATCATGTGGAGTGTGCAATTTGATCTGGAGCTACACTGGTAACAAATGTCATAAGTCTTAAGATCAGTCACAGCCACATATTCTCCAGCAGAGCTCCAGATAAGGTTTGTACCTAAAGAGTATTATTCCCCCATATTTCAAATTCAATGCGAATTTTACTTGTACAAATGCATTATTAATTTTCTTCTTTAAAATAAATTCAAAATTTGACTTATTTAAGCTGCAAAAAGCAAAACCTGTTTGCTTTTTGCAGTTCAACTAAGTCAATTTTCAACTTTAGTACTGTATTTTCACTCCTAAATTTGAAAATCAAAACGTATTTTCACATTGCTAAAATATGTGCGTAAAATACGCCAATACGCACCTTATCTGGTGCTCTGCTCCAGTCACAGCCACTTATTCTCCTGTCATATATTCGTCAGTCACAGTCACATATTCTCCAGTCACAGCCATATATTCTCCAGTCATAGCCACATATTCTCCAGTCACATATTCTTCAGTCACACCCACATATTCTTCAGTCATTTCCACATATTCTTCAATCACTGCCACATTTTCTAGACATAATTATTATCCAGTCACAGCCACATATTCTCATTCCCCAGTCACAGCCACATATTATTCAGTCACAGCTACATATTCTTCAGTCACAACTACATTTTCTCCGGGCATATAGTATCAAGTCACAGCCACATATTCTCCAGTCACAGCCACATATAGTCTCCAGTCACATATTCTTCAGTCACAGCCACATATTCTCCAGTCACAGCCACATACTCTCCAGTCACAAATTATTCAGTCACAGCCACATATTCCCAAATGACAGTCTCTTATTCTCCAACCTTTCTTTTTCAGTTACATCCAAATGTATCCAGTCACAGCCACATATTTACAGTTACAGCCACATATTCTCCGGTCACAGCCACACATTCTGCAGTTAACTGCCACATATTTTCCAGTCACAGCCACATATACTTCAGTCACAGCTTAGAGCTACATATTCTCCAGTCACAGCCAACTATTTTCCAGTCGCAGCTACACATTCTCCAGTCACATCTACATGTTCTCCAGCCACAGCCACATATTCTCCAGCCATATATTATTCAGTAACAGCTACATAATTATTTTCTGGTCATATATTCTCCAGTCACAAGTAGATATTCTCCAGAGTCCAGTCACAGGCTTTCATCGGTATAACTCTATATATATGAACAAGGCTTCCAACTTTGGTCAGACACGACCTCGTATCATGACAAATTCCGCGATTTTATTAACGCTAATGTGAATGTTTTGGCAGAAAGTGCACATGTTCATTTGAGAATTATTGTTATCTTGCTAAAATAGCATAGTTAGAACATAATATTGAATTACAGCTGCTTTTCCTAGGTCAGACACAACCTCGTATCATAACAAATGAAATGTGTTTAAGGCTCTAAAGTCAATATTGTAGTGGCAAGTTCATATGATCATTTGAGAATTATCATTATTCTGCAGAAATACATAGAATGCATAGAAAATTACAATTGTAAACATGTTAGAAGTTAGAAGTCTTGTTCATATATATATATAGTTATAACGATGAAAGCCGAAACACGCCAAATGCCTGTGGTCACAGCCACAGGTGATTCTAGCGTGTCTTGGATGGTCAATTATTGTTTGTATATATACTGTCATGTCGGCTAATTCTGCGCATCAGCTAATGCGCAATTCGCATCGGCTAATGCGCAATTCGCATCAAATTTAGCCTTGCGTATGTCATAATAAAATATGTGGATTTTGGAATAAACAAGCTGATTAATTACTACTATGTGTCACAATTTTATCACATTCCAATATTTTGGTAAAAAGTTATTCCGAATATAGTCAAAATGTGTAAAATCCTCAGACCCTACTGATGGAATAGCTGTCTTATTTACGAAATTAACTGTTAAATGAAGAAACTAACCTGCCATGATGTTACTGGATAGATCTGCCTCAAATATAATACCAATTTTGCCATGCTGATCCAGTATGCTGCACGTTATTTTGTTTACACTACCAGATGCGCAGCATTAGCTGAAACAAATGTGACGTTGCAAACACGCATGTGATGTCATACATCACACAATTTACGTCACTTACTGACGTCAGAACGTTATGACATTTTACCTGCACAAACGGCTTTGAACTGCGTTGAATATTCAGAAACGTTTGACTGAATATGGAGATATGGTAATGCCATATAAATTTGTTTGGAAAGCCTTAGGTGCGCAGAATTAGCCGACACCATTGTACATGAAACACCTTTAAGGCTTTATTTCTAAACAATGTACAAAACAATTAAAATGCGCCCGGGTATGAAGATTATGTAATGACATAATCTTCATACCCAGGCGCATTTTAATTGCAATTCAATATGCCATATGGCATATATTCTCCAGGCACAGCTACTGTCATTTCGGCTAATTCTGTTCATCGGCTAATGCGCAATTCACGTCAAATTTAGCCTTGCATACGTCATAATTAAATATGTGGATTTTGGAATAAACAAGCTGATTAATTGTAACACTGTCGCACAATTCTAACACATTCCAATAGTTTAGTAAAAAGTTATTCCGAATATAGTCAAAATGTGCAAAATCCTCAGACCCTGCTGATGCCATTCTGGAAGTCGGACTTTGTCCATTTCGCGCACCTGCAGGCTATAATTATCTCCCCTGTTGAGAAGCGCAGGGGGAAATCGGAGCGCAGGGGGAAATCTGACCCGTTTCCTGTATAATTTAATAATTTTTGAACGCTTCAAACAACTTAATTCCAATCGCTAAATCAAATTTAAATGCAGATTTATAATGTTAAATGGCCATTAAAAAATATTCGAATCACCATTTAGTATTTTCGTAGTTCTAAATGTGAAATATTCTGGCATAAAAATGATGTATTTTAGAGCAAAATGTATCAACTTGCCCCCAAACATATCAGGTCACGTGACTAGTGATACATCACGCCGACTTCCAGAATGGAATAGCCATCTTATACATGTTCTCCAGTTACACATACAAATAGAACAAGAAATGCGTCTGTCAAACGCGGATGCCACCTGCAGCATATTTGAGAAACTGTGACAAAGTGGTTAACCGAAAAGTGTGACGGATGGACGGACGGACGGACGGACGTTCTTACAGTACTATACTTATGTGACTTATCACATGTTAAATATTAGCCACATAAAACGATTTTTAGCCACATAAAAGGATTTTTTAGGTGGCTAATTGTAACCAACCCTATCCTTTACCAAGTCCATAACCCTGTGGGGCTAGCCACATAAGTACCCTAATGTGTGCCCGGACGGATGGACGGACGGACGGACGTTCTTACAGTACTATACTTATGTGGCTTATCACATGTTAAATATTAGCCACATAAAACGATTTTTAGCCACATAAAAGGATTTTTTAGGTGGCTAATTGTAACCAACCCTATCCTTTACTAAGTCCATAACCCTGTGGGGCTAGGCACATAAGTACCCTAATGTGTGTCCGGACGGAAGGACGGACGGACGGACGTTCTTACAGTACTATACTTATGTGGCTTATCACATGTTAAATATTAGCCACATAAAACGATTTTTAGCCACATAAAACGATTTTTTAGGTGGCTAATTGTAACCAACCCTATCCTTTACCAAGTCCATAACCCTGTGGGGCTAGCCACATAAGTACCCTAATGTGTGCCCGGACGGACGGACGGACGTTCCAACATTTTGGGTTTATGGGGTATTTCCATTGTTTGAAGAACAATGAAAAAGCCCCTAAACAACAATAGAGTTTATGAGGTTACGGAATATTACAAAGGAATCTTTTGTTCCTAACCACGCCCCTAAGCTCTCAAACCCCCGGACGTTGGCCCGGAGAGACGGACGGACGGACGGACGGTCCAAACACTATATCGTATATGCCACCCGTTTCTTCGAAACCCGGTGGCATAAAAATACTGGTACTTTTATACAATTTTGTTTAATAAAATTGGTTGGGCGGGAGGATTATATTTTAGTAGTGATAGCAATAAAACAGGTTTCACAAGTCCCACGCACATTGTTCATTGCCGGCTAGTGGTTTCTGTCGGCTACAGGTATTTTATATAAATTAGTAAAAGTAAACCGACTGCATGATTTTCACTAAATTTGGCAACTGTATAGACTTTATATAAAACGTACATGAAATGTGTCAATCTACTAAGTCGAAATATGAGATGAAGCTTAGTAAACCTGTATCTTCAAATCTTTCATGAACAACTTTCGTGCAGACGCTTTATTCTGAAGTAGGGTTTTGTTTATATTGCGGGACGTCAATATTGCGGTCTGCTATGAGCGTATAAATAAACTAAATGTACCAAAATTCAGTTTTTTGGTTATCTGAATTTGGTCTATGAACGATAGCGACCGAGACAAAAAAATGTAGCACTGAGGAAAAATATGTTGAAGTAGTTATTGACAATCAGCTGAAAATTACACAACGCATAGATACCAGTGTTGAAAAAGCGAACAAAGTACTAGGAATTATGCAACGATCATTTTCATACATATAGCATGGACAAAACTATGTTCCTTCAACTTTACAAATCATTAGTGGGACCACATAAAAAATATGGATCACAAGCATCTATGGTCTGTCGTTTACAAAAAAAAAAGAATGTATCAGAATCAAAAATGTCAAAAGAAGATCGAGCCACCAAAAATTGTGAAATCGATCTGCCAAAAATCACACAGTGAACGAATAAAGGAACTAGGTCTACCATCACTTCAATACCGAATAGCAAGAGCCGACATGATACAAGTTTTCAAAATAATCAACAATATATCGATCATATGGATAAGGAAACAATTACTCCAATATTTCAATCAAGAACAAGGGCCGGGTCACCAGCAAAAAGAATATTCAAGAGACAATTCCGTTTAAACATAAGAAAAAGTTAATTCATCCAACGAATAGTAAATTTACCTGCTTATATTTATCCGCTATCGAAACCATTGGTAAACAATATGTGTTTGGAGAGGTCCCTCTCAGCCACAGATCATAACTTAATCCTCGCGGGGGAATGCGCAAGGTATAGTCGAATTTAAAGGGGTGTCATTTCCATGCCGCATTCAGGTTGTCTTTAAAATTGTTCACTGATTTGCTTTGGACACACGATAGTGGTAGAGCGTTCCAGTCGTGTACAACTCTCTGAGAACATGCATTTGCCCTTGGACGTCAAATTAAAAATATATCTTTTTGTAAGTGTGGTGACCAGACTATTCTAGATGTGGCCTTATTAAAGTTTTATATAGTGGCAGGAACATATAGATATATCCATATATGTAAATGCTCTTTTTACTAGACCCAAAATACTATTTGCCTTATTTACGCATTTGATAATATGTTTCCCAAACTTCAAATCACCTTGGAATACAACCCCTAAATCTTTTTCTTCATTAACTTGCTGTCTTTCAACTCTTTGTTCATTCTCAGTCATTGTATATCTGTGTCGTGCATTGGTTCTTCCGATGTGCAATGAATTACATTTACTACCATTGAATTTCAATTCCCATTTCTCTGACCACTCTGTCAAAGCGTTTAGATAGTTTTGTACGTTATTATAGTCTCTGTTGTCTTTAACTTTTGCATATAACTTGGAATCGTCGGCGAACAATTTAACTAAGTTTGTTACTACGTCAGGAAGATAATTTATGAAAATGAGAAGCAATGTGGGACCAAGGACACTGCCTTGAGGAATACCAGACATAACATTTTATAAATCACACATGTAAGGCTCACAGGTCTATAGTTTTCCGCCATCTTTTTATTCCCTTTTTTAAATATTGGTGAGATATTTTCTAACTTCATATGTCTGCATCGATCTATTAAAGATGTATGTCATTGGAACACATATTTATTGTCTCAACTCATATATTAGTTTACAATGAATTCCATCGGGTCCTGGTGATTTAGTAGTTTTTAATTTGTCTAACTTTTCATCACATCCGTCTCCAAGATAGTGAAACCTTTAAATTCTGATGAGAATTGTCTCTCTTTTATTTCATGAATATTTTGCGTGTCTTCTTAGTAAAAACACTGCTAAAGAACAAATTCGACACCTCCGCTTTTTCTTTGTTCGTATCCGTCAGTGTGTCGCCTTCCTTCATTAAGTCACCTATTCTGTCCTTCGTTTTTGTTTTTGACCTAACAAATGTCCAGAATAGTTTCGGTTCATTATTTATCCTCGATGCAATATATTTTTCATAGTTACGCTTCGCATTTCTTAATGTATTGGTGGCAGTATTCCTTGCTTGGATATAATTTTCCCAATTATTAACACTTTTGCAATTTCTATATCTAGTCCATGCCTTTTTTTTCTTGTCTACCTCTTCCGCTGTGTCCTTATTCATCCAAGATTTTCTATAAGAACCTTTGCTCTTTGACAATGACATATATTGGTCAACTAAAGTATTCACGTAAGTAGTGAAGCTGTTCCATAACTCATCAATAGTGTTCATTTCCGTAAGTTTCCAATCATGGTCTTCAAGAGCCTCACCCATCGCTCCATAGTCACCCTTAAATAAATTTGGTCGCTGAGTACTCTTGCTTTCCACAGGAACATAACACACATTGTCAAATGCTATAACTGCATGGTCACTGCATCCCTCACTAGGTAAATACTTTATATTTCCCAACATCATTTCTTAGTTTGTGAATAACAAATCAATAGAACGTTCCTGCTGATTGTTCCTAAATCTAGTCGGTTCCATAATATGCTGAGTTAGATATGTGTCTCTTATGTTTTCTAGGAAAATTGAAATGTCACTTTCAATACTAACTGGAGCTGAAGGGGTCTATGTCGCACAGGGTACTACACATATGTACCCTAGCATGTAGGGTACTACATTTATGTACCCTGACGGGATGGGGTACTACATTTACGTACCCTGTTGCGTCGACTATAACAATGTTTTTAGAACCAGTCGACTATGCGCGCACCTGTCGCGGATAACGATTACGACATTGACTTTTGGTTTAGGCTACCTTGGTATGGTAGGTAATAACGTGCACATTCGCAGCTTCAAAAGACGTTTATGGCTGTCATATTTTTCAAAATGATATATTTTAGCTATTCTATGCTTATGAATCAATCATCCTATAGCAATGCGCATGCGCAGGAACTTGCCGATTTACGGCAGTTAGCAGACTGACAGTTTGCGCCATTTTCATATAGCAATGCGCATGCGCAGGAACTTGCAGATTCACAGCAGTTAGCAGACTGGTTCCCGACTTGCCGACTTGGCTTCCAACTGCAAATCATGGGGTACATTCGTGGAATAAAATTAAATTAGGGTACACATCTGTAGTACCCTACATGCTAGGGTACATATGTGTAGTACCCTGTGCGACATAGACCCCTTCAGCCTAACTGGACTGGTCATCTCATGCCAATCAATGTCCTTGTAATTAAAATCTCCTGCAATAAGTATATATATGAATGTCCCATTTCTAACGCTGATCTAACCAAAATATTCAAGTTCTTATTGTTCTCACTTGTTGAATTGGGGCTTCTATAAATACAACCTATTAATAGTCTATCGTTGTCTCTTAATTTCACCTCGCACCAAACTGATTCACTAAAATTACTAAATGTCAATGTTTCCACTAACGAGGCTGATAACTTTTCATGGATATAAATGACCACACCCCTGCCCTGTTCAAATGGCTTGGTATAAAGTTCATATCCTTGTAATACAATACATAAATAACTGGACAACTTGCCTGAAAATGTTGTAACCGTGGAAACAGTAAACCAGTTCAAGAAGTCATGCATGCGTCAACTTAATACTGCCAATTAAGTAATCATAACACGTGATAGGCATACCAGCTAGTAACCTATAGTTCACCAAAATTGCAAAGCATACTTATCTTGCTAAGTGCACTTTGAGGGAGAATTTTTCAATTTAAGGATAAATTTATATAATTTTTATTATACTGAATTTATTACATTATCACAGCCATTTTGGCTGAGATGTAATAAATACAGTATGTTAATTTTGTATATTTTTGGCTGTGATGATGTAATAAATACAGTATGATAATTCTGTATATTTTTAATCATGAAATATATGCAGTCGTTAGTTCTATATGAAATAATGCATTTCGGGAAAAATAAATGATTACTACCTCAAAGTATATACTTAGCTATATAAGTATGCTTAGAAATTTTGGTGAAATCGGCTACAGGTTTTCCGAGAAAACACAATGTTTCTAACCCTAAATCATTGAGTTCAGTTACAAGAGACGTTTTTTTCATTTTCAAGCATTTGACTTGACATTCTGTAATAAAAAAAGAAGAGAAAAATAAATTCTTCTCATATGTAGACAAATGCATTTTTCTGGTTTGTCTGCTTGTCTATCATGTCTATAATTATAGTGTTGACTGCTGGACCATGCCGACGACCGGGCCGCAATATAAACTTGTTTATATTTCAAAGGTCCCACTCGTTGTAGTTCCGCCGGAAGTTGATGAAATGATATTCCATCCAGAGCCAAATAGTGTTGATTTACAGAGTTTTAGCGACTTTTTCAGTTATTTCTCCTCCAAAATGACTTGCATTATTATTGTGGAATAGTTGTACACAACACTGGCTAAAGATATTGGATTTGCATCACAAATATCCCACAAAATAACATGTTAATTCATTGACTTTGCCTTGACATTGATTGTGGATTTCTGACATGTTTCTTTTGTTGTGAATCACGTTGAATTATTACGTTGTTCTCACAAATATGTTATGTTCATGTCATAAATAATTATTTATATACAGTAATATGACTGATAAATGAATGAGGATAACAGGATGTCTTCAAAGAAAGAAGTTCGCATTTTGCTTGTTGGCGACCGTAAGAAAATTTTCTGTTTGAATACTAGAGTGTGTGTGCTATGTTTTGATCAAATATATGAGAATAAGCAAGCATCGTAAATAATCTCAGCTACACGGATGACTTTTACTATTTAATCTGTCTTTTATAGTGTCTGTATCTTTCAGCTGAGACCCGGCCATTAATAAATATGGTCACAATAACATCCATTCTGTCCTTGCATTTAGTGATGAGTGAGCGGTTTAATACTTTGCAGGTCTTAAAAAACTTGCACAGACCAATAATAATCATGTAAATATACCTACTTTGACCTGATTATCCTTTTATTATACCCACTTTTTTTGTAAAAAAAACCGGGTATATTGTTTTCGTCACGGGTGTCCGTCCGTCCGTACGTCCGTACGTCCGTCACGTTTCTTGTAACTCGAAAAACTTTTTCACCTTCATACCTACGCGCCTGATATTTGGTATGTAGCTTCGTTATCATGTGCAGATGCGCAAAGTGAATTTGGATTTTTGATCCGACCCTCCATCATGGATTATCTCCCCCTTTCGGACTCAGAATTTCCCATTTTTTCCTCGTAACTCGAAAAACTTTTTCACCTTCATACCTACGCGCCTGATATTTGGTATGTAGCTTCGTTTATATGTGCAGATGCGCAAAGTGAATTTGGATTTTTGATCCGACCCTCCATCATGGATTATCTCCCCCTTTCGGACTCAGAATTTCCCATTTTTTCCATCTCGTAACTCGAAAAACTTTTTCACCTTCATACCTACGCGCCTGATATTTGGTATGTAGCTTCGTTATCATGTGCAGATGCGGAAAGTGAATTTGGATTTTTGATCCGACCCTCCATCATGGATTATCTCCCCCTTTCGGACTCAGAATTTCCCATTTTTTCCTCGTAACTCGAAAAACTTTTTCACCTTCATACCTACGCGCCTGATATTTGGTATGTAGCTTCGTTATCATGTGCAGATGCGCAAGTGAATTTGGATTTTTGATCCGACCCTCCATCATGGTATTATCTCCCCCTTTCGGACTCAGAATTTCCCATTTTTTTCCTTGTAACTCGAAAAACTTTTTCACCTTCATACCTACGCGCCTGATATTTGGTATGTAGCTTCGTTATCATGTGCAGATCGCAAAGTGAATTTGGATTTTTGATCCGACCCTCCATCATGGATTATCTCCCCCTTTCGGACTCAGAATTTCCCATTTTTTCCTTGTAACTCGAAAAACTTTTTCACCTTCATACCTACGCGCCTCATATTTGCTATGTAGCTTCGTTATCATGTGCAGATGCGCAAAGTGAATTCGGATTTTTCATCCGACCCTCCATCATGGATTATCTCCCCTTTCGGACTCAGAATTTCCCATTTTTTCCTTGTAACTCGAAAAACTTTTTCACCTTCATACACGCGCCATATTTGCTATGTAGCTTCGTTATCATGTGCAGATGCGCAAAGTGAATTCGGATTTTTCATCCGACCCTCCATCATGGATTATCTCCCCTTTCGGACTCAGAATTTCCCATTTTTTTCCTTGTAACTCGAAAAACTTTTTCACCTTCATACCTACGCGCTTCATATTTGCTATGTAGCTTCGTTATCATGTGCAGATGCGCAAAGTGAATTCGGATTTTTCATCCGACCCTCCATCATGGATTATCTCCCCCTTTCGGACTCAGAATTTCCCATTTTTTCCTTGTAACTCGAAAAACTTTTTCACCTTCATACCTATGCGCCTGATATTTAGTATGTACCTTCGTTATCATGTGCAGATGCGCAAAGTGAATTCGGATTTTTCATCCGACCCTCCATCATGGATTATCTCCCCTTTCGGACTCAGAATTTCCCATTTTTTCCTTGTAACTCGAAAAACTTTTTCACCTTCATACCTACGCGCCTCATATTTGCTATGTAGCTTCGTTATCATGTGCAGATGCGCAAAGTGAATTTGGATTTTTCATCCGACCCTCCATCATGGATTATCTCCCCCTTTCTGACTCAGAATTTCCCATTTTTTCCTTGTAACTCGAAAAACTTTTTCACCTTCATACCTACGCGCCTCATATTTGCTATGTAGCTTCGTTTATCATGTGCAGATGCGCAAAGTGAATTCGGATTTTTCATCCGACCCTCCATCATGGATTATCTCCCCCTTTCGGACTCAGAATTTCCCATTTTTTCCTTGTAACTCGAAAAACTTTTTCACCTTCATACCTATGCGCCTGATATTTAGTATGTACCTTCGTTATGTGCAGATGCGCAAAGTGAATTCCCATTTTTGATCCGACCCTCCATCATCGATTACCTCCCCCTTTCCGACTCAGAATTTCCCATTTTTTCCTTGTAACTCGAAAAACTTTTTCACCTTCATACCTACGCGCCTCATATTTGCTATGTAGCTTCGTTATCATGTGCACATGCGCAAAGTGAATTCGGATTTTTTATCCGACCCTCCATCATGGATTACTTCCCCCTTTCGGACTAAGCATTTGGGGAAAGTGGGTATATTGCGATGGCGCGCCATCGACTTTTTCTAGTTACAGTTTTATTCGCAATAAGTGAAGACTGAATGCAGGCATGAGAATCTTCAGCTGATTTCAGTGGATTTTGTCATAATTTACGTTTTCAAAATGATTCAGAATCAATCTGATATGCTCAAATTTGATACTTTTATATAGATACTGCACAAAAAGATACCAACTGGCAGAAGGTGCCCATTTTGTTACATATCTCGGTCAGTTGAGCATGCCGGTCAGGGTATACACTGTATTATGATGAATGAAAACAAAATACCCGATTCTTATCCCGCATCCATCTTTACACTTGTTACACTATTACACTGT
The DNA here is from genome assembly GCA_029237695.1 of Conchocele bisecta. Taxonomy (NCBI): domain Eukaryota; kingdom Metazoa; phylum Mollusca; class Bivalvia; order Lucinida; family Thyasiridae; genus Conchocele; species Conchocele bisecta. Next base: position 112,589,293 of record CM055267.1, on the reverse strand, counting down.
ATAAACACAGAAAATAACTTCTGGTTTTCACACAGTGTCTTTTCGTTACAGTTGTACGGCCCCGTGCAGGCACCGGGGCGGGATCAACTGATCCTGAGAATAGTGCTGCAGTAGCCATTGCCTGTCGTAAAAGGCGACTAAACTGGCTTAACGATTGGGTTCATACTTTCCGGAACCCACTATACCGGATTTGGCCCTCATGTACATTTTTGGCTTTCTTGTATGTGAGAGTTGAGTCGGGCTATGCCACATATATAAAAGTAAGATTAGCACTAATCCTATTACTTTTAGGGGATGGGATAAATGATGCTGGTGTGGCGAGGGCCTGGCACCAGATCAGGTTGTTCTAATTTCAGGACTGAATATATATTTTGATTGTAAATATTGAATTCTGAAGTTGGGATTTACCCCCCTCGGACAGGTGGATACGGGACACGACCCCGTTGACCCGTCTGCGTGTAGACTCCCTGAGGCTTGTACCTCTATGTCAGAAAAGCGAACGTTAAACCCTATTCACTCACTCACTCACTCGTTACAGTTGTTACTGTAACATGGGGGAAAATGCCTTTGTTACACAGAAAATAACTTCTGGTTTTCACACTGTGTCTTTTCGTTACAGTTGTTACTGTAACATGGGGGAAAATACCTTCGTTACACTGTTACACCGTAACAAAATGTGCACCTCCTGCCAGTTGGTATGTTTTTGTGCAGTATATACTTTTATAAGTGGGGTGAGGGGGTTTCAGTGGATTTTCAGATGTTTTCAGCGACAGCCATTCGCATGTCTGAGAATGGGCAGTTATTGTGATCATATTTTATAACTATCTATCTCTATGTTCTGCTGTACCCCTCGTGAGGATTAGTAGCAGTTGCGCGTACAGACAAGTAATTAACAGCTTTTCTTTAGTATTTTCATACATATTTAGATTAAAAGTACAAGTTTGTGCTTAAGTTCAAATCCAAATGCAGTATGGAGATCACATTGTTGTAATCATGTCACATGTGCTTATGACTCACTAGTTCTACAACTTTTAGTCTTTTATTGATAGATGCTGCCAGTGTGGGCATCCGTGTCCCATGGACACATTTTTAGTTACCTTTTCTATTTTTATAATTCTTAATTTTATTTATTTAAAAAATCATTAATTTGTGTCAGTATTACAAACATTTTTAGTTCTTATGGAATGGCACTGTACCACTAAACAATATGTGTATAATTTCTGTTTATTTTGCAGCTGGTGTGGGAAAAACATCACTTATCCTGTCCCTCGTCAGTGAGGAATTCGCAGAAGAGGTAATCTTTGAATTTTCAGGATGTATCTGAAATCAGGATTTGAGGTTCCTGATATTTGCAGAAAAATACTAATGTTTCAACATGGGAAGAACATTTTTATGCATTTGTGGGTGCAAAAATATGTTTGTGCCATTTTCAGGATTATGCATTTGTAACAGTTCCCGTCCCTATCTCTGCGTCATAAATATAGCCGCAGCTGTTGAGGGGCTCGTGAACAAATCCTGAAATAGGTAGATTTCCTTCTTTGTCTAGATATAAAAAGACCTGACATTTTTATGCAAATCAAAAACATCTGAATATCAATGTTAATGAAAGCATGGGGGAAATCATAAACATCTTCTGTGTAGAAGTACCTATATGTCACGACCACCATTTAAACGGTTTCATCGAGTCGAGACGGTTCAAATAAAAATAAAATATTTAAAAAAATTCATACCTGTAAAGGTGTATTCCGCATGTAATGGGTTAATGACATTTGTTAATCAGATATTTTATGCCCCACAAATGTTGGGGCAAAGTTCACCAACATTGCAAAGTTTACTTATCTAGCAAAGTATACTTTGAGGGAGAAATTTTCAATTTTATGATAAATTTTTATTATACTGAATTTATTACATTATCACAGCCATTTTGGCTGTGATAATGTAATAAATTCAGTATAATAATTCTGCATATTTTTAATCATCAAATATATGCAGTTGTTAGTTTTATATGAAATAATGCATTTCGGGAAAAATAAATGATTACTACTGGTGGCTGGCTACTGGTGCCCGTGGTGTCTGGTTTAGAGGTGTTCTGTAATTCAGGCCTTCTCCAAGATATGTTTGTATGCTTTCCAATCAGGAACATACATTATTGTAAGAGATATACGACAATATTTACACCTATAAATGCATAATGCAAACACTCATTCGACGTATTGCGTTTACATCCCAATACAATACATTAGACACACATGATGTGGCGCGATGTTGTTGATTGTTTAAAGTTCGCATCATCGCTCGCATAATAAAAATCTCCATTTTAACTCCATATTTGTTTATTTACATTTTTTAAACTATCAGCAAATTCGGTGTAAATATAAGTAATAAAGCGTGGGCTGTAGCGTTTACTGGGGTGTACAATACATTTGGTCCAAGCACACATGTTTTCAAGTTGTCCATTTTATAGAGTTTTCTACTATATACATGTGTATGTCAACATGGCAGTCCATTTTGCTTGTCAGATGCATAATCTATACTTCGTTAATCGAATTGTGTACATTAAAAACACTGCTTAGCCAGTGTGGATAAACATCTTTGCGACCGCAGCTGTAGCTAGGATGTTAACCCAATCGACCCTGTAGACCATAAGCCGATATTTGCAAACACTGTAGATCCAGACGAACCGGCTAGTAATTTTGTAGATTTTAAAAAAATATTCCTCATGATTAATGAAGTAGTCCAAACATTAACATGGACCAGTCTATGCCAGTTATTTATGGGTCAAAGGAACATTTTCACATTTGCTACTTGGCACAAGACAATGAGCCCGGTTTTGTCTGACCACAGACTGTATGATAACTATTGTTATAAGTAGCATTCAGTCAGCATCGTCTATTTTCTATACAAGGTGCCAGCGAAGGCCGAAGAAATCACAATCCCTGCCGATGTCACGCCAGAGAGAGTTCCCACACACATTGTTGATTTCTCCTGTAAGTACATTTATGTTTCCTCGTGACTTGATTCTACTTGTCAGACAGCCAAAATATAGTGCAGGACACCGAGAGTGGATCGAGTTTCAAAATGGGTGCTACTGGTACCCGTGGTGCTACTGGTACCCCCCCCCCCCCCCCCCCCCCCCCCTCCCCCGAACTTTTTTATATTCAATTTCCTCGATTATAGCAGAGCTCCATTTGTTCCTTATTTTGTAATGAAAAAAATCAACAATCCATTTGTATAAGTAAAATAAGCTCTGCATTAGTTATGTCCTTTCTTCTTTATGCATTCATATTATGTAGCCTGAAAATAAACAGGGTACATCCATCAGTGTTACTGATTTCTTGGTATCAACTGCTGAGCCTATTGTTCAAGCCAGCAGCCTAAATGACCTCTCACCTTGTCTGTGTGTGTCAATTTCAGATCAAGAGCAAACAGAAGAAGACCTTGTGGATGAGTTGAGACGTGTAAGTGACACATGCCGGTTTCTTTGAAGAATAGCGAGAACTTGTGCTGTGACCCCAGTGTGAACATTAGTGTCCGTATGTTTTTAATTAACGCTTCAACTGTTCGGCCTAAAGCCAGCATAGTTGCACAATATCATGAGTCAGTGGTGTGCATTACAAACTGTTAAACATGTGACCTAGTGATGGTGACCAATTTTGCCCCACCATTTTTCTTGGTTTTCTGGTTAGCCTTATAGAGAGGAGGTTGAACCCTTTCACTATTTAAACCTTGACCTCTCACCTTTTGTATTTGCAGGCCCATGTCGTGTGTATTGTCTACGCCGTTGATGACGAGAACTCGATTGAAAGGGTGAGTTTCGAATTGTGACAGTTGAGAGGTCGTGCTTATAAAACTTTCTGCTGAGTGTGTACTCTGTAGCCTATTTCACCAACATTGCAAAGTATACTTCTCTAGCAAAGTATACTTTGAGGGAGAAATTTTCAATTTTAGGATAAATTTATTAATTTTTAGCCAGGTTTTTGAAAAAAAATCCAGGCTATTGGATTGGCGAAAGCCGGGCGGGCGGGCGGCGTCCACAATCAATGTTAAGTTTTCGTGTTTGAGTCCATTTCTTTGTTACTGTACCACCTAGGACCACCAAACTTTCACAGCTTCATAATCAAGGGGTGCCCACCACATATCACTATCCAACATGTTACTTTTTTTTTAACTTCACCCATTTTTTCCGCGCAGTCGACTTTTTCGCGTTTACAATGTTAAGTTTTCGTGTTTAAGTCAATTTCTTTGATACTGTACCACCTAGGACCACCAAACTTTCACAGCTTCATAACCAAGGAGTGCCTACCACATACAACTATCCAACATGTGACCATTTTTTTATCTTCACCTATTATTTCTACGTAATTAACTTAGCCATTTTCAACGTTAACTTTTTAACGTACGTCTGGTTAAATTTTTTGGTTAAAACTTTTTCGTTATACTATATCTCTGCAACTGCTTCGCCCATTACCTTCAAACTTCACATGGGTGTTTATCATCATCCATATTTTCATTCTAACCCCCAACCGTGCGGCCCCTGTGCCCAATGTCATGGTCAAATTACTTTGAATTTTTTTGTTAAAGTTATTTTGTGTACTATATCTCTGCAACTGCTTCACCCATTACCTTGATACTTCACATGGGTGTTTATCATCATTGTCACACCCGCTTGCAGAAAGCGTGAGATTATCACAGCCATTTTGGCTGTGATAATGTAATAAATTCAGTATAATAATTCTGCATACTTTTAATCATCAAATATATGCAGTCGTTAGTTCTATATGAAATTTCTGGAAAAATAAATGATTATACTCCCTCAAAGTATACTTTGCTAGATAAGTATACTTTGCAATTTTGATGAAATCGGCTACTGGACCAAGAATTCTATAATTGCAAATGTTGTAAGGCCTCTTTTCTCTCTCAGTCGGGCACTCATTTGCAATACATAGTTCCCACATCAGTAAAAGTTACTTCCCTTTGTTAGATACAGGTAAGCACTGTCGGCCATTTTGGGGGGCAATATTCCATTAGGCCCTACAGACGAATAGTGGAAATAATCCCATTTTCGCAATTGTTAAATTTACATGCTACAAAAACAAGTTGTCTTTCCATAAATGATTTGTTTGAACAAAATATATTTGTTTAAGCACTAAAATTCATATCAGAGTATTTATGTTCAATCAATATTTGTCCTATTTGTTATGTTTAGTTTTGCGCACAAAGATGGCGGACAAGGGAGACTACTCCATGTCACATTAGCTCATCTGAGAACTATATCTCGTGTGTGTATACTGCCTTGTTGTTGACTGTGACTGGATGTAAAACCCCAGTTTATAATGGTCTGTATATGATCATGTTGCTGAACGGACGTAAGCCCCATTTAACGGAAATTGCCGTCTGCTGTTTTTCATTTTTGCTTTAATTCTTAACAAAAAACTGGTTTTGACAGCACATGAGAATCGTCTCCACTGGAGACGATTCTCATGTGCTGTCAAAACCAGGTTTTTGTCGAGAAATATTGAAAATAAAACATTTCCAGCAGACGGCAACATTTAATTCAGCGTAGTAAGGGTTAAAATAGGGTTTACATCCATTCAACAACAGTCATATATGAGACACGCCATGTGGTTTTCTACCTTCGGACTTCTGCGTAATTTCATGAAATACGTTTACAAAATTTACATTTTTTTCCGTAAATGTCGTCAAAAGTTGACAAAATTTTCAACCGCATGTACTCTGAGATTTTTTCAACTTTTTACTTTATTTATCAAAAATATTGTAAATTTTGTAAAGGTATTTAATAAAATTACGCAGATGTCCGAAGGTACAAAAATCACATGGCGTGTCTCAATTTATATGGGTATGTAGATGACCATGTTGTTGAACGAACGCAAACCCCATTTAAAATGGGGGTTTTGTCTATTCAACAACAGAGTCATATACAGAGGTGAATGTAAATTAATTTATCAATCAATGAATCGTTGTAGATCACATCGATATGGCTGCCGTTTATACGCGACACGGTCGGGGAGGATCAGCGCATTCCTGTGATTCTCGTGGCAAACAAAGTGGACCTGCAGGATGTGTCTACACAAGAGGTAAATACAATGGTTGATTTTGTCTATCAATTATTGTTACATGACTGCCGTTGTTTGACACCGCTCACACCCATCTTCAAACGTACAGCGCATGCTGTTTGACCATGGCTGTAGACAATGCTCATTCCGGGGCCAAGCCAACACCTACGTAATGAATGTGTCTCATGACGTTACTAGAACGCGCCATTACGTAACCTGACCAGTTCACAATGGTTGCACTGAAATTTTGAAATTGATGTGGCCCCGGAATATGTATGTGTAAATCAGCTGTTATGGAGCAGATTATCACAGTACCGAAAGTACTGCATAAATGCTCAAATTGCATGATATTTTCAACGGAAATGTAACAACAACGTTTGACCATGTCCAGCCATGGGTAAATGTTTGACGTGCCCCTCGGGAACTGTTTGAAACATTTAGAACATTCTAAAGTGAAATTTCAATTGCTACCCACATAATTATGGTTTACCAATCATTACATTTACCTATGTACATAATTACTGTCTGTTTCACGAAAGCTGCCCAAATGTTACGGTTATATAAGCAATTCAAAAACATGATTTCTTTTGATAATATTAAATTATAGGAAAAATTAAGAATGAGCCTTTTTATTTCGTGAAATTTGGTCAAATATTGATTTTATTGCGAAAACAAAATTTCCCCATGTTAAATCCCCATAGACATCTTCACTCCGTGAAGATGTCTATGGGGATTTAACATGGGGAAATTTTTTTGAATTTTAGTAATACTGGACCGATTTTTAAAATTTAACTTTTGTTTTCTTAGTTAGATCATATCCAAGCTATCTAGTCAGGTTTCGGAGTCAATTTCCAAAATTTTTCGTTTTTTTCCCCCATGTTAAATTCCCATAGACAAATCAATTTTTCATAATAAAATCAATATTTGACGAATAAAATCAAAATTTGACGAAATAAAAATAAGGCTCATTCTTAAATTTTGCTTTAATTTAATATTATCGAAACTAATATTGTTTTTGAATTGTCTATATAGCCGTAAAATTTGGGCAGCTTTCGTGAAACAGACTATAGTATTGTCATTATAATGTTTGTAGGATTTTCTGGTGGTAATACTGTTCCAATTTATACTTTGATTGTGTTTAATGCTTTTATGCTATGAGATGACAAGTTCATTTCATATTTAAATGTGACTCACCATGACGAAATGGGGCTTATTGAGTTTGCAATCAGTGTAGCCACAAATCAGCCATCCACACAGTTTGTCAAAGCATACACTGTTCGCTGTTGAGCTAATGAATAATGATGCATTCCTGATCACTAACAAAACATTCATATCTATATCAGGCTCGAACACGCATGCTAAGTGATCAGTAGATGCACTGGTCAAATGCTCAGGAAGCCCCTTTTCAGTGTGGCTTGTCACATATGGGCCAGGATCTGAGAAACGGGGCGAATTCGACCACTGAAACATCAGCAAAATTATTTTGGGATTCCAGATTGACTGTGATATTTGTGTTTCAACCCTTTCAACACTGCATACCTCTTTTCTGATGTTTGCAAACAGTGTAGATCCAAATGAGCCGGCTCATAAAAGTAATTTCATATTTTTCAGAGAGAAAAAAAACCTTTACGTTTTTCAGTATACTATCAAAGCGTTGGCGGGCCGCGACATGCGGGCCGCGGCCATCTAGTATAAATGGACTAGTCAGAAAATCATTTTGTGATTATTTGGTTGGTTGGAAAATTGACATGTCACATTCCAGTTCGTATGATTGGAAGGGTTAAATGTATTTTCCAGTATTTTGTTATCAGTCAGTGTGTACATATACTGTCGGTTCATTATTGATCAATGCACTGCTAAATTCCTGGTAAATTATTTTATCATGGGATCAGATCCTGGGCTCATGTATTAGACTGTATTAGCTCATATTTCTGACTGTGACTGGAGAATGGGGGCTTATGGGATTTGTGAACAGTGCAGCTCGCGGTCAAATAGCACACTCGTATAGCATGTGTATTGCTTGTTTGAAGTGCAGATGCACAGGCTGATCTGGATCTACACCATTTGCAAAACCCATAAGCCGTATTTCTCTAGTCACAGCCACATTTGTGTTCATAGTTGGTTTAAATCAATAAATCTTTGTTGTTGTTTCGTGTTGGTCTCCATATTTGTTGCCATTGAAAGCTATTTTGTTCAGCCTGATTGTGAACTTATTGATTTCTTTGACATCACAGTATCTGTGTGACCATCTGTCCAAAATCTTTGTAAATACATTTTTCTCGATGACAACATCTCATCATTATAGTAGTGGCTGTGACTGGAGAAATGGGACTCATTGGATTTGAGAGCAGTGCAGCTCCTGATCACATAGCACACTTGTGTAGCCTGATAACAAGCTATAATCCTTGTTAGAAGCATCATGGGTGTTTCATTATTGAAATGGCAAACAGTATAGATCCTGATCAGACTGTGTGGATGCACAGCTGATCAGGATCTACACTGGTCACAAATGCCATAAGCCTCATTCTCCCATCACAGCCACATTAAACCGGCTGACGGCTTGTAATTTACCGTAAAACATTTTCTACGATTCTTACTCTGATATTTTTATGAAAATTCACATTTGAAGTTGGGGAAAATATCCCACAAGCTGTTGGCTCAGCAGTGTCCATCTTCTGTATAAAATCACAGTTTATGCATGTTCTTTTGTGTTATTGCAGGGTGGTGTACGGATTTTAACATAACATGTATGAATCTTGTTGTTATATTACTTTCAGACAATGACGCCAATTATGAACGACTTCGCGGAAGTAGAAACCTGCGTGGAGGTATGAGAAAACAGTTTTCACGTGCAAACCTTGTTATGTCATAAAACCGCCCGCAACGAGTTGTGGTGTGGGGTGGGGGGATATACTGGAGTCAGGTTGTCTGTCCGTCCATCACTAAACTTAACATCGAAGAAATCTCTTATAACTTCTATTTCCTTCATCGAAAATTCTTAATATTTCATGCATGCATTCCTCTAAGGGAACTTTTTGGAAACAAAACACTAGCCATTGTAATTAACCTTTCACCCCTAAGTAACTGGAATGGATTTTGTTATGTTCATTTTGCAACCAATCCAATCGTCACAAAAAGAGTTTTCAGACTAGTCCATTTATGAAAACTGGGTGTTTTCGCTCTCAAAAATACAGGCATGAGGGTCTTCAGCTGATCAACTGATTGCAGATGATTTTGTCATAATTTGCGTTTTCAAAATGATTCAGAATCAATCTGGTATGCTCAAATTTCATACTTTTACAAGTGGTGTGAGGGGGTTTCAGAGGATTTTCACATGTTTTCAGCAACAGCCATTCTCATGCCTGAAAATTACTTGCAAAAAGTGCAGATCCTGATGAGACGGCTCGTCACGAGCCGGCTCATCTGGATCTACAATATTTGCCAATACCACTATACAGGCCTATGGTGTTGAAAGGGTTAAATTAACTTTCTGATGAATTTTTAAAGTTTCATTTGTTAAAAAATTCAGGGGTCTTCCGTTCCCCACATGGAATCAATTCTGGATTTGCCCTAATCCAATCCTGAGTAACATTTGCTGTGAATTTGAGGTCAGTTTATCTGCTGTTGTTTTTATATCTTTCCTTATTTCTCAATAAAAACATGGTTTGACAGCACTTCAGAATCATTTCCAATGGAAATGATTCTAAAGTGCTGTCAAAGCATGTAATTTATTCTAATGTGCTGTCAAAGCACGTGTTGTGTTTGATGATAAAAATGGAAAATAGAAAATAAACAGCAGACTACAAAATATTAAATATCGGTGTTCGGGTTAATAATCAATGACTCCATTGTTGCAGTGCTCGGCTAAGATCCTGAAGAACATCAGCGAGCTGTTTTACTACGCCCAGAAGGCGGTGTTACACCCCACCGCCCCTGTCTTTAACGCCGAGGAGAAGGAGGTAACTTTACACCTGTCTCTGATCTGTTATAGTCAAAAATAGAGAACGATATGCTAGTATGCAGTTATTTCATGGTCATTTGAATAGTCCAAACTATTGCCCCTCGGTGCTGTGGATGACCCGAGGCACTATTGCCCTGAGGCAAGGGCAATAGTGCATCGGGTCGTCCACAGCACCGAGGGACAATAAGTTTTGACTGTTCCCCGAATTACCATGAAAAAACTGTTTTATTACTCAACCTGTAACGGTGTATGTGACACAATGAACGTAAATTTGGCGGGGCGCATCGACAGACCAATCTAAATTACGTTCAATTTTATGACATAATCTTCGACAAAAATCATGACGTCCTGAGTTTCTGAGGTGAAAATAGTTTTTACTATTCCACGGGCACACGGAATTATTGACCGGGCATGCGGAACTATTGACTGGGCACACGGAACTATTGCCCAGGCATGTGAAAACCCAGGGAATTAGTCAAAACTTTGGAATATCAACTTATATAGGGAGTTGGGTAATAATGTCTTGATATTAAGTTTATCGAGCTCAGCTCGGAAACGTGTCGGAATTGTTCGGCTGTTCCAAGTTGGGCCTGAACTTAAATTCCTATAAACCTAATTCCTATGGTTATAACAGTCCTCATTCACGGAAGGGAATTGTATGCAAGGTGTATCTTGATAAAAATTAAAAAAAATGGCAGTAATGTTTCTATGCCACTGGTCTTGTGGGGGAGACCTGAAATTGCTGTGCTGACTGCGTGACCGTAACCCTTACAATGCTGAATTAAATTTTGTCGTCTGCTTTTTATTTCCCATTTTTCTCATCAAAATCATGATTTGGCAGCAATTTAGAATCATTTCCATTGGAAATGATTCTAAAATGCTGCCAAACCATGTTTTTACTAAGAGAAAGAAAAGTCAAAATATGGAACAACAGCAGACTTTTCGGTTCCCCGCATCCTAAAGATTAATAAGACCTGAAACCACGGTCCAGACTGTATATGACCTTTACTAGCTGTTGATGTGATGTTAAACTCTCTCTTTCTTTGTTTCAGTTGACATCAAGGTGTAAGAGTGCATTACAAAGAATATTTAGGGTATGTGTCAATTCAAACGTTAACTGGCATGTTTAACAAGCTACCATTTAAACAAACCTCTTGTATTACATGCTACTCAGTGATTTACTGTGATTCTGGAGGTATTTATTTCCTTGAAAGAAATATTTCCTCCAAGACGTTCGCGAGACATAATTGACATAATGAGTTACCTGAATTACCGTGGAACTACACTAAAAAGCCGGACACTCCCAGGGTGTTTGGTTTAGAGGTTTCACTGTATTGTCCTCAAAACACATGTAGTTATTTATTGTGTCAATCTAGTTTCTCTGAATAATACATTTAAGGAGTAAAACCATGGGCTATTGCATTTACTGGGGTGTAAAATACATTTTGGTATGTTTAAAGTTCGTGGAGTATGAAGGACTCATCGTAAACTTTAAAGACACCAAATGTATTTTAAACAGCCCATGGTTGTATTACTTATATTTACACTGTATTTTCTGATAGTTTCAAAAATGTCAATAACTAAATATTGCGTTACAATTAAGAATTAATCTTGTTTTACATCATTTTGTCGCAATTCCTGGAACAGCGACGTTGCCAGTCAATAGCATGCTGTTATTGACAATCTCGTGAAAATTAATGACGTCAAACAAACTTTAACCAATCAACAACATCTCGCGACGTCACGTGGCTCTAATGTATTGTATTGGGATGTAAATGCAATACGTCGAATGGGCCTTTCTATTATGAATTTATGGAAGGTGTAAATATTTGCTAATAAATATTTGTATTTGTCTATATGACTCATGATATTTTTTCTCTTCAGATTTGTGATTTAGACAACGACCAAGTTTTAAAAGATGAAGAAGTCCATTTATTTCAAGTAAGTTCATTTGCAGTTTTGAAAACGCATTTCTAACTATGAATACCATTTAATGCACTATATGTGCAAACGTAAAGCATGCTTTTTGGTATGAATATATAAATTTAATACTTACCCTAGGCTACATTTGACAGTAAACTTAAAACATTGATTCCAATAAATGATATTTTGATATAGTAATGGTACCTAGCACTTGATTAGAATATTGAGGAATGTAAGCAATGCATTTACAAGTTTTCGCAATGCAGGTGACGTCTGGTTCTGGTTTTACACAAACAATAATAGTTCAATGCTTTGTTCTGTGCCGTACACTGACAAAAGGTACTTTACAATGTTTGCAACCAGCGTAGTCCCAGATCAACCTGCGCATGCGCGCAGTCTGATCTGGGCCTATGCTGCTCGACATTCACTCCTGGAAGTAAGCAAACGGACATCAGCAAAATGGTTACTGTTTGTTTCACAAAACCTGCCCTAATTTTACGGCCACATAAACAATGCAAAAAAATTTTTTTTTTCGATGATATTTTATTATAGCAAAATTTAAGAATGAGCCTTCCTTTTATTTCGTGAAATTTGGTCAAATATTGATTTTATTACGAAAAATTGATTTGTCTATGGGAATTTAACATGGGGGGAAAATGAGGTGGAGGAGTGTGGGAGGAGCCAAAAGAAAAAGAAAAAGAAAAAATTTGGAAATTGACTCCGAAATCTGGCTAGATAGCTTGGAAATGATCTAAGAAAACAAAATTAAAATTTTCTCCATGATAAATCCCCATAGACATCTTCACAGAGGGAAATTTGTTTTTTCGCACTAAAATCAATATTGGACCAAATTTCACGAAATAAAAAGAAGGCTCGCTCTTAAATTTTGGTAAAATTTAATATTATCGAAAAAATTGTTTATATGGCCGTAAAATTTGTGCAGGTTTTGTGAAACAGACAGTAGGTGCCACTACCAATGAATATGCAGGCGAACCAATATCTGCAATTGTTGCAAACCTCAAATTATAAATGACCAGCATTTTAACACGTCTATAATTCCAGCACAAAAATATTTACACAATTCCCTAACATTTGATTGGCTCGTAGCAAGTCTCTGTCCAAAATTTATTTCCCAGTAAACTCCCATGCCGAACTACTTTCCGTAACTGTGAGGCGCAGTTAAAATAATTCTTAAGAAAACGGAAAATAAACACATTTTCTTGATGAATTTATTTCTAATGCTGGAATTATAAGGAATGAATGGCCTTTTTGTGGAATTTATCGGGGATACAAACTTGGAAAAGTCGCGGGAATATTTTTTTTATTATTTTTTATCGCCAATTGTTTATTTTTATCGCCAATTGCCAAAGTGACTTTTCCAAGTTTATACCCCGATAAATTCCACAAAAAGGCCATTCATTCCTATAATAAATATTCACCATTGATTTTCAGAAAAAGTGTTTTAATGCGCCATTACAACAACAGGCGTTAGAAGATGTTAAATCAATTGTACGCAAAAATATAGCTGATGGAGTAGCGGATAAGGGCACATTCTCTGGTCTTACACTTAAAGGTATGGTATTTTGATGATATAATGGTATCCAAAGATGGTAATTTATATGTTTTTATTGTAATGTTTATGCAGCAGTCCTTGATTCTTCAGCGAAATGGTGGATCCCATGACATTGACATATTTGCTGCTCCCTGTTTCGGCAAAATCTGTTTTACCATTTGAAAGTTATTGAAGGAAAATCTTCTAAAAGTAATGATGCCAAACATGTTATTTGATATCACATGATACACCCTTGCCCAAAAACCGGGAGGGGTTGTGGCCTAGGGGTTAGAACACCTGACTTCCAAGTACCTCGCCTGTGACATCAAAAAATACTTTCATAGAATTTTCATCCATTTCCCATTCACTTTTTTTTTTGCCCAGAAAATGTATTCTGTACTGACTCGGAACTATGTTCTACTTGGACTAATCTGAAATAATTCCAGCACAAAAATATTTACACAATTCCCTAACATTTGATTGGTCCGTAGCAAGTTTCTGTCCAAAATTTATATCCCAGTAAACTCCCACGCCGAACTACTTTCCGTAACCGTGAGGCGCAGTTAAAATAATTCTTAAGGAAACGGAAAATAAACACATTTTCTTGATGAATTTATTTCAAATGCTGGAATTATAAGGAATGAATGGCCTTTTTGTGCAATTTATCGGGGATATAAACTTGGAAAAGTCGCGGGAATACTGGACGAGGCCTTGGAAAAGTCGCGGGAATACTGGACGAGGCCTTCCGGCCTTCGTCCAGTATTCCCGCGACTTTTCCAAGTTTATACCCCGATAAATTCCACAAAAAGGCCATTCATTCCTATATTATACTTTTTGTGTATATATTATAATCATATTGAAACACAGGCTCTAGTAGAGCTCCAGATCAGGTGCGTATTGGCGTATTTTACGCAATTATTTTAGCTGAATACGCATTGATTATCAAAAGTGGCAGTACACAATATGCACATCAATGTCAAAATACGCATTGATTTTCAAATTAAGTAGTAAAAATACTGTCATACAGTGTTTGCTTTTTGCAGCTCAAATAAGTGAATGTTTAAATTTGTTATATTTTTTTATCATTTGTTCCCCATTTAGTATAAATGAAGAAAATCAATAATCCATTTGTAAAAGTAAAATGCGCAATGATTTTGAAATCAGGGGGTGTAGTACGCTTTAGACACAAAGCTTATCTGGAGCTCTGCTCAACGTATACACTATTCAGAGCATGACTTCATTCGCATGACTCTGAGCTGAGTACGGAAAACCTTTTAAAACCTCGATCGTGGGTGGCATGTGGGAGCATGCGATGGGTAATTTAACGATCGGGGTTCTTCCTTACCGGAATTCCAACTGGAGACCTGGTTTGGCCCTCACATACGACTTTTTGTGTGTGGTATTGACCTGGCACCAGGTCAGGTTATTCTAATTTCTGGGCTGAATATATTTTTTCTCGTTCTGATTCTGGGATTTTCCCCCCAATGCAGCAGGTTAAATAGGATCGAACCCGTTTGCCCGGCCTTACATGACCTTAGCTGTTGATAGGCCGTTAATCACCAATAAACTTTCAAACTTATAACCTCGATTGTTTCAGGTTTCATGTATTTACACACGTTGTTTATTCAACGTGGGAGACACGAGACTACTTGGACCGTGCTGCGGAAATTTGGTTACGATGATAATTTACAACTCAAACCTGATATATTGGCGCCAAAGTTAGTATCATATAGAGGGATGTCTACATTGTCTTGTACTGAAAGTTGTGTGTTCAATGACCGCCCGAGGCATGAGAATAATACATTCATAGTGTTTCCATCCCACTGATCTGTATTTTATGGCCACGACCAGTTTCAATAACATCTTCAGGTGGCCATGACGTTGTCAATAGTGGCTGTGAGTGGAGAAATGTGATCTGCTACCAGTGTAGATCCAGATCAGCCTGTGCATGCACACAGTCTGATCAGGATCTGCACTGTTTGCCATTCCATCAATGAAACACCCCTCATTTCTAAAGAAGCAAAGCTATACTGAGTTTCTTCAGTAAGCAAGTTTAATAAATATATTAACAGGCGCGTCGGAAAGCAGCTGACATTGGGGCTGTGAAAAAAAAGGTTAATTATGCGGGAGTAGGGCGGTGGTTTGGGGATCGTTCCACCAAGAAATGCATGTGTCTCATGACATTACTAGAACGCGCCATTACGTCACCAACCTAGGTCACAATGGTTGCGCTGAAATTTTGAAATTGATGCGGCTGCATCACGCAACGTGTACTGTGGCCACGGAATATGTATTGTATAAATCAGCTGTTTGAATGGAGCAGATTAAGAAAGTACCGAGAGTACTGCATAAATGCTCAAATTACACGATATTTCCAACGGAAATGTAACAATAACGTTCGACCATGTCCAGCCATGGGTAAACGTTTGCCGTGGCGCTCGGGAACTGTTTGAACCCGCGGCCTACGGCCTTGGGGTTCAAACAGTTCCCTCGTGCCACGGCAAACGTTTACCCACGGCTGGACATGGTCGAACCATATAATAATATATTTTCAATAGCAATCTCATTTACATATTTATTACACTAGTGTATGATTTTAACACACTGCGTTAGTAAAGCCAATTTTATGCAATATCTTCTGTTTCAGATTGCAGTATGGAGTGGGCTGTACGACAGAATTAACCCATGAAGGCGTCGAGTTTCTGACGATGCTTTTCAATAAATATGATGAGGTAAAGAGGACTTGTACTTCATAATGCCAACGCCATGCTCAATATATCCATACCATGCTTAATATATAGAGGATATTCATATTTTTGCAACGAATTTGACCTATATGTTCATCGAGTGGTGTGAAATGTCCATGTTTCAGCACTCGTGAAATATGGACATTTCACACCACTCGATGAATATATATGTCATATTCGTTGCAAAAATATGAATATTCTATTTATTATATACCACTCCATGGAAATTAGAAGTTTTTTAGACTGTATACGGTAATGAATGTGTATTTGCAGCCTATTTGCGCTGTTTTGTGCAGATGCGCGTTATGAATATATATAGTCGTATTTTCACCGGAAGTTGTTTATTTCATCGATAACATATGACTTTTATTTACATCGTATAACTATTTATTTCATGGGTAGGTATATAATAAATCATGTTTACTTTCGTGCGCAATATATCCACTTTATGCACAAAAACTTTATGTGTAAAATGTCCACGTTAGGCCAGTATAAAATAAATGCTAGATTCACATCCATTGATGAAATTTTATTTTATATTTTCAGGATATCGGAAATACCGACCATCGTTTGTGCTAACTCTTTGCACGCTGGGAATGAAAATAATGGCTATATCCTCTAACTTAATAGCAATAGCAAATGAAAAATCATCAATGTCTTTGTTATTTCTCACTGAAAATATGTAATTACCCATCGCAGGCTCCCAACCAACCACGTATTGACAATTTTTTTTCTTTCTTTTTTTTATTGCCAATAAAAAAAATCGGGGCGGGCCTTAATTCTCGGGGCGAGCGGAGATGAGAATCTAATGCATGAAATGTCAACATTATTCTCAAACTGTCCACTTTACGCTCAAAATGTTGAAATCGTGCTTAAAATGCCAGTTGCATGTTGTACAATTTAAATGCTTGAAACACCCATTTTATTCTCAAAATGTGTAATTCATGCTCAAAATGTCAACGTTATGTTCAAAATGTTAACTTTATTCTCAATGTTAACTCTGCTTAAAATGTCGAACTTTATGCTCAAAATGTGCACCTTATGCTTTAAATGTCCACAGTATCTCGAAATAGCCAAGAACACCCACATTAGATAAATACATTTTCTTTATGTTGTAACTCACACTATATACTCAAAAATGCCAGCTTTATGCCTGTGAATTGAAGTTCTGACATTGTTCATCAATTGGTTTACTTATAATATTTATTTTACTGTATTTGAAAACAATAATTTCATAGACGTGTAGAATTAACAATTCGTTCACTCGAATTAACAATTCGTTCTCACAGGAACGAATTGTTAATTCGTCAGAACAAATTGTTATATCGTGGAACGAATTGTTAATTTGAGAGAACGAATTGTTAATTTGAGGGAACAAATTATTAAAAAAAATCCATGTCCCCTGCAGGGCTCCGTAATTTCCACTACAGCAATCGGATTTGGATTGAAAGCTAAATACTCTCCTTCGATGAATTTACGCACCATTAACAAAGTTCTTGCTTACCAGTATTCTGTTCCTATTTGTTTCAGGATCATGACGGGTGTTTGTCGCCGACAGAACTCAGCAACCTGTTCAGCACGTGTCCGTCGACACCGTGGGGTCCCGAGGTGAAGAACACGATCCTCACGAACCAGAGTGGCTGGATCACGCTACAGGGCTACCTTGCACAGTGGACGTATGTACAGTCAAACCTGTGCTAAAGGCCACCTTCGAATAGCAATTACCTGTCTATAGCAGCCACGCTTTTGTTTCCCCAATTATTCAATTACTACATAAATGAACCTGCGAACAAAGGCTAGATTTTGTTTCATCCCATGGCTGGTCTTTATTCACAGGTTTGACTACGTTTTCTGGCTGTCTGGTGTAGAGAGTTTCTAACATGATACTGACTGGAGAAATGGGGGTTGTGGGTTTTGTGACCAGTGTAGATCCAGACCAGCAAAACCCGTAAGCCCCACTTCTCCAGTCACAGCCACATATCAGGCCTTGGACGCTGTATGAACTTCTGTAAGCTCCATTTGATTTGTGAGTGTTTCATCGGAATACATGGCAACCCATTCACCCACCGTCTTCTTCCACAGGTTGTCAACATTACTGGATGTTCGACAAACCCTGGAAATGCTGGGTCACCTAGGTTACCAGTACCACCACGACACTCAACTCACAGCTATACAAGGTACACTTTTTACATACTTATCCCCTGCCCAAAGGGATGGATTGTGGCCTAGGGATGGAATGGCGAACAGTGCAGATCCTGATCAGACTAGCCTGATCTGGATCTGCACTGGTTGCAAATTCCATAAGCCTCATTTCTCCAGTCATGTGATGAATTGTAGCCTAGGGGTTAGAACACCTGACTTCCAATCCAGAGGTTGTGGGTTCAAACCTCGCCTTAGGCATCAAAAATACTTTCACAGTATTTCCATGTCACTGGTCTGTTGGATGAGACTTTAAACTGTGGTCCCGTCTCTATGTGACCTTCGCTGTTGGTGGGACGTTGAACCCATTCACTTTCACTTTTTCCCTACCTAATTTTGTGGGGCAGTAAGTCACTGTATGTATGTAATTCTCAATGGGCGTGCATATATTCGTGCCTGATTAGCTCAGTCAATAAGAGCCATGGTACGGTAAACCAGAAGTCCCCGGTTTGACTGGGGGCTTCTCGCACCGTGACAGGTAGAGTATTTTACTTCAATACCAGAGGTTGTGGGTTCAATCCCTGTACTAAGCATGAAAAGTACTTTCATAGTCTTTCTATTCTGTTAGTCTTTTGAATGAACCTTTGAAACCGAAGGGTTAATTAAAACATTGGTAACTAATGGCTGCTGTTTATTTCTGATTTCCGACATTTCTTCACAATAACTAGATGATTCTCATGCGTTGTCATAAAATGGTATTCGTAAGAAATAAAAATTAAAAGAAAAACCATAAAACATTAATTATCCGCCTTTTCAGGATGTTACTGTTAATCACTCATTGTCTTGTTGTTGTTGTAGTTACTCGAGACAAGAAGATCGATCTGGAAAAACGACAGACCGCCAGAAATGTGTTCCGATGTCATGTACTTGGGCCAAAGGGGACCGGAAAGGTGGGTATCTTTTTATGCCCCCCGGTCTCTGTAGAGCCAGGTGGCATATATAGCTTCAGATAAGCTGCATATTTGCTTAAATACCAAATTAAAATTGCCAAAAACCCAATTGAAATCCGAAGTAGCGAGTATCAAAAAGCAATAACAATTTTGTGGTACCTGTATCATGCTGCAGAAAACAATAAACAGACCACAAATATAGCATATTTTTCTTATTTTCCATGAAAACACATCTTGGTATTTCATTAGAATTGTCTCCAATTCTAATGAAATGCCAAGACATGTTTTCATTTTGAAGCAAACTATTCAACAATTGCTGTCTGTTGATGTGTAAACAGTAGTGTGTAGTGTTATGTTGTTTTTTTCTCCAAAAGATATAAATCATTGGGGGTGTCTACACTGGTTTTACACCACTTTCTTTGAGAAAGAAAATCATCTCATCCATGCCATTTTATTTAAAAATTTTCGGTGGGTGGCAGGTGGAAGCATGCGATGGGTAATGTAACGATTGGGTTTTATCCTTTATTCCTTACCGACATCCCGGCCTTTCTTGTATGTCGGAGTTGAATCTGGTAATGCCCCTTATAAGAGTAATCCTACCGGTATTACTTTTAGGAGAAGGGGCCAAGTGGGTTTGGTGTGGTATGGAATGGAATTTCAGGGCTGGAATTTCAGGGCTGAATATATATTTTTATTTTACACTCTTGCAAATTATTTGCATGGGTTTCGCTGTGAGTGAAAACCCGTAATCAACTTCTTACAAATAATACACCGTGAAGAGAACACCCGTAATTGTGCGCCTGTTTTCTTGGAAACCACGAGCTACCATGCAAAATGTAATTTAAATTAGTCAAAATAAAGTTATATGAAAATTTGGAAAGGGTCTCGTCTAATCTAGAATGTTAATGTGATTGAAAACATTCCAGACATGCAGTCAAATATATCTGGCTCATAGAAACAGCTGCGTAATTTGGATTTCAAAAAGTTTACATGACGTCACATTTGACGTCACACAACATAACGTCAAAACACGGGAAAACACGTTGTATAACTATTCATGCGCACATCACAATTCATTGATTATAATCTCAAAAATAGACTAAATGTGCATATATATCCGCCATGGAAGTTTAATAAATAAGATATTCCATCGTACATGTTTGAATAGCGGAAATAATACACGTGTGTCCGTCGGCGTCCGTGCAAGCAACTCGTTCGCTACGCTCACTCGTTGCTTACGCGGAAGCCAACGCACACTCGTGTATTATTTCCCGCTATTCAAAATGTACGAGGGAACATCCTCTATATCTTGATGTAAATATTCCGTTATGATTTTGGGGTTTTCCTCCCCCCAATGCAGCAGGGATCGAACCTGTTGGCCTGACATTAAATGACCTTAGCTGTTATAGACCGTTAAACACCAATAAATCAAATAAATCCAAACTTTTCATTTACAATTATTTCCAGGGTCTAAACTTTATTTAATTTACACCGATTACAAACAGCGCGAGAACACTTATACAAATGTTTTTGTTGGCACAGATGAAGGCGTAAGGGCGGTCATTAATGTGGGAGGAAACTGGAGTACCCAGAGGAAACCCACTTGTCCGATCTGGCGACCACAATACCATCTCACATACTGCCCCTGCCGAGGATTGAACCCGGGGTCGCATTGGTGATAAGCGCTCTCAAATTACCGATTGCGCTAACTGGACAACCCATATCCAGGGTCTAACGTACAACTTCCTCTTTGTTTTCAGACGGCATTTCTGCAGGGAATTCTGGGAAGAAATATACGATATTTGGCTACGCTCAATAGGGAACAACTTTCCAATTTCACGATAAATACCGTACAGGTGTATGGGCAGGAAAAATATTTAGTGGTGAGTGTGAAGCCTCTGTAGCCTATTTCACCAACATTGCAAAGTATACTTGGGGGAGAAATTTTCAATTTAAGGATAAATTTATTAATTTTTGTTATACTGAATTTATTACATTATTACAGCCATTTCACTATCAGTAAAATAAATATTACTAAATGATTATATCTGTATAGCAGGCACTTGTAATTTTTAGAACTGGTGGAATAGTGACACACTTATACACTTTTCAATTCCTATAAAGAACATACTGTGCCTACTGACTACCTTTAATCATCAATTCCCAAAAATCCAAACCAGGGGTCTGTTTCACTAAACTTTGTACGACTAAGAAATCTGTAAGCGCAAAACTAAAATTAACAACACGATTCACATTAACGGTCGAATGTAGGAAATAGTTGCTCGAATTGTTTATGTGTAATGACCCCTATATGTAGGTGACAGATTGTAGCAGTAATGAATCGCATTAGCATGTGAAATAAATTTATAGAAATGTTCGTAAGAAGTTTAGTGAAACGGGCCACTGATAACTATGAGTGCAATAAGGGGCATACAATGACCTGTAGCCTATTTCATTCACCAACATGGCAAAGTATACTTATCTAGCAAAGTATACTTTGAGGGAGTAATCATTTATTTTTCCCGAAATGCATTATTTCATATAGAACTAACCACTGCATATATATGATGATTAAAAGTATGCAGAATTATTATACTGAATTTATTACATTATCACAGCCAAAATGGCTGTGATAATGCAATAAATTAAGTATAATAAAAATTAATAAATTTATCCTTAAATTGAAAATTTCTCCCTCAAAGTATACTTTGCTAGATAAGTATACTTGACAATGTTGGTGAAATAGGCTGCTGATCTGTTGAACCGTAAAACAGTAATCCAATACAAGGCAGCTAATTGAAGAGGTTAGAGGAAGACGGAGGCTAAGTCCAGGGATTCCGCTGGCGATCGCCACTTTTGCAACTTTTTTTTTTTTTTTAAGTGGCGATTTTTTTATTTTCCCCAGCGGAATCCCTGTAAGTCCATCATGAAGTTAGCCTCCGTCTTCCACTGACCCCTGCAGCTATGGGTGACAGGATTTTATGCCATTCCATTCTATATTTAGCTCCACGAGGTTGGCGAAACCATGTCGGAGATGCTGTCACCGACGGAGACAAACTGTGATGTGGCGTGTCTGTTGTACGACGTCACCAACCCCCGCTCATTCGAGTCCTGTGCCAGGACGTATCTCGTAAGTGGATCTTTGTGTCGGTCATCAAATGAGAAAAAGAACGTGATGATACTTGCAGTGCTACTTTTAGCACATTCTTTAACCCTTTCTCGATCCAGACTTTTCAGAATTCTCAAATAAAAATGTTTTTACTTTTTGGCTCATACATATATTCACTACTCGATTTGAAAATCAATGCGTATTTTCGCATTGCTGTGAGTATTTTGTACTCCCACTTTGATAATCAATGCGTATTCTTCTAAAATAAGTGTGTAAAATACGTCAATACGCACCTTATCTGAAGCACTGTTAAATATTGCATGAAATTGGAATTTTGTTCTCGGAAAATTTGTATTGTACCAAATGTCCAATTCCTTGACCTATGAACCCCAATCAACCAATTGCCTGTTACAGAAGCATTGCCTGGACAGTCGGGTGCCGACGCTGATCGTGGCGTGTAAGGTGGAGCGCCCGGAGGTGCGGCAGGACTACGAGATGACACCCATCGCCTTCTGCAGCAAGTACAAGCTCCCGCCGCCCCAACGCTTCACCTGCATCATGACGGTGAACAGGGATGTGTACGTCAAACTGGCCACAATGGCCGCATACCCGTAAGTACCGTATTTATTCTAATAACTGCTTCTGATTTTGGGATTTACCCCCATTTGTACAGGTAATATATGGGATTTAGTACTAAACCCATTGACCCGGCCTTACATAACCTTAGCTCTTGATAGGCCGTTAACCCATTTCATGCTGAGGATAAACCATTTTGTTTGTGGAAAATCCTAAATATTATATTTATATGAGCTCAGAAATATATGTCGTGACCACCATTTGAACCGTCTCAGCGAGACGGTTCAAATGAGTGGTCACAACATATATTTTCATTGAGAAATAACAAAAATAAAAATAAAATATTTTAAAAATTTCATACCCATAAAGGTGTATTCCGAATTAATGGGTTAAACCCCAACAAACAAACAAACATCTAAGGCAATGCAATTCGTGGGGATCAAAACGTGGAAAATAGGATCAACATATGTTATTTTCACATACAAAAGCCATTTGTATGCCCCACCATGCATTTAGTGTTACCCTTCCGTCTGTCCTTCACCAACCTTGTGATTCGTAAAACGTTTAAACCGTAACAGCTACAGACCTGAAACTCAGTATGTAGCTTCATTATGATGAGTAGATGCGCAGTTTATTTCAATTTTGATTCGACCCCCGGTCATGGATTATCTCCCCCTTTTCAAATTAGAATATGGCAATTTTGCCTTGTGATTCGTAAAACTTTTAAAACGTAATAGCTACAGACCTGAAACTTGGTATGTAGCTTCCTATAATGAGTAGCGCAGTTTATTTCGATTTTTTATTTCACCCCCAGCTCAAGGATTATCTCCCCCTGTTCAACTTAGATATTGCCAATTTTGCCTTGTAGCTCATAAAACTTTTAAACTGTACTATAGTCTGTTTCACGAAACCTGCCCAAATTTTACGGCTATATAAACAATACAAAAACAATATTTTTTTCGATGATATTAAATTAAAGCAAAATTTAAGAATGATGCTTCTTTTTATTTCG